>WAAB01013247.1:6958-17735 GCA_013389865.1 Piaya cayana | reverse complement strand
ATGATCCGGTGGGTCTCTTCCAACCTGGTTGTTGTATGATTCTGTGATTCAATCCTGTAGTTATCATTCAGAAGGTACGTTATTCTGATTCGATGAGTTGAACTGTATCCCAGAAAACTACTTTTGGGTACGCTCTTCCTATGCTTGGTTCTTTTAAGCAAAAATTAAAGCTGGTGTGTATAGAGTCTGATGGCCTTCATTTTTCTTTTGTGTGTTGGCTATTTGAAGTATTCAGTTTCAGGTCAGTATTTAAGGCACGTTATCTTTCTAGGCTTTCTGACCGTGTGCTGTATTTCTCTAAGAGTGAGCAGCCTATACGCAAACTCTTCCTATAGCAGGATACTGGAGTCCTCTCTCATTTCTGACGAGGATAGTGGCTCTATTTGGATCCCCTGTAAAGGATAAAAATAGTGTGACACAGAGGGTTTGGAGCCAATCCAGCCTTTGAAAGGCATTTTTATAAATCGGGTCAATTCCAGTTAGAGAAGCTCCTGAGGCCTGTCATCCTTTGGAAACTGCTGTTTCTCTCTTGTTTGTATTTGGAAAACTATTTTCCGATGGGTGGTACCCAATCAAACCCCCAGCGCTAAGCTGTGGGGAGGCAAGCATGGTTCTGCTGCAATGTTTTATAGCTGCTGGAGTTTGTCTGGCTTTATCAACTCTTTGTAAAAATATTACTAGTATTGAGTCTTTGTTGACTCAGTTTTAGTGATGCTGTAGGTCAGCTATGAATATTTGTCTGTCATTTTTCTACACAGAGTAAAAGTATATGGCACAGTTATCAAAATACTAGAGTTCTACCAACCCTCATACAGGCATATGAGTATTCCCAGTGGAGCTGAGTGAATTTATCTGTAGTTGGAAGTGTCAATATAATGTGGTAAATGATTGGGTAATGGTGTAAGAGCACCTTTCATAGAATCATAGAGCAACCAGGTTGGAAGAGACCCACCGGATCATTGAGTCCAACCATTCCTATCAAACACTAAAACATGTCCCCCAGCACCTCGTCCACCCGTCCCCTAAACCCCTCCAGAGTGTTCATAGGAATAGAATGGTTTGGGTTGGAAGGGACCTTAAAGATCATCCAGTTCCACTCCCCTGTCATGGGCAGGGACATCTCCCACTGGATCAGGCTATTTTTTTTTCTCCTTCTCCAAGATCCTTAATAAATCTCTCCCTAAGGGCTATTTATCGTACAATGAATCATTACAAATAGTTCAGATTCATTAAAGGGTCAGTGCTTTTTCTGTCATACTAAGACAACTCTGCTGATAGATGTAAAATGTTAGCTTGTCTGATCTCATAGATCCCCAAGATCTGTAGCATTTGCTAGGGAAATATGTTTTTTGAGAAGTGAATTGGAAAAGAAAGGATTAGTTTAATTCTGGCAGTGAACAGTGTGGGGTGCACACCGTTAAAAACATCCTGTGATACATTTTTTGATAGGAATGGTTGGACTCGGTGATCCGGTGGGTCTCTTCCAACCTGGTGATTCTATGATTCTGTGTTGGTGTGTGTTGCACATTGTAAAGACTGTGGATGGTGAACTGCAAAGCCAAGAGCAGAGCAGAGATGTTCCCACCGGTGCCACAGCTCAATTCATCTCCTAACTCGCTCTTGTTTACATTTTCCTTTACCCAAACCACGCTGTTCATGTCAGACTTCAATATTGCTATATCGCATAATCAGTATTGGCCATTACCATGTTTTTCCTTAGTGGCTGTGGTTTTATCACCACAAGCGCTGGCCCTCAGTGTGTGGCAGTCTGACAGTCAGCACAGCTTCGTGCACTCATAATTCCCAACACAGATGAAACAAGGGTCCTTCAGCTGTTTGTTTTAAAAGGAATGCTTCGTTTGAGGTGAGAGGGACCCAGCCCTCCTGTGGACGGTGGGTATCATGCCACTTGGCTGTCACTGGCAAAGATGTTGTGATCAAAGCACTCTAACACATCACGTGTTCCTAGCCTGGAAATGCCTACATCACTCCAACGCAGTTTTAAATGAAATTAGGATGATTGTTGGTGTTGCTGAGGTAGGTGGTCAAAATACGTAGAGATAGAATAGAATCATGCAATGGTTTGGGTTGGAAGGGACCTTAGAGCCCATCCAGTTCCACCCTTCTGTGATGGGCAGGGA
The DNA here is from genome assembly GCA_013389865.1 of Piaya cayana. Classification (NCBI taxonomy): domain Eukaryota; kingdom Metazoa; phylum Chordata; class Aves; order Cuculiformes; family Coccyzidae; genus Piaya; species Piaya cayana. The sequence continues at coordinate 15,594 of WAAB01013247.1, read as the reverse complement.
CACCTCCCACTGGATCAGGGGCTCCCAGCCCCATCCAACCTGGCCTTGAACCCCTCCAGGGATGGGGCAGCCACTCCTGCTCTGGGCAACCTGGGCCAGGGCCTCCACACCATGGTTTTCCACATTTTTCCATTCAGCAGTGTTCATTGGAACTGACTGTGATCGAGGCTAGGAATATTTCCTCTTCTAGAGTTCGTGAAATACTTGTCTTGGTGACAGATTTCTGATGTTATCAACACTCACTCATGTGGTGAATGAGACCTATGCATCCTCTGAGCATTTTGCTTACAGATTGAACTACATCAAAACTTTTTTTTTAACAGCAAGTGATACAGATGTACGTTTTTTGAAATTAAGATATTTACCACATGAAAACAGGGTTACACTTTGGGTTATCTGGGCTATTTTGGTTGATATTTTTTCCTTGCCATTTTGAGTGCTCATCATGTTTATTCAAAGTTTGGTGCGTTTTATTAATGAATTATTGATTTGTACGTGATGCAGGTTCTTTTGCTTGCCTTGTGAATTAATGTATTTCCTGTGTTTTACTGAACAAGAAAAAGGTTCAGGCATCATCCTTTTTATTGTAATCTTCCAATTCCATCTCGCTTTCCTTGGTGGCCGTCTAGTTCCAATATTCAGAACATAACTATGAAACTCTATAGTTCTTAATTTGCTAACGGGCTGAAATGCGTTATCGCATTAGAAAGGGCTTTTGAAGGGTGAGAATGAGCCAACAGATAGCCACATTGTGTGCTCTGCTATGAAAGACACTTTGGAGGTCATTTATAAAAGAGAAAAATCAATCTTCAGCTTTGAAAGCTTTGACATTGATTTAAATTTGGCCAAGGGTTTGAAGTTTCCTTTTGGAAAATGGATGAATTGAAAACGAAATAGTATTGCTCTCTGTGAATTATTTCTCTTAAAAAGAAATTGTTTCTGTGCCTAGTAAATTGTTTCTGTGCCTAGTTCTGATCTCTGAGTAGGAAATGATTAATTCCTGCTAAATTCTGATGTTGTGACACTTCCATCATGTTAACAGCTCCTAATACTTCTCTGGTTTTCTGATTCAGGGATGTATACATACAATTTCATAGACTTTTTTGTGATAATAAGCAATTTTAAAAAAACCCAACCCAAAGCTGTGAAGTGCAAAGTCAGGAAAGACCAAGAGAAAACATCCCATGACGTGAGACTGCAAAGCTCCTGAGACTGCACCAGCATGCATGGCTGAGCCTCAGAGGTGGCACTGGAGGGTCATCTTCTGACCAGGCTCCAAGCATGTAAGATAACTCACCTTTTGTGTAAGATAACAGACCTTTATGTTCTCCAGCAAAACAGAGAGATTCACAACTGTGACTCTGTTTTGTATTGTGTTTTGAAGCGGGACTGGAAGGGTCAGGATAGGTTATGCTTTCAGTTTTACTAAATAGACTTCATAAAAGTGTGTTAATTATATAAGCTGTGTTGCAGAATCACAGAATGGTTTGAGCTGGAAGGGACCTCGAAGCCTATCCAGTTGCAACCTTCTGCTATGGGCAGGGACACCTCCCACTGGATCAGGGGCTCCAAACCCCATCCAACCTGGCCTTGTACCCCTCCAGGGATGGGGCAGCCACCACTGCTCTGGGCAACCTGGGCCAGGGCCTCCCCAGCCTTGCAGGAAAACATTTCTGCCTAAGATCTCAATCTTAAACCATTCCCCCTCATCCTGTCCCTGCATCCCCTGATCAAGAGGCCCTCCCCAGCTTTCCTGGAGCCCCTTTCAGCACTGGAAGCTTCTCTGAGGTCTTCTCAGAGCCTTCTCTTCTCTAGGCTGAACAACACTGACTCTCTTGTCCTGTCCTCATATGGGAGGTGCTCCAGACCTCGGATCATCTCTGTGGCCTCCTCTGGGCTTGTTCTAACCGATCCATGTCCTTCATGTGCACTGAGGACTCCAGAACTGAATGCAGGACTTCTCCACTTCTCCAGCCTGACCAGGTCCCTCTAGCTGGCATTTCTTCCCTCCAGCGTGTTGACCATGCCCCACGGAAAGCTGCCTGGCTCTAAGGTCTTTACTGATTGGAGTTTTGAGTGGGAAGCGGCAGTTGCAGGGTTAAACATGCACTAAAGTAACCATAACTTATGAATTCAGTGCTGAGTGCTTTTACCATTGCTTGGGTTGGTCATTTTGGTAGCTTGTTTCATAGCTCAGAGAAATTTTTTTTGAAGTTTGAGAGTCTCTGGCTATTTGGATAAACTGCTTGAGGGAATTTTTTTATAGAGCTACACAGTTCAGAAAGGTTTTATATTGTGTAAATCATGCTGTTTGTATTCCTGTGTAGTTCTTGTGTCTGTTTAGCTAGTCAAACTCCCGAGAACTCTGTCCATTCACTTCACCTGAACGAATTGCTGAATAAACAGCTCGTCTCATTTGATGATGAGAGCGAAGGGTGTTGAAATTAATAGATTTCATTTGACTTGAGGACATTTTGAACCGAACCCTAATGCATATGCATTTTTAAGCCAGCTGAGAGATAGCCTTTTAAAAACAAGCTGATTGCTTTGACACGTTGAGCCTCAAAATGAGGGTTGATTTTTTTGCACTTAGAATTTCTCCGTCGGAGTGAGATCTTGCCACCAAACTGTTCTTTTAGCATGTTACCATAAACCTGCTTGGCTGTGCTTACAGGGATGCTTCAACATATGTTTTGTCAAGGCACATTAAAAAACATTGTGAAAGGGTACGAGGCTCTTAATTCTGCAGCTTAATTACTGCAAATTGTTATTATCTTGCTGTTTGAGGGTGGTACTGAAAAAGGCTTTTTTCTCTATTATATTTTCTGATAATGTTTTAATCTAAGTTTGAATTGACATTTTGTAGCTTAATTCCAGACCAACCAATTATAGTTTTGTGTAATTATAATAAATAGCAGCCTCCTCGCTCCAGCGTATCCAGACTTTCACGCCCTAAGATCTAAGGGAGTAGAAAACTTAATTATTTAGGTTAGATTGGAAAAAAAAAAAAGCAGAATTCAGATGTTTGCTAGGTCAATGCTCTGAGGACTGTTTTCATTTTTTTCTTTATCATATTTCCATTAAATTTTAGTCATGTTAATTTTTCAGCTAATAGAGGAGCAGGGATGGCAGCGCTGTGATGTTGTCCTTCCCTCCCTGTGGTCATCTGCCAAGTTCTGTAATGGTATCTTCAGCGTGTCTCCATTTCAGAGTGAAAGCTCCTTATGTCAGGAGCTGTGTGGATTTCTTTCCAGCTTCTGTGCCTTTCTGGACGCTTTTGACAGCACTGAGTGAATTGCACTAATGGGCTCGGAGGGAAGCAGTCTGCTGGTTTTAAAATCTACTCTAAAATATTCCACTGTTAGGAAGTGATTGCTTGTCTGTACACAAAGGATGCAGGAAATAAAACAGATAATCAAGCTTTTGTATCGTTTCACCTAGGTAAATAGGAAGACACCTAGGAAATGCTGTCTTCATAGAATCAGAGAATGGATTGGGTCAGAAGGGACCTTAAAGAACATCCATGGGTTATGCATGTGCTTAACATACATGAACTGAAAACATGACTTCGGTTCTTAAGCCACAGCAAGTATGACAAGACCTCTCAAAGAGGGGAGATTGAGATGAGATCTGAGGAAGAAATGTTTTGCTGTGAGGGTGTGGAGGCCCTGGCCCAGGTTGCCCAGAGCAGGGGTGGCTGCCCCATTCCTGGAGGGGTTCAAGGCCAGGCTGGATGGGGCTTGGAGCCCCTGATCCAGTGGGAGGTGTCCCTGCCCATGGCAGGGCTGGAACTGGATGGGCTTCAAGGTCCCTTTCAACCCAAACCGTTCTAGGAATTCATTCAAAAATACTTCTACACCATCTAGGCCAGAACAATGTTTTTCAGACAATGTACTTATGATACAGTTTGTGTGTAAACACAAAAATACTCTTAATTTTCTGCAACACATTGCAACTTTTTATCAAGGGAACATGGATCATTCCATTAAATAAGAAACCATTTATTCCCACTGCCCCATGCTCTTCACTCTTGTACCTTGCTCAGACTGTTCCCTTAGATGGACCCAAGCATCTGTTCTGGTCCCTGTCTACATGCAACACTTCCCTCTCCAGCAGCAGTACCCATCCCAGGGTAGACAGGACAAGAGGGAATGGCCTCAGGCTCTGCCAGGGGAGGTTCGGGCTCAACATAAGGAAAAAATTCTTCACAGAAAGGGTCACTGGGCGCTGGAACAGGCTGCCCAGGGAGGGGGTTGACTCAGCTTCCCTGGAGGTGTTCAAGGTGCAGGTGGGTGAGGTGCTGAGGGACATGGCTTAGAGATTGGTATGAATGGTTGGACTCGATGATCCAGTGGGTCTCTTCCAACCTGGTGATTCTGTGATTCTATGATCCTCTGCTTTCCTTGAAGGAAAATAGCTCCTTTTTCTTTTTTTTTTTCTTCTTTCTTTTCTAGGACAGGCTTGAGTGCAGTGTATCTCTTGCTGGCACTCTCACACCTTTGCCAGGCAACGGTAAAGATAACATCTCATCTTTTTTTTTTTTTTGTAGAACACTGAATAAAAGCACTTGTTTGTGTAAGAATGTGCTAACCTGATGAAGGCACTTCCATTTCTTCACTAGTCTTTCTCCATTTATAGGTTAACCCTTGTTCAGCCACCCTCAAGTCAGTATGGGTGAGCAACAAACCTTCACCGGTTCATGTGGATCATGATTTTGGGAGGAAAATGATCTACACAGGTGGAACTATCTGAATGTGAATTCAGAGATTCCTGATAGCTGACTTACCAAGGTTAAGCAAGCTCTATCAGTCCCAGTTTGGAATAGAATACTTTTTTCATGTTATTAAAACCAATCTTTTAGAAGCAGGTCTTTCAGGTAGGTTGCTAGAGATATAGACTACAGAGATACGTGGTTGTAGCTGGACACGGGTGGTAGTTTTTGCTGATTTTGTAAGTAAATGCCTGTCACAGTTATACAAAATGATTCCGAAGTTGATGTAATCGTAACCTGACAATGCTGCTGCCGTTCTGGGTCCATGACCCCATGGGCCCCGCGGTGAGCTCTCCTCTGACTGGCAGGTCTTGTGCTGCAAGTCGTTTTCCTTCAGGGCACCTGACTTGGGAGTGAGACTGGGTGGTGATAACAAACCAAGAGATGCGAGCTAGGAAAAGGTACCTGGGCCAGTGAATGAAGTAACTCTGTGGTGATTTCTGCTGCGTAGAAGTCAAAAAGAGGAAAGATGTGCAGGAGCTTGTGTCTGCCAGTGCTTGTGGCATCTCCGTGCTCTGTCAGTGTGTGCCCCTCTTCTTCTAGCCCCTTTCCTTTAGCAACAGCCCATTGTATTTTGCTCTCAGAGATGTATTCCTGGCTCTCCCAAGTGACTCATCCCACCACTCGGAGAACTGCTCGTCTAAAGCATTGTCTGAGGAGCAGTTGCAGTTTAGTTGCGAGGATTGCAGCTACCCCTGTTGCCTGCTCATAGTTTTTCTTGCTGCATGATTGGAACTTCTCATGGTACCGCACTGAGGACACACAATGCATGGAGGTCAAAGCAGGAACGAGTCTGCTGCTCCCATGGCTTATCCTGCAGCTCCCAGGTGGTGCTTGTGGTGATGTGTCCCCTCAGATGAGGTGCTGTACCTCTCATCTCTCATTTGACACTGTGGGACGATGAGCTCAGACTGTCCAATCTCATTAGACTTATATTTGTCCACTGGAAAATAGATGATTCCAATAAGAAAAAAGGAAAGAACTGCATCCTATGTAAAATGTTTTGGGAGAACTACTAATTTAGAACTGCTGGTGTTTTTGTATTCAGTGAAATGGTTGATTGGAGACAGGCGACTTAAGAGAAGTGAAGCAATTGTAAAACAGCTTTGAGTTATTATATACAAGCTTAAGGCAGAATGCAGTCTAAATTCATTGGTATGGGATGGTGCTTGTGAAAAGTCAAAAATCTAGAGTAAGTTTGAATGCAAAGTACAGTAATGATCCCCTTTGTCATTGAAGACTATTCAGTTTCAACTGGGATTTGACAAATAGACTGCATGTGTCTCTGTAACAAGGTTTGACATCGTTAGAAGAGTGTATGCTTCCACTGTGATGATGAAAGTTGCTTTCTATAATCTCATCAAGAAAAGAGTTGATTCAATGATCAGTTTGCTGAGATTGAGTCGGTCCAATTGCTTTGTTTTCCACGTGGCCAAGGTACTAATGAACAGGGTACTAATGACCACTACTTTAAATCTTTACCAACTCATGTGCGTGCTACAAAGTTTACTGGCTGAAAGTCAGCTTTGCGTGTTGTTGCTTTCTATAATATTTAAACCCTAAAATGTGTTCTTCTCAGGGGAGGAGAATAGTTTCTATGCAAAGTAAAGGAGTAATTCAGCACCATAGTACAGTTTGGAGTTTTATGGTTCATCAAAGCTGGTGAAGGGGCTGGAGAACAAGTCTTACTAAGAGAGCTGGGGGTGTTTAACCTGGAGAAGAGGAGGCTGAGGGGAAACCTCATTGCTCTCTATAACTCCCTGAAAGGAGGTTGTGGAGAGGAGGGAGCTGGGCTCTTCTCTCTAGTGACAGGGACAGGACAAGAGGGGATGGCCTCAAGCTCTACCAGGGGAGGTTCAGGCTGGACATTAGGAAAAAACTCTTCACAGAAAGGGTCATTGGGCAGTGGCAGAGGCTGCCCAGGGAGGGGGTTGACTCCCGTTCCCTGGAAGTGTTTAAGGTGTGGGTGGACAAGGTGCTGAGGGACATGGTTTAGAGATTGGTGGGAATGGTTGGACTCGATGATCCGGTGGGTCTCTTCCAACCTGGTTGTTCTATGATTCTATGATCTTCAGAACAACAGAAACTTTGGGAAGGTGCTTTTCTGTGATTACAAGCGGAATTAAAGCTTTACAAGCTGCTTGGGTTTTATTATCATATCATAGCTTGTAAATCATGCTGTGCTAGCAAGGGCTGGCGTTTCTCACAGGGAAATATTAGTTGTCTTGATGTTCTTCCAAATTTGTTAAAAGTTTTCAGCCAGTACAGCGGAGGAACAACTGCTTGGTATTGGGGCATGTGCGTACAAGTCCTTAATTGGCTTCAGAGTTATTGCCAGGAACTAAACATGTCTTGTCTCCTAGTGGTATTCTTAGCTTAAGAAACAGATAACATGCAATATTCCATGAGTCATTGTGCCTAGCACTGTTTTTTCTTCGTAGTGGTTTCAGTGAGGATGAATGCTTCACTTTCCCATCGTGGTGTCTAATTTTAGTGGGGCAGTGGGCAGGAGGACTTTCAGACCACCTTCTCAGATGATGACATCCAAACCGCTAAAACTTCAAAATGACTTACCATTTGTAGTCCAATTTGGGGGCTGAGAGTTAACACCCTGTGATGTCAAACATTGGATCCGTGTACAAAACATCTCCTGTTCTTACTTTCTGGGTAAATACACAGGCTCACGGGTTATTGTTGATACGTGACACTCCACTAAATGCACACCAAGGAGAGTTGATTGTCATATTACAAAGCAGAATTTTGCTCTTAGTCATAGAAGAACCATAATCTGTACTCTTAATATTTTGGTATTAATGTACTTTTCAGGGTAAATGTCTGTCTTGAAAGTAAATGAGATCTTTCAGCTCACGGGATCTGCTTTTATATTTTCCTACCAAGAGAGTGACTTGTTCAGGACATAATTGTAGAATCATAAATCGTTATGGTTGGAAAAGACCCATAGGATCATCAAATCTAACAATTAATACAACACTACTATGCTTACTACACCATGTCCTGAACCACTACGTGTTTTTAGAACCCCTCCAGGGATGGAGGCTCCACCACTGCCCTGGGCAGCCTCTGCCAGGGCTTCACTGCTCTGTCAATAAAGAAATTCTTCCTAATATCTGTTCTAAACCTCCCCTTGTGTGATTTGAGGCCATGAATTGTATCTCTTTCCTTCTCTCTCTGACGTGTGTCCATACACATGAACACAAATAAAAACTGAGGATTTAGAAGTGATATTTTGATCATCTTTCTAATGCACATCCTGCCCAATCTTATGGTCAAACGTGTTTCGCATCTTAAGTCAGAGCTGAATTTCACTTTACTGTAATTTTCTGCTATTTATAGCAGAAACACCTTGTGCTCTCCATAAAACTATTTAAAATCAGTTTTGCAATCAACAGAAGTGGTTATGTAAACTAATCTAAAGCTAGCATAAGGACTTTATTCTGCAATTACATGTGTAGTAAGAAATGAAAGAAATTAAAAATTAGTGACTTATACTGCGTGTTTTGAAAACTCGTAGCTTTCTCTGAGGAAGGCTGCCAGAGCCAGCATTTTCTTGCGGAATGTGTTATAACAGTGCTGCATGCCCTGGGTCAGTGTGCTTAGGAGCGTTTTATTCCTGATTTTTTTCCCCAGTATTTCAGGCTCTTAGAATCATAGAATCATAGAACAACCAGGTAGGAGGAGACCCACTGGATCATCAAGTCCAACCATTCCTATCAATCACTAAACCATGTCCCTCAGCACCTCGTCCACCAGTCCCTTAAACCCCTCCAGGGAAGGTGAATCAACCCCCTCCCTGGGAAGCCTCTGCCAGTGCCCAATGACCCTTTTTGTGAAGATTTTTTTTCTT
>WAAB01013246.1:83058-121213 GCA_013389865.1 Piaya cayana | reverse complement strand
TATGATTCTAAAACCCAGGCATTGTTACATAGACACTAGTAAATCTTTGTAAAAGAGTTACATGGGTATTCCAGCAGTGCAGAAATTACTATTAGTGTAGGGATCTTGACAGCTCATGATGAGCAGGCAGGTCTCAACTCACAGATTGACAAAGCAGCTTGGCACACCTATCACCCTAATTCAACAGTACAACTTATTTTAGAAAAATTTACCATCCCCTAAAACAGAAGGGCTGAGTAAATGCAAAACTGAGGCTGAGACCGCATGGGACTTTTGCAGTAATTGTGTATCTTGGCCATAGTTGGGAACACTGCAGTTGATCATGCCACGCCCACTATGATTTTCTGCTCCTGCCTAGACAATCTGAAACAAGTTTCTATCTGTTTGTTGAGGTTTTTATCCCCTGGGGGAGAATAATAGGGTGTGGAGAGACATGGTGGGGAGACAGTAGATAGAGTGACAATTGTTTTAGAAAAGTTAAAGAAGTAAAATAGGAAAAGAAGTCTGCTGATTGGGAATTGTGGGAATAAAAGGTGAATAAGGAGGGATTCAGCACAGAGATTCAGATTTTGAAGGGCAAAGATGGTTGAGGATCCACTGTAGAGTGAGTCAGGATGACTCAGAATGACATAGTGTAAATAGAATATTGCCCACATATTGTATTGTTGGAAATTGTTTTAGAAATGAAGACAGGAATTGCACTTTAATGAACGATCTCATAGTGAAGGCAGGAGAATGGTCCCTTGGAGAATTGGATTCTAATTCTGCTCCTGGCACCACATTCCTGTGTGATACTTGCCAAATTTCATAAGCCATTTCTTTGCAGAGCAGTCATTAGTTTGGTCCTAATTTCCTGGGTACCTAACTGAAAACCCAGAGGTCCAGTTTGGTGAAATACTGAACATTCACAGCTGGAATAAGTGATTATTCTTCCTGAATATACCTAACTGTCCTCTAAAACAAAATTTTAAACATGTCTATAGGCATCTCAGGTTGAGTACTAAAAATGTACATGTGCTTATAACCTCAATATCTTTCAGACTTAACATCTATTCTGTACAATGGAGATGATACCAGAGAGTCACATCATACAGGTATTGCAAAGATAGGTAGACTGATGAAGCAATCATCTATTGTAGTAATGAGGACTATAGAAAATCCAAAAGAAAGATTTGAAATACACATTAAATATAAAATGGGGGCCACATACTGAAGCATGAGCATAAATAGGATAGTGAGCAGCGTTTTAGTAAATTAGTATTGTCTGCCTCCTATACTGAATAATGCTGGAGTCTTCTGGATAAAAATAATAATCAGTGACCAGTCAAGGATGGTATCATGGTGATAGGCACAAAAAATAAAGCTCTTTAAACAACCTGAAATACTTGTTTTTCCTAAATTTCTTGTTTGAGTTGAGTTTGTTTTTTTTAATCAGGTCTATGAGTAATTTCGTATAAGTACAGAAGCAGCTGTGTTAATTACAGACTCAGTTACAATGCAGTTTTTCTAGTGGTAGGCTAGTATATTATAGTATTGGTATAGTAATTATAGGCTTGGTATAGTAATACCTTAAATATGGATTGTTTTTCTATTAGTGGTTTTTTTTAAGTTCACCATGCAACTATACACCTTGCCTACCTGAATAAAATAGAAAGGACCATTCTGTAAGTTGTAGAGCTATTTAGTGCATGTCTAATGTGTTGATTATCAGGCTTGGGTGGTAGATAAGCCAAACTGCAGATATTGGCAGGGAATATGATATATGGAATTCAAATTATGTGTACTTGCACACATCGTCTGAAACAGAACCAAATTCTTAAGAGAAGCCCATGTTGTTGCTGCAATATAAATATTAAGTAGACATTTTGGTCATGATAAAGAAACAGAAACAAAGGTGGGTAGAGCTTTAACCAGGGCAATCTTGCCAAAATGAACCTTAGTCCTAAATTATCCATGATTTGTGTCCAAAATGAAATTAATTGAGAGGTAAATAAGTGAATCATTTTATAACAAAAAAAAAAAGCTTTGCTTCCTAAAAGAGATCATTTATTAAAAAGTGTGTGATTGACATTCAAAGTCAGATTGTCCCAATCATGAGAGAGTAAACATTACTGAAATTGCTGTTATTAGGAGCAAGAAATTCTCTGGGTTGCTGTTAAACAAAATCTTTAAATAAGTAATTTTAGGTAAAATATAAAACTTCTTTGGCAAAAAAAGTTCTCTTATTTATTATTATTATTATGATTTAAGCAGTTCTTTTGGCCAGTATTGTAGAGATTAAATATACTGTGGTAATTGAATAGTAGATGTAAAGATCTGCAAAGCAATTTTTATGCCTATTCTCTTTTGAAACTCAATTCAGTTAAACACCCAGACTGGCGAAAGTTTCTTCACCACAGGCTCCTTGCTATTTCTTATATAGCAGCCACAATATGTGAGAAAATGTAATATTGTGTTGTGCATGATTTTAGTGAGAAAAGGTGACACATGAAGCTTTTTCCGTTAGCACTTCCTGATGAGGATGTAATTTAATTTATAAAGTAGGGCACAGACTACACTGCCAACTATTGACATAACTGCTAATCTTCCAAGAATGTCTTAGTGGCTCCAAAGATGATCAAAGGGGATTAAGAAGAATTTGAAGATAGCAATGGTTTAGATAAATGGAGGAAAAAAAGCCACGAAAACAGAAGTTTTTCTTGCTTATCCTCCGTAACAGTTTGGAAAATAAAATTTCTGTCTCCAGACCCTGCAAAATTATTTTATTTGTGAGGTGTTTGCCAGAACACTCTGCAGGATAGAGTGCCTCTTCCCTTCTCAGGTCTTCTACAACGGAGTTTCAGAAGAAAGTTTCAGGTCATGAGTAAAGATGATTAAACAGGGCTCATCAGATTGACATGAGTTTTTTGAGTGACAGGAATAAGACCTGTCAGGCTATCGAAATACTGGTCTGTGGTTGTGGCAATGACAGGTCATTTGTAGTTGGACTCAACAGGATATTAAAGGCTCCTGGAGCTGTTGGTAGACATAGAGGCTTAAGTCTAGTACATACTAATTCCCACTGAAATCATTGATATTTCGGTTCCTGACTCCCCTATGCACTTGTGAAAATCCATCTGTCCTTTACCTTTGCATGCTTTCAGTAGAGAGAGCTGGCTAGTAATGTGATACTGGCTTCTCCTGTCCTTCATTAGAAGCTGCTAACAATGTCTTTGGACACTTTTTTACCATTATTTTCTCATCTAGGCAGCAACTAGAATTTTTACAAAGGTATCAAGTGGTCAGAAAAGACTAGATTATACATTCTCTGAGGTGGGGAGGGACAGAACACAAACAAGAATTAAAAACAAACCAAGAATTTAGCATTAGCTTTACTTGACTATGTGTTGATTAAATTTGCTTATTTTAAGTGGTATCACATAGAGAATTCTTATATAACTAAAAAGGAGCAAATAACAATACACCCAAAAGAATTTGAAGGGCCATAGAATTTGCAGTGAGGAAGATACATAATTATAAACATTATATATATACACGTATATGTATATGTATATTAAAAAAAATCAAATTTAACCAGACAGCTTGACTGCATATAAGACAACCAAGTATATATAAAATGTAGCCATACTTTTAAGCAGTACCTAGCAAAACAGACATTTTTACTAAATATATTTAACAAGAAAACATACTGGTTTGTATTACATGAAACCAGAAAAATAAAAACAAAAGCAGAAAATTATCTAGTAAGATTTATGATGTTGTACTGTTTTGCCTGGTATCTGATAAAGATGATGAACACCCATTTCCTAGAAACTGAGGAATTTTTGTAGAATTAGGTTGTATCACTTTGAAAACTGTAATTCAACATTTTTGCAGAGCTTAATGGCCATGTTTGAAATACCAGACCAGAGAACACAATTACTAGATATGGTTTGTGTTGTTAACTGTGTGCAGGAATTACATCTGTTCATTGTATAAAAACTGAAATACTAAAACTTATTTTTAAGTTATGTTTAAGGAATAAACTGGTTTTGTGGGTGAAAGCGGGGAAGCTTAGCTAACATCATATGGATGTTTTTCTTGTAACACATCCAGACAGCCCTTTGTAGATTTTCAGGGTTACTTGTCAAGTGTTCCTCTGCACATTGACAGTGTTAAAATATCTAGTGTTAAAATATGTCCAATCAACCAAAATTTATCACTATGATAGTATGCAGTGGTACAGAATAAGAGTTTACATGAAGAAAAACACTAAAGACAGAAAGACAAGCATTCAAACCTTAGGGAATTTTAGATTTAATACAGCTGGTGGCACTTTTTTCCTGAATGATTTATAGATTTGAGCTGAAACTTTCAGCAACAGAAAAGCAGGTGACCAGAAGCCAGGAAGTTTATTTGTACTAGTTATAACTAGTATAACTGGGGCGTATAACTTCTCTAGTAGGGAAAAGAGTCAAATGAGCGTATATTAAACAGGCTGCTGCCTGTTCTGCATTTCTCAGCTGTCCTCATCATCTGTAACTGCAAACTTACCACTAAACTGCATCTACATGTCTTTTAAAAATCTAGAAGGATGGTGACTCTACCACTTCCCTGAGCAGTATCTTCCAATTCTCAACAACCCTTTAAGTGAAGAAATTTTTCCTATTATCCAGTCTAAACCTCCCCAGCACAACTTGAAGCCATTTCCTCTTGTCCTGTTGTTTGTTACTTGGGAGAAGAGACCAACAACCACATCACTACAACTTCCTTTCAGGTAGCTGTAGAGAGCAATAAGGTCTCCCCTCAGCCTCTGTCTTCTCCAGAATAAAAGAAGAGTTCCCTCACCCACTCCTCATCAGGCTGGTGCTCCCAATCCTTCACCAACTTAATTGCTTTTCTTTGCACACTTTCCAGCAACTCAATGTCTTTCTTTTAATGAGGGGCCTAAAACTGATCACAGTATGTGAGGTGGAGTGTCATCAGTGCTGACTACTGGGAGACGATCACTCCTGTACTACTGCTGGTCATACTGTTTTTGATACAAGCTAGGATGCTGTAGACCTTGGTCCTTTGACCAGATCATTTATAAAGATATTAAACAGAACTGACCCCAACACTGGAACACCACTGGTGACCAACCATCAGCTGAATTTATCTACATCTACCACAAGTCTTTAGGTGCAGCCATACAACACTTTTTTACCCAGTGAACAATATGTCTGTCCAAGTCACAAGAGCCAGTTTCTCCAGAAGAATGTTATGGGAGATAGTGTCAAAGATGACAAAATTCTAGGTAGATGTCAAAATTCTCAGTAAACAACATTCACAGGCTTTCCCTCATCTACTAAGCAAGTCACTTTGTCGTACAAGGAGATCAGGTTGGGCAAGCTGGACCTGCCTTTCCTAAAGCCATGCTGAATTGGCCAGATCACCTGTTTGTCCTGTGTGCAGTACAACGGCACTCAGTAGTACTTTATAACCTTCCCTGGCACCAAGGTCTGACTGACAGGCCTGTAGATCCCTGGATCCTTCTTCCAGCCTTTCTTGAAGGTGTGACCCATCATCTAACTTCCAGTCAATTCGGACCTCCCCAGTTTGCCCAGACTTCTGAAAAAATGACAGAAGGTGGCTTGGTGAGCACTTACATCAATTCCTTCAGTACTGTCAGGTGGATCCCTGACCGTATAGACCTGTGCATATCTTAAGTTGTGTAGCAGGTCACTATCATTTCCTCTTGGACTATGTGGGCTCCATTCTACTCCCCATTATTCCTCTTTTCTACTTCTCCCACAAAAGAAGGCTGAATGTTTCTGTTATTAGTAACAACATACTAAGAGTTTGGGGGATGGAAATGATGAAGCGGAGAGATGAACTCCATCCAGCAACTTGATCATGCTACAGTGTTCCATGCAAGCACTGACAACAGTACCTAACTCATGGAGCCTGACAGAGTTACATCCTGAACTAATACAGGCTGAGAATATTAGGAGTCTGGGTATTCAATGAATCACAAAACTTTGCAAACATTCCTCATGTATTCTCTTTTTTACCTCTTGTATTAGTCATCTTTGGGACTGAATTGTGGCCTTGTTTATAACATGCTGATGCCACTTAACAGTTAGCTGTCTCCCATTCACTGATATTAAAGAAAGCATTTCTCTTAATGCTTGTGGCTCATGGCAGTGACCAAACAGATGAGGAACAGTCTTAGCTTTCTCCAAAACTGAAAGCATAAGAAAATATGAGCATTGATGTGACATGAAGTAACTGTTTGGCAGTGTGACTCCATAACACTCTTTAAACCTTGTTCTTAACGCATTTTTGAAACAGCACTTTCTTACTTGGCATTATATATGCAGTCCTGTGCCCGTATTCTGCAGTTACTATGATTTTTCATCCCACAAGTGATACAAAAGTACTGCACCTGAGGATGAGAGAACAAGAATATGGTTTTCTTCATGCATTATGAGCAGAGTCTTTTACCTTATTGCATATGTAAAAGTGAATTGAGCAACCTGCTAAGGATGATGATGATGAGTCCCGTTTAGCTTCAGGTTCATTCACCATTCAGTGCTAGTAGTATTAAATGAACTTAAAGGGAGAGTGATGACAAGATGTTATCCTTCTTTATTAATTTGCTCTGTAAAAATGTTGTGAGAAAAAAAAAAAGTGAGTGCTCAACCTATTGCCAACCTCACTTCTGAGCGCCACTGTTCAGGTTTCCCTGTGTTCAGCTGACCTCAGTTCCAGCCAGTCACAAACAGCTGATCTTATCCAGCTTTTTTTTTTTTTTTACTACCATACAGGTGATATAAAATATCATTCCCAGCATATCCGTATTCATTTTGTTATTAAAATTCATAATTAATGGGTGAGTAACAAATCAAGTGACCGAGAAGAAAAATGTCTGCTGTGTCTTGCCTGGCAAAGTGCTGAATTTTTATTCTGAATGAAAAGCTTATGGTCTTAACTTTTAAGTGAATGACCTTACTGTCACTGCTTGTCAGGTAAGCAGAGAATATGGTGAGCGCTGTGCACAGCAGAACTTGCAGCTGGCAATTATTTTATATTCGTCCTTTTTCTGTGTGTGCTAACTTAAAGAATAATGACTCTGCCCTTGGTGCAGTGATATGAAGATGAAATACCCTAGTGCTGACCAGCCAAATGTATTCTACTCAGAACCTGACACTGCTTGGCTCTTGAAGGGAGTGCTTTCTTATTCTGCTTAAATTATAGGACTCTGATTTTTTTTTTTCTGAATCAGTGAATCCTATGAAAAAGACATCTGAAATCTGTGACAACCTGTGTTACAGGGTAGATGAAAACTGGACTGCATGCTTGGCTGTCATTATTTCTAGCACTCATATTTTAGCTTGAACAATCAAAAAAGAGTCCATGAAGCTGAATGTATGAAGCTTCCAGTGCAAAAAGAAAAAAAAGTTATATGTTTTCACTGTTTGTTCTTTGGTGTGTGAGTTCATATATAAATATACACAGATACATGTATTACAGGAAGAGAGGAAGTGATCATATTGGAGGGAAGGGTGGGGAGGTGGGAAGGAGGCCAGGAAGGAGGCAAGAAAGTGACAGGGGGAAAGAGAGAGCCCAGAAACCCTTAAGACCCTTTTTTTTTTTTTGTATCAGGTCCCAGACTAGATGGGGATTTTTTCATCAGAGGCGCTGATCAAAATATCATGTCAGTTCACCACCCAGGTAGTTGCAAAACTTCAGCTTTCAGATGAGGGATTAATTGTTAACCCATTATCATTTTTGCCCATCAGATTCTTAGTGCTACAAAAGACCTGATGAATTAAAACCCAACCATAACAGTAATCCCTTAATCCCCAACCACAACCCTACTGATAACCCTAACCCTAACCCAAAACATAATGCTAAACTTAATCCCTAAACCCTAACACTAATATAAACATCAACTGCAACCCTAACTCTAGTGGCCCCTAACCCTAGTTGTAAACCCTAACTCTAACCCAAAACCCTAACACCTAACCATAACCTTAAAATTATTTTGGTAATGTGGATCAGGTGTGGTTTTATTTTAGTTACCATTCATATCGCTCTTCTGTGTAAGGGGACATTTTCGTGTGTGTTACCTAATGACTGTTTTCCAAATTACTACTTATCTGTAACTAATCATGGCTAGACATTTTGTCTCTATCTCCTCCCCCCAAATTCTCCAGCTGTTTTTCTTTCCTGTGCCTCCTATTCACATGCAGAATACTATAGTGATGAAAAGTGGTAAATGTAGGAAATAGGATCCCCGGGATCTCTCAAAATCTGTAAGAGCTGTCTGAGTATACTTTATAAATCAGGTTGAAGGTAGTCTGTGGCACTTTTATCTCATGTTGTTCTCAACCGTGTTTAAATTGGCATTAAGATGCTACGTGGATTCTTTACACTAAAAGTGTGTCTACATGAGCAAAGTAGCTGATGGGATTCAGATGGCTTTTTATCATATTTGGCAGAAGAAGCAGCATTTTATTGTAAAGAAATCATTGTATCTAAACCAATATCTCGGATAGCTACTAAAGTATATTCATTTACATTATCACAAATACTATATTTTGCTCAGCTTTCTGTCAAGTGGAAGTTATTTACCAAATTTTATTAAATCTAAATTCAGGGAAACAAAGTCTGTCTTGAGTTATGAATTGGATGTGTTGCCTAAGTTATGCAGTTGCCTTTATTGAATTGCCTTAAGTATCTGAGTGAATATATACTCATTTATGTAGCTCATTAAAGAGAAAGTAGAGCCAAATGAAAATGAAAAAAAATCTAATTTCCAAGCAAGCAGGAAAATATGAAGATAGTAAGATATAATCTGCTGACAGTGGTAGAAAATGTGATGAAGGAAAAATACAGCAAATATAAAAGCCTAAATCTCTACAATGCAATGTTCTGTCTTTGCAAAAGCATAAATTAATTTGCAACTATTACTTCTATGATGCAAAATTATTTAAAATGCTTTCACTAAACACCTAATCTCAAGTCTAAAACCAGTTATTTGCTGAGTGTGACATAAAATGACGTAAGAACATTTAACAGTCAACAGTCTGAGTGTTGAGTTAAAACATTTTGCAAAGGAGTATGAATTTAAGTATCATATGTCAAACCTAAGATATTTATGTGTTGTTCCTGGAAGGAAATTGTGTCATAAATGTTTAAATTATTTCATTAAACCTAGGGATCAATTCAAACTCCTAATTTGCACAGCACACTTACAAATAATGCTCTTAAAAGTGACACTATCTCCTGATGGCAAACAGATAACGGCAAAAGTGAACAGAAAACTCAGAAATACCAGTTATTAACTTACTTTATTAATAACACTGTTAAATTACTATATATTATTATATATTATGATTGTGAAGTAGAGCAGTCCTAAATGATAAATACCATCATCTTCTTTTCTGAAAGCTGAAGAAAAGCAAAAAGATGTTTGCAATAAAGATAAACATTGACTTGCTTAACTCTTAGGTAAAGAACTGAGACCACTGAGTAAAATGAACTGGACAGCAGAAAATTAAGCTTATTAAATGCTTTTGCTAAAGACCTACCAATTCAGAAACTCTTTGACAGCAGTTTTAATTTGCACTGCACTCTTCTGTACATACATACACTCATCCAGTCACAGAGTAATCCAGTCTGGAAGTGGCCTCCAGTGGTTACCCAGACTGACCTGCTACTCAGGGCCAGTGGAATCAGACTGGATTGCTGAGTGTTCTGACTATTTGAGTCCTGAACAACTCAAAGGATGGAGATCACAGAACCTCTCTGGACAACCTATGCCAGTGTTTGAAAACCCTCATGATGTAAGGAAAGCAGAGACACTTCCAAAAACTGTAACAGTTAACTTAGATCATCTACTGCTGACTAAATCAACTATTTCAAGTAAACTTTTTTATTAGGTCGGGGCAAAAAATATTTACCTGGATTAGCTATCAACATTAAATTAGTATCTCTCAGCCTAGAATAAAATTTATTAATGTAAATAAGATCTCTTAGAATCTACACTTTTTTTTTTTTGCCAATAAGAAACAAGTCTGTGTAGAAAACCTTCCCTTGCGGGTAGTTGTTGAATTGCTTGAAGATGAGGTAATTGGTGGGAGGGAGGTCTGTTGAGTAAGCTGGATGTGGTAGAGTTTCACAGCCATGTTCATTCAGCTTCTGCAGTCATTTGAGAGATTTGGTTGGACGCTGTTATGTAGGAGAATTGATCCTTTTGGATTGGCCAGTGTTGGATGTTAATGTTGCAGATTTTGGTGCATTTTATTGATTTTCTGGCAATATTTCTCTGCTGTGATGGTTTCACCAGCATTAAAGTGGTTGTAGTGGATGATTCCACTTTCTAACCTTGAAACAGATCTCTTCCCTGTTGCCACAGAAGAGCACTATAGTTATAGAGGTGATGGAAAAAAAATGGAGCAGGTAGAGATATTAAGAGTTCCTGCACATTCTTGATGCATTCCTCAAATTTTAATTTCCAGTTGCCTTTATAGGAAATGGGTAAGAAATAACTTCTTAACCTAGTATATCCAACAAAGCTGAATACCGAAGTGCTCAGTTGCAGAACATGCAGGGGTTAGGCTTCAAAATACGGTGGTCTTCCAGTTTTCTTCCAGTATATGTTGAATTATGTGCTTTTGCTGGTTCACATGTATTTCCTGCCATCTGTGGATTTGTGTTATTTTCAAAAACAATGCAATATCCTCAACAGCTGGTGATAAAGTTCTTCTAAAATTACCAGCCTAAGAGTTTCTGTAACTTGAGAGAAGGCAAAGAGAATACTGTGATTCAAAATAAATTTATGTGTTGATACATTTTTGCCTAGCAGAGGACGTAGCAAAAAAAAAAATTTAAAAAACCTCCAAAGCTGCAGTAAATAGGAAAAAATAATGGTTTCTGGAAACATCTCCTCTGGCTGGCAGCTAGCTTTTATTCTTAGACAAATTCAGCAGTTTTCTGGTGGATTATGCATTGGTTCACTTTCTGCATGTAAGTAGTCTGAGCAAGTTGCAGTTTTTTGTAAAAATAAGACTGTTTCTTCCCCAGCTCTATGGCAGTTTTCCCTTGCCATGGTGAAATATATCTTACAAGGAATCAAAATGTAGATGCAAAATTATTTTGTTCTTGCTTTCATTGCCAGAATAGTAGTTCAGCATCAGTTGCTAAATAATTTGTGTGGGTTTTGAATGTCTGATAGTCTTGCATTTTGCTGCTTACAATATCTATGCTGATTCAGTCTTTCAACTGAGATATTTTTATATGGAGCATCTATTTCTAGGTTGTAAGCTTAACAATATATGAATTAAATAGTTCAAGTTTGATGGGGAAATGGATATACTGGTCATTATATTTCTAGTTATACCTTTGGATTAGTTGTATGATGAAGAAAACTATGCATTTGCCTTTTAGCCTACCGACTCAAACTTAGTGCAGAAATATGTACAGTAGTGGCTACACAGGGACTGTTTGGACCTAAGTTTTATAAAAGGCCTTGTACACATGTTATTTTGGAGGAGATCTGTCTTCTGAGTTTCACACTAAGGGAATGCATGATATTCATGGAAGAATGATCTGAGGCTTTTCATTCTGGGTAGGCAGACTAACAGGAAGTCAGAGATGGCCGAGAACAGAAGATTCTCTTTCTTATGCCCCTTTACAAGAGTAGACTCGCCATAAAGCAAAACCAAAGGTGGAGCAACTGAGTTTTTGTAGCCAGAATCCAGTAATGGAGGAACAAAGCCACAAAATTTATGGAAACAGAGTAAAAAATATACAAAGCTGTTAATCTGAGGCATATTTGTAAACTCCCTTATGAAGACAATTTAAGAAAAGAGCAATATTTTCATCTCCATTTTATAATGGAAAACAACAAAAGGAAGTGAAAAAAAAGATGATACAGTACAATTTAATTAGAGGATGGGTGAAAAGTAGAAGAGCTGGATAGGGAAAAACATGGTGCTTGTGAGGAAGTGGAACAGCAGGAGAAAGACATTGAGGATTATTTTATGTGGGAATTCAGTAACAGAGAGATAGATCTTTGGCAGAAACTCATCCTGAAATAGCTATTACTTCTAGTTGTTAACTGTTACAGTTGGCTTTAATTTGACAGTTTCTGTATGTCATTGCATTGAATTATGTACACATACTGTGAAAAAGCAGGTCAAACGGAATCAAGTAATTTAGTATAGTAATCGTTTAGAGGAAGTACTGACTTTCCTTGTGGTCATGAAAGACCAAATATAATTACAGATCATTGATACTTACTGGGATCGTCTGCTGTATTTCATTAAAAGAAAATAATTAATAATTGTTGATGTAAGTAATACAACTCTCATGCCTGGCTCAGAGGAAAACCAGTTGTACTGACCACAGATAATAAAATAAATCTTTGCTGTAAAAAAATAAGAATAATGTTTCATAGGCAAGTCTCAAGACTGATATAGATCACTTTGAGGTTTCATCCACTATCATCTCTGTTTCAGAAGAATGCAAACAATATTGCAAAGACACTTGTTCTCTGGTTGCATTTTTTAATATTTTCCATTTCTGCTCATTTTCTAGAAAATTATATTAAAATTATTTTTATTATTACCTTAAACTATGTTAGTAGCCTCAGTCAAAGACATATCTATAGCATTATGAGTTTCTACTCCTAAAACCACAAAGGTCCCAATATCAGGTCCAAATACTTTAAAAATTAGAGATTGGTTTAAATGAAGAGATTACTGTCTGTCTCACCCAAAAATTAAACAAATGTGTTGCAGTTTGATAAAAAACATTTGTTAGGCACTCTGTAAAACATTAGCCATGACAAGGAATGCTGCTGCAACTCGCATTTGGAAATACCAAATATAAGCCATAGATGTTTAAAAGGAAATGCAAGCTACTGACTAATAATACTCCATTTACCACTGTTTCAGGTTTAGAGGTCTCCTCTGTCTAGCTACAGAAATGTACAGAAGTTACAGATGTGGCAACGCCACTTTTTCTCAATCACTTCTCCACTTAGCACCATCACTTTTGTCACAGTAGGAAGAAGGTATTATTGTCAAATGGGGAGATGCTTGTTTCACCAGGTGGAGATATGACAGTGTGGCACCTCTCTGAGAACTCCCAAAGTATATTTGAACTTTCTATAATGGACCTTACTAATCACCGGTCTGGAAGAATTTAGATTAAAAAGCTGGGTTTTGAAATAATCTCTAATAATACAGACTGTATGGATTCATTTGGATGAAAACCAGCTTTATCAAAAGGACAGCATATTCAAAACATTAGGAAATTGATTTCATTTCTCATCATTGGCAATAGAAAAGCATTGGTAGTATAGAGAATAAAGAATGCAATTCACCATGATAGGGAACTTATGGAGAGGCAAGCTCCAGGGTTGAAGATTTTGAGGGGGATTTTATTAGTACTGCTGCATGCTATTACTTCTACAGAAGGCGAATTGCCAGTAAAACAGCAAAGAATGAAAACTGACAATCACAATTTTGTATTTCTTGAGGAACAGCATCAGGTTTTTTGATCTATGATGTCACACATCCTCAATCAATCTGGACCTTTCATATAACTTTCGTTGGTAAGGCAGATATCCTTATCATCTTCACTCATAAATATCTTCAATTTTGTCTTGACAAAAAGACCTCAAAAATTTGGTTTGACAGTAAGACCTTTCACCTTCACAAACTACCAGTAATTATTTGGTGGGTGCTTTGTTGCACCTACTTATACCAGAACTGACTTATATGTACTAGGTATTTGTAAAAATACAGAATGAGTAACGATTAGAAGCACTGTATTCTGTCATTCAGGATTTCCTGGAAAACAAGGTGGTTTACCATAGAATTGTAGAATGGTTTGGGTTGGAAAGGACCTTAAAGATCATGTAATCTACCTGCCTACAACACACCTCCATATTTCAAGGATTATCAACACAAAAAGAAGATGCAAATAATATATAATACAACTGCCAGAAGGCATACTGATTTTTTTATGTTAATTACAACTTTGTAGAGAAGACCTAATCTCAAGGAAATGCAACTCTCATGAAAGTACTGAATAATCTAATATTCAATTTTATTAAATCTTTTTCATCTTCAGTCAGGGAAGTGAATATGAATCAAAAATGGGGAAAAAAATCCACTCTAAGTCTTGTCACAGCATAAGTTGAATGATAAAAACTGAAGGCCTCTTCTGTAAACAAAATGGGAAAGTGTTTTGCAATTGCAATAAACATGTTTTATTTCTTTGTAAGAAACTACAGCAAAACAAAACAAAAAATCTTATTTTAATGATCTCAAGGGTATTTTTTTAAAAGACTCAACCACTTACTCCTGTAATTAATCTAGGATGAATATTATCTCATAAGTCAAGAAATATAAAACTGTTATTGTTTTTGTTAACATTATTTTTTGTGTGTTTTTACTAGTTTCTTTAAATATTACTGAAGGCTCAGCAAAGTGTGTATTCAACTGTTCCAGAATTCAACAAATCAGTTGGTCTTTCACACCTGTGCTAACTTAACTTTCTTAACTTACTTAGCTTTTTTAAGAACGTTCTAGTGATATACTTTTGATATTTATAGCACCTACCTCTTTATGATTATTATATTATTTCAGTTTCTGCTTCTGATATATTAATGCTTACAAATCACTTAGGATTGTCTATAAATCCTTCTAAGCTCAGTATAAATTATACTGATCTAGCCAAGGAACGTAAGAGAGAATTGGAAAAGTACAAAAAGTTGTGGGTTGAGATAAAGGCAGTTTAAAGGATAAAGCAAAATCTGCATGCATGAGCAAAGAAAACTAAGGAATTTATTTGTTAATTCCCTTAGGCAGGCAGGTGCTCAGCCATCTCCAGGAAAACAGGGCTATATCACATGTAACGACTATTTGGGAAGGCAAAGGCTATAACTCCAAGCACCCCCCATTCCTCCTTGTTCCCCACATTGCTGAGGTTGACGTCATACATTCTGAGATATCCCTTTGATCAGTCAGGGTTAGTTGGCCCAGCTGTGTCCCCCCGACTTTCTTGTGTCCCCTCAGCATACTTGCTGACAAAACAGTGTGAGAAGCAGAAACGGCCTTGACTCTAAGCAAGAGTCAAGCATTAAGCATTGCTCAGTGACAATTAAAACATCCCTATGTCATTAACATTGTTTTGATCACAAATCCAAAACATAACATCATAGGAGCTAATGTGAAGAGAAAATCTTCCCTTCCAGATAAAATCAATATAGATGTGATCAGATCCTGCAGAAGATTAGATGATACCTGCAATAGCAGAGAGCTGTCCTCAGTGACTACAACCTTTCCCATGTTGCCTGTGTAGTCTTTACTTACAGGTAGAAGTGATAGACTTCTTAGAATCTCTACATCAATAAGGCAACTTTTACCTCATAAACTTGTTTTATAGACAAGAAGAATCTGCAGTAAACTACAATTGAACCATCAGAAAAGAAGTATCAACATTTGGCAAATAAACATATTTAGTCCATTAAAATGCAGCATAACATTGTTGTCAAGGCTCTCAGTGCATCAGCTGCAAATACTCTGGGCCCTAGGCCTTTGGACCCAAAGTATTGTGTTTTAATTTCTGTCTTCCTCTAATGCTGATTAAAAATAATGCAGCTTGAAAGATCAGAGAAATGCAACCCACTTGCTTCAGGGTCAGTTTCCCCATAAGGTCTCCCCAGGACTGCTTGGAGTCCTGAACAACACCATTTTTATAGCTAAAGAGGGAGTTATTAGGACTACTCACACACTTCTTCATCAGCCTCCTTTGGCCATGACCGTATTATCATGGGATGTTAGAAACCTGTGGCCCATAGCATTTTCAGTCCACACAGTCAGGGCTGTGACAGCACACCGTGCAGTAAAAAGTAATGGGGGGGCTCATCAAGTATTGTGTTATGGAAGACAAGCTCAGCTGAGAGGGACTTGTGTTAAGAAATGAATGGTGAGCTCTGCTAAGTTTGCTTCAGTCTTTTGTTAAGCAAAAAGTGATGATGTGTAATATAAGGATAGTTGAGTTCAAAGGCTAACTTCAAGGATAATGGAAATCCATCAGAGCAATAAAATGGAGCAACCTGGCTAATGTATAGGTCACTAATCCTCTATAAGTGTGATCAACAAAATGCTAAAAAAGTACTTGATATTCTACAGTCAGTGCAGCAAAACAGATTTTTCTAAACAAGGGCATCTGCATTTAGTCTAATATTTAGTGACAAGTATAGCATGGAATACCTTCCCTGTACCTCAAGTCCTAATCTTGATCACTTGGTTATCTCATAACACTATGAGTTACTGCAGTGAGAGAATTCTCTGGCTACAGTCCTGCAGAACCCAGCACCTCTGAAGGTGACACAATTGTACATATTGCAAGAATATAATTTCTTAAAACTTCAGTAAGAACCTTATTTATTGTCCTTCCTCATTTCTGTAGCACATGGATATACACGCATGAAGACAAGAGGTAAGTGTATTGTATAAAACATGTAAAGACCATGAAGAAATTAACCCATAGATAAAAATACATATCATTGCAAAACAAGATCATTTGTCTTTGTAGCAAAAGCATTAGAAAAGAAACTTAATTGAAATGAAATTAATTCTTAGAGACAAAAGTGCATGCTTATAAGCAGAGGGATAGTGTCAAATATCCATATTTTGCTTGTCCTTTATAGCAAAGTGTTTGCATAATGAAAAGATACATGTGTTGATTATCTCTATGCCTCACCATTGAGTTAAAGGTATCTTGGAATATTCAGTTTCAGACAATTATTTCTGATGAATGAGGATACATTTAAAATATTTTGTAGTGGGGTATTTAATTATTCTTCTGACTAGAACACTTTCATGATGGTAGATCCCTCTTTCCATACTCAGTAGATGTAGCAACATCATGCATTATGTTTAGAGAACAGTTTGTAGATAATCCTGTAAGACTTTTTGCTGGATTTTGTTTAACTTTTTTTTAGCAGTAGGTTTTACAGATTTCTTGTTCCATTTGGTATGGCTTAATGTTTGAAATATCTGTTTGTTCCAAATCTGCTTACCATTCCCAAGATAGTTTAGGAGTCTACCTTTCACAGGTCAAACAAAATAACATCAACATCAACAAATGATGACATCATCAACAAAACCTGAACATGATGACTTAACTATAATGAGAAATGGTTTTAAGCATTTAGGAAAAGCAGTATTTGTTTTGAGACTACTTTTACTTATAATTTTACAATTACAAAACAAGCATTTAAATGGTAAGCAGGAAAAAAAAAGAAAAGTTGTGGAATCACCAGTTCCAACACTGGGCAGCAGTAGTTTAAGAAGTCCTCATGCTGAGTAAGGAGCTACAGATGTACAAACTGTCTGGTACATAACAAAGACTAAATAAAATTGGTCATTGGTCCTGCTGGGATAAGTGCCCTTTTGGGAGGGGAGGAGCATCATTCTTATGGATTTGCTGCCTTCTGCACATGCACAGAAGTAAAATGGTAAGTAGTCTTCTGAGTTTGAGACTGGAGAGAAAATTAAAGTTCAATGTGATAGTTACCACTGAGGACTGAGAGAAAACTGAGTTCTTCTGAGGGGGACGATTAGCAGACCATATGTAATACCATAAAAATACAGGATTTCAAGAAGGCGAATTCATTATAGATACAGAAAATATAATGTTGTGCTTCTTACAATTAAAGGTTGAGGTCAGTCAGAATAGAAAGAGTTTACAGAAAAACAGTCTTAAATATGTAAGTTTTTTTTAAAAATCAGGATGGACATGGTTGGGACCCTTACAGAAAGGAAATAAATAGCTGAGTAGTAACTTCTTTTAGAATTTTACTTTTAATAGTATATGACATTTGCTTCCCCATCTTTTGTCTCTATTGCCTACTTAGTTTTTTATTTATAGGAAGGATGCTGCTATGTTGTTTTCCACAAGTAACATACAAGTTATCGTAAAATAACAAGTTATTCTCTAGACATAATGTAATTTTTCTGTGTCGTCCAAAATGTTACCAACTATGTGTTATTTTTTATAAAGAGCAGAATCCAACACATCTGAATGAAACATTCTTCATGTAAGGCACCTTTATGCTTACTAACAAACTCTGTTTTGCAGAAGCCCTAAAGGCTAAAAGAGCTCACGTATCATCTATATGAAGAATAAAAGATCCTGAAGGGAACTATAGTTTTGCATAAAAAGACAAAGGAGAAATAAGCATGAAATATGCTTACTAGGAGATAAAAATTTAAAAGGAAAAAACAAGTTATGTATCATTTCTATAAATGAGATTTTGTGAGGTTGCCTACTCTGTTCCAAGGTGTGATCAACCGAGATGTTTTCCCAAAAGGTGCAGGGTCATAGTTATGCAGGAAAGTGAAGAGACAAGCCAAATAAATGCACTCTTATGTTTCCCATGGTGCCTTTTTGCAAAGCATATGTTGGTTTCAGTGTTGTATGACATATATGCATAGATGTGATGTATGAGCACTACAGGACATGCCAGTGAAACGGTAAGAGCAATGGCAGCTATTTATACATATTTGACTGAAATTTTCTAGGTACAGTAAGTCCTATACTTCAAGTTTTCTAGAGAAAATTCAACAATAAGTTATGCCCTTCAGTGCCTTATTGAACTCAACATGCATATAGGAGCAGAGATCAGTATTAATTATAGCCATTTGTTATTTTGTCATGCTATATTCAATTATTTTTATTTAGCTCTTTCAGTCATATGAAATAAAACTGTCAGAGTTGTCAAGGACTCCAGAAAACGAAGCCTCTACGCTGCTGCTCTGAGATTTTTAATATTTCTTCCAATAAGATTGTTGTTCCTTAAAAATCCTCTCAGATGCATGTTTGCTCTGCTAGTTTGATCGCATGTGATTCAAAGGCTGCTGAATAGTCAGTAGAATAGTTAATTACAAAGAATTCATTATTTATCTGCTAGATCTTGCAGTAGTACATGCAATAGTACAGATATTAAAAACATGCATTTCATTAGAAAACTGCTTTCAGTGTTCATCCAGTAAAATGTTTCCATTATGATAATGCATTCAGATGTACAAGCATGTAATTAAAAATGCTTGGGGTTTTAAACTACAGAAGTTTTGAAACAACTGGTAGTACTCAGTATGGTCTTCCATGGGAATCACCAGTCAAAGCTAAAGCCCTCAAAGCTAAAGTAGCCTGCTCTTTCATGGGAGGCACCAGCATGTGTGATCAGATCATGGAATTAATATGGGTTTCTTTTTGTCAAAGCAGTTAAGAAGAAAGACATTTGACTTTCTGGGCCATGTTGAATAATTGAACAGACCGTTTAATTTATTGTCCTTCATTTGATTATACCTGTTGAATTTTCTCGTGTTTCTGTCATAGAAAAAAAGCATTTAAATCTTTTTAGGGATTACCAGAAAGCTTTTTTGGCACTGTGAGTAGTGGCTTATTTTTAACATTTTTATTTATTAGCTATTAGTTTTTTAAAGACCATTCAAATTTTGAAATGTTTTGAGATAAAAGCATCATACTGTTTTGCAAATGACAAATGGATTTTCTAATTCACTTTAAAAAATATATTAAAATTCTTTGACCAAGCTATTTGGTATTTCCAATGTCAATTTTTCTTGAAAAATTACTGTAGCATCCCATTTCAGTCCTAGGTCCACAGGAGAACTTCCTTTTCCTGGCTTCAGCTGAATCCCAAGTAATCTTGTCTCCATAATCACCCAAGGTGGAAAGTACTTCACAATTCAAGATTCAACAATTCTCCCAACAGAAATACCACACACAGATGCTGTCCTACTTAGAAGATTTTGAAACTTAGAAAGAAAATTGATTAAGTTTTAATAGACACAAAGATTTAGATGTGCTAGATTTCAGCATGGCAGGATTCCTAGATTCCGTTTTTAAAATACCTTGACAAAGGAATAGGAAAAATTAACAGTGAAGTTGGAGGAGTTGTTGGACCCCAAAAGGAGAGGATCCCCAGATTTCTTTTTCAAAATGAAATTCATAAGAGAAGGTGCACTGCTTGAAGGATTGACCTGTCTCCGTTGTTTTATTGGAAAGAGAATTTAAGCAAAAACTCGCCAAAACCAAATTTTCTGCTGGAATTTATCCACGTTGTTGAAAAGAAAGGCGAGCCCAGTTGCTTTTCTCCATTATTCACCACTGGCTGTGGTTATTGATTTTCTCACAAACTAGTATTTGAGAGAAAAGGCAAGAAGTCTTTCCAGGCAAGAGCCCTGTAGGACCAGTCTAAATGGTGTCAATCTCTTCCCTGATGGATTTTTTTATGAGAGACACATTTCTCACCAATTTCTTAATGTATCTTACTTCATCTCTCTAGCACATGTGGAATCATGAAGTGCCATGGTAGCAATGACACGACTTCTGGACTTCAAGGTTCCTTCTGAGTTGCCAGAGGTTTCTATGTCTCATCCTGGCCCAGCAGAGAAAAGGAAAGAAATGGTCATAGCTTCCTGTCAACTCCTTAACTCAGAAACTCTCACCAAACTATTTGCATAAATTCTGTGGTGATGCAGTTTCAGCATCAGGCATCTTAAATTGTTCAGCTCAATTCCACATGCTTGATCATACTGGAAAGTATTGTTTAGGCACTCTGCTTTGCAAGACTCGTAGTGTTTTAAATTTCCTGGGGGAAAAAAACTAAAGTGCTATTAATTTTTTAATACAGCAATAAAAATATTTTATTAGCAAATTTTTCAATTGCAATATTTACTGTATACTTCATCAATTATTTGTTTTGTAATCAGCATTAAAGCATATAATGCTCATAAGGATGTTTATAATGACTCAAATTCACCTGCATTGAATTAAGAGGATTGTAGTTATGGGATTATAAGATTTAAGATGTGCCCAAAGGAGCAAATTAATTTCCTAATGTAGCTTTTTCAGCTTATAGGTCTGGAGAGGGATAGACTCTGTAAAGTGAATAAGAGATCTAAGTCTCAATACCCCTGAAAAAGTTTGAATTAAACATTTCTTTGCATGGCTAGTTTAAACTGGTTTTCTTCTACAACAAAGGTTTGAAGTTCCTGAAAGTAATTTTGGTGACTTGTGGTAAATGCAAACTCCAGTGTCAGAGTGTATCTCAAATTTGCTCATCATTCTCCTGCTGAGACAATTTTGAACATGATGCCTGCATATTAAATTTATTTAATCTAATCTAGTTAATCTTCTATAATTTCTAAACAAGGATTATTTATGCTTGTTGTACAAATAGCCATAGGTCTTTGGTATAATTTATCTTTACTAATACATGTCAAAGGATGGATTTGTTTATGTTAGGAATTTAGGTGCTGGGATTAGATAGTCTTCCATCATATTACTTAGATTTTCAGAGGATCAGGGCCCTCAAAAATAAAAATACTTTTGAGTGCTCTCAAAAATAAATATAAAAATCCAGACTGCTTCCCTATTTTATTCCTCCATTTTCCACTGAAACAACCCCCTTGTAGACCACTGCACATAGCAAACAGTTCTATCTGCATGTAGACTTTGCTTACCCAACCAAAACACCTGTTATATCATAATGAAGAGCACCTTGCTAAAGACTGATGGTAGTTTCTTTTTTGGTGGTTTGTTTGGTGTTTTTTTTTAAGCAGTGTGCTAGAGAAGAATCATAACTGCCTTAAGATCAGTCCTAATTGTAAGAGTTCAAATTCCTCCTTTTGCTGTTAAGAATATGAGAACAATATATTTTGTACAACTTCAACTTGTCCAATTCCACTGTGGAAAAAAAATGAATTGAGTTATGACTCTCTGTCAGTTTATGTCATCCCACATAGTAATGAGATATTTACCATAATACCCCCTGGCAGCCAGATCAAGGGTGAGTCATTAGCTATAGCTAACAGGTAAGGGTTTCTGAGGTGACAAGGCATGTGGGAAAGGGATAAGATGTCTATAAGAATGCCTGAGAACAGCAAACCCAAGTAGAAATCAAAGTTTTCAACCTAGAGCATACCATTGCAGTTTACAATTCCTAAGACGAGCAGAGACAGGGTGAATCTAAAAGTATGGCTTTTGTGCTACATAGTACATATTAAGAAGTTACCTAAATTCTATCAAAATCTTCTTAGCTTTTGTTTGCCCTGTTTTTAATCCTGCCAATTACAGTTTGCATATCTTCAAGTAACTCACTTCCAGATTATTAAGGCTACTGCCAAAATTGCATTGTCCATTAATTTCTGTGTGATATTAGCTCTTCTTAGCAGTTCCAATACAAATAAAATTCCTGTCAGAGATTTTTGGTTAGAGAGAGAAAATACTAATACTTGGTTTGTCTATACCCTTCTGAATGTTTTTTGCAGACATTCACATGCAGATATTAGCCAGACAAAACGATTTTATACCTCTCAGATAGATTATGGAAATTCAGGGATTACAATAAAGGCACTTGCATACTTAAAAGCTGAGTCTTGTGAGAGGTGAACAGTTTTGTACCTCTGAAATGGAAGTACTTGGGAGTCTGTATTCCTTAAACCAGCACTCTAATTGAATAACATCTGTTTGACACTGCAGTTTCAATCTAGTAGGTCTCTTTTGTATATTCCCAGAAGATTTCCAGTTCCTTAGGTCACTTAAGCATATGTTTTACAATCAGGCCCATTCCTACCTGTAGTATCACAGAATCACAGAATCACTAGGTTGGAAAAGACCCACAGGATCACTGAGTCCAACCATTCCTACCAACCACTAAACCATGTCCCTCAGCACCTCATACACCCATCCTTTAAACACCTCCAGGGAAGGTGAATCAACCACCTCCCTGGGCAGCCTGTTTCAGTGCCCAAATACCCTCTCCATAAAAAAATTTTTCCTGATGTCAAGCCTGAACCTCCCCTGGCAGAGCTTGACGCCATTCCCTTTTGTATGAGTTTTCCTGTGTAGGACTGGACAGAGAATTAATTGATGTCTAACAAAACTGAAGAAATTACTCCAGCAACAGAAATGTAGTTGTATTAAATCATTCTATAAACAAATTAATAATGATACAGAATCTTATCATTACTTTGACTATGTCATTTACTGAAATATGCATAATGCATTTCTTTTTTACATACCACCGAATGCTTATAAAGAGTAAGTAGATGATCATAATCAAAGCAATGATAAATCTTACACTAATATCTGCAGCTTTCATTCAAAGGCACCCTGAAGCACTTTGCAGACTGTTTTGTATAGGAAAAGGAATTAGAAATAGAAAATTACACTGAGATTTCATCAATATCTCCTGGTACTAATTACAGGATTTGATCAGATTCATTCATCTCCCATTTGGCCATTAATAGGAATATGACACACTCTGAATCCAATCTTTATTCTCTTAAGGGGATTTCCTTTGGTAGTGAAAAACTTCAGAGAGTTTCTCCACCCTCTTAATGTGCAAAGTCTTTAAATACCAGCAGAAGCATTATCACTTGCAGGAATTGAGTGTTTCAGCTGTGATTATTTCTAACTGTGTAGTACAAAGTCAAGCATTATAATCAGTATTTGGTTTATAACTTTTTTGACTTTGCCAGCACTAATTAGTATATCCTAAGGAACTATAAGTACCTTAGAAAAGGATAACAGAGCCACTCATTCTCTTGAATGTATTTGTCTTTTTGGCACGTATGTAGGCCAAAAGCTATTGTTACTCCTTTTTAGTTAACAGCAAATGAACTACGCAGGTTCTTCTGGAGAAAAGAAAACTGGCCTCTCTTAACTCTTAGTCCAGTACTCTCAGCCCTCAATACCTGCCATGCAGAGGAGAATACGTTCCCTACAATGATGAGACAAGTAAGCGATTATTAGAAAATAAGGCTGTTTCTGAAAAGAAATACAACGTTTAGTTTTATTGTCATGGAAACAGCTTTAAAGTGACCATATAACTCAATTCATAGATAAAATATTAAAATGACTAGAAACATAACCAGGGAGAAAATTGTTACTGCTGCCTTTTATTTCATTGAAAAGAGGTGAAAGCTATTGGTGACAGGAAAAGGGCTGCCCTGTGACATCCTTATTTGGAATTGAAATATTAGCTTTTTTTTGTGAAAGGGGAAGGAAACAAGAGAAATGGCAATAGTTTTCCTTTTACTGCTCTTTGAAGAATTCTTTATTTTCAATAGACTTGTCTATCTTTAAGGCATTCTTTGAAAGAGTAGCTATCAGCAGAGAAAGCCAGTCTCAGAGGACAATCTCAGAAAGGGTGATGACCTACATTTATCCTCTATTAGAAGGGAGTGGGTCCCACAGATACAGGTCTTTAGCACAGACAGAAGATTAGGTCTACATACCTGGCTTTGTTATTCACTCCTTTCTTAAAAGGAAAGTCCTTTAATCTCCCTTTTCTTATATCACCTGTCTCCAAAGTGATGAATATAATGCCTTTGTAAAGGGCATTACAATCTGTGGATGAAAAGCAGTATGCTAAAACCTAGTACAATCTGAAGAAGACTGGCTGTGGGGGTTACTCCTTTCCCCTTTCCCTCCTTCCAGAGAAGGGGAATGATCTCAGCAACTCAGAGGGCCCAGAGAGAAAGACTAGTTCTCTGAAGGAGAAGAATTTACCGATTAAGGAAAACAGTCATCTACTATTTGAAAAAATCTTGTAATTAAATCTCTAATTACTGTCTTCATCACAGAGAACAGACATGAATTCCAATGAGCTCTTGTTTGAAAATGTGATGGTTATTTTCTTAATTACTTCAGTTGTGCTTCTTCTAAAAAAACGTTATGCCTTTGATCCCTTCTGAAGGACCCAGTGAAGATGGTGACAGGAGACACTACTAGAAAATACTACTGTGGTACTGGAGAACTGCAAGCATTACCACAGATCATGCAGATCCCTGCTATATTGCCCACAGCAATCTAATGAGTCAGATCATGGAGGCACCTAAGTTAGAGATGAAAAAGACTTTCAGTTTCCTGAAACCCTTACCAGTTCCCAGTTGTAGTCATACTGTGCAGTTCAGTAACTTTTCCAGATCCTGAATTCATCCTATGGTATTCTTGAACGAAGTAACTGGGTTTTAGATCAAAAAGTTGCTTACTTTAGATGATCGATTATATGGCAGGATATAGCTAAAAAGAAAGAGGGGAAGGGGGAAGAGAGACAAATAGATGAATTTATTTTTCTTCCTCTTAGTTTCTTTTGTGTCGAAAGTATAGTGCTACCACTGTACATTTTTACCTGTGTGGTTATTTCTGGCCTTCCATGTGTTATGTCAGCATAAGCAGCAAACAAACAGAAAAAAAAAAACCACAAAAAAAAAACCCTCTGAGATATAAGATACCTAATTAAATTTTGTTTATTTTATTTTCTGTTTGGAAGAAACAGCACTCAACATGCCAGCTGGATTCAGCTCTTAACATGACAAAGGAAAAATGTTGTAACTGTGCATAGCGATTTGGTCTAGGCATCAGAAAGGCAGCAGGTTATTCACTGCAGTTGAAATGAGGAGCTTTTAGACATGACTGTAATTGAATTATAGTGATCTTGTTTTCTAAAATGGCATCTGAGCTGCATACTTATGGCTAGATTCACACTTTTAGATTTTTTGGACTTAAGCACTCAGTATTAGAAATGACAGCACTAAGATTACAGGCCTTTTCAGATAATTAGTCTGTAATATTTCTTTTGTAATATAATATATAATATGTTAAAAATAAAAGAAGCACTATTTGCTTGGTACACAGTGGTTGTGTCATTAGAATAATAACTAGCAGCAACTAGAGCAAAAAAGATACATTTTAGGAAGCATTTGGATTTTTTTCCCTCTCAGAAGACAACAGCGTGGACATCAACAGCAGCGTGTTACCCACTAGCGTGGAGCTATTTGGTCTGGAAAACAGGGAGACCCACACAAGCCCAGCTGAGTCCAAGACATAGCAAGCTGCTACTCTGACTGTGTTCTAGGGTGACAGAGGCTGCTATCCATGCATTTTCCAGTAACAGGGCAGCTTTATTGCTCAAACTGATGTCATTTGAGACAGATTTTCATACAATAAAGTGTACTGGTGTAATTGTTGTGTACCTATTCCTTTGACGCTTAGTTCACTGAACATATTAATGATCAAGGAAATTATTTTAGTAAGTTTCAAAATTGCTTTCTTTCTCTCTCCCTAATTCAGGCGAAAAGACTCTGGGATGTTGTCATATAAAGAACACCTACCAGTGAGCCAAATAGTGGTTGGAGACGTGGACCGGCCTGGATCTGAAGCCAAGATATCAGTGGGCCCTGTACGTTGTCAAGGAGATCGTAAGTTGGCTGGTTTTCTTCTCTTTAGATAAGTGGCTGTCTACTCTGGGACTTCTTTCTGTGAAAGCATGGTGTAATTTGAGAAATCTTGTTTATGAAACAGAGCATATAATGGATCATCTTTGCACTTAAGACACTGGTATTTGACTTTAAGGCAAATGTGGCAACTTTGATTATTAAACTAAATTTATGTAGATATAAGCAGTAGTACAGATTGCATAAGAACACCTCTCAACTTCTGTGCTTATGTTGAGTGCTCTTGTCATTGTTATCATTGCTATGCATATCACTGTAAACTATGTTTACACAGTATAAAGAGTAGCATGATGACAAAACTTAGTGCTGTAATCTCTGTTTACAAGTGTATAAATTTTGTAAGTGAGTGTTAATGATATCAGGACTAGACATTTTGATGTAAAACACTGGGATTTCCAGGTTGACTGCTGATAGAAGATGTACAAACTCCAGTTTGATCAGCAAGTGGTAGAGTAAATCAGCAAATGGAGAAATGTTCACTTACATACACAGAAAAGCTGGGATGCAGTTCGGAATTCTGTGTTCCTCCTTTAATCTATTTTATATTTCAGAAGGTAAAATTCACCACTGAAGGGAGAGCAACTGCTTATGGCGGTCTTAAATCAGACTTCAAAAACTTACACTCTATGCAGTTGGCACATGAATTATACTCATCCTCTATATTTGAAGGCCATTCTGTTGCAAGAAGTGCACTAAGGAGAGGTTGCCTGATTTGATTTACAAAAATCAATGTTTGCATGATGTATAAGGAAAACAAATCCCATTCTCAGATGCTAGTGAAGAGTAGTGTAAGTCAGCCTATGAGATTGCAGTGATGCAGAAATACTGAATGGGTGGGCAGGATACGTGCAGTTTGAACAATGTGGTTCTAACCAATGTCTAACATGGCACAACAGGGATAAGTACAGTTTGTCCTTCCCCTTCTGCCCCTTTACAGATATATGCTTTCCATCTGCATGTTTCTAAGTACTATACCAAGGAGATCATATGCCTGCTTTAAGATAAAATAAATAATCCCAAATGAGAGGAAATCATGTACACAGAGTCATTCAGTGTGACAAGTACAAAAGAGAGTTTTCTGGGTCTCAGTCTGATGCCTCTGAAGTCCAGGCTGTTGCTCAGTGATACAACCAAATGAGTTAGTCTCTACCATTTCGTGGTCTCTCTGGGTTGTGCAAATGATCCCTCCAGCTTTTGTTAGTGAATCTGAGACTAACGAGCAGAAATAGATGTCATGGGATGTTTGCAAACTTCATATCATGTATTTAGTGCTTGTTATTTAGAGTGTTTGACTTCTCACAAGTCATGTCATGTGTATTTGTTTTTCATCTGTTTGACAAAACATTTTCATAATAGACTTACAACTGCTGAGAAATAATAAGTAGCATCTTTCTTGCACCTGTATTGTTCATATCCTGAATCTGAATAACAGTCTCTAAAATATGAGCCATTTCTAAATATAGTATAAAGGTAACTTTATTTGAGCAGGGAGTAATCTCTGTTATAGTGTGACTGTGTGACATAGCCATTTGGAAAACTGAACAGGTGTATTCCTAACAACCTGATTAATTTAATTTTCTGCTTGTACTTCACAGATATGATTTGTAGTTTAAGAAAAAGAACTTTGCCTAAGAATAAAAGAGAATTTGCTTTCATGAGCATCTGTATTGATAATAATCAGAAAGCTGGTGTTTTCTCAAATGAGATAGTATTAAACTTTGCAGTTAGAAGTTCCCATTTTATATTCCCAGTGTGTTTACTAAGCATTCTACTTCATATTCTTTCTTGACCATATATAACAGCTGCTGTACCCCAGACCAGTACTGTCTCACCATGGATTAGTATCTGTAGAAAGTAAGATGTCTGTCTTGGGGAATATTACAAAATGTGCTTTTGTTCCAAAGGGAAGAAAGATCTAAAGCACTGACTTTGTGGAAAGGGATTTTAAAAAACAGTTAATCCTATTTTTGGTGTATTACATGCATCAAAACCAATGTTTTTAATATTAAAGATGTTGAGTCTCATGACAGCACAGGAAGTTCAGTTGTATGTGTTTTGCATGTAGCTATAATTGTGTAATTTTTGAAGGCTGTAAATTAAATTCAGTTAGAGATATGAAGACTGGCAGAGAAATACAGATTTGGGATCTGATTGGAAGGAAGGAAGGAAGGAAGGAAGGAAGGAAGGAAGGAAGGAAGGAAGGAGAAAGAGGTAAGAGTGACTAGCAAGTCAAATAAAAAATTATCTTTTTAGAAGAATTTCTCATTGTGTCTATGGAGTCTCCCTGAACTGTGGCAACTTATCTCATTTTGCCATGAATGTTGTCCATGACATCAATTCATAGCCCAGGGATGC
This sequence comes from Piaya cayana, assembly GCA_013389865.1. Taxonomy (NCBI): domain Eukaryota; kingdom Metazoa; phylum Chordata; class Aves; order Cuculiformes; family Coccyzidae; genus Piaya; species Piaya cayana. Next base: position 92,540 of record WAAB01013246.1, on the reverse strand, counting down.
TTTGCAGCACATCAAGAGCGATATGCTTACATCAGATTTTGAGTAAAATTTGCTATGTGCTTCATAGCTAACTTCTGTGTAATATCTAAAGACACTGACTTGTCACCTAGGCCTAGTCATAGCTGTACCTGAGAGCTGTAAGAGTACGTAGAGCTACTGGCGTTTGCAGTCCATAAGAACAGATAGCTAAGAGCTTGCTATTTGAGAGCAAGAAGAATCAAAGAAATCAAAGATATAAGTTGTCTCATGCAGTTCCCTTCCTCCCATATCCATCAAATTTTTAAAGAATCAATTAATCAATTGAAGCCACAAACATTCTACACTATTGACTGGAGAAAATAAATCTGAAAATCAGCCCTCTCGGTGCTGTTTGTTTGACATGAACCAAGGAAGATTAGGAATGTAGTACATTTATTGCAGAATCATAATTGTTCTGATATTGCAAAAATCACTAGATTCTTCATTCAGAAATATAGATTATTTTTTTCCTCCAATGACGATTTCATTTTTCTATTCCCTTGATTTATGACCTGATTAAGGCTTCTCTGGGCAAGCTTGGATCATGGCTGTTGTTGAAAATAAGATCAGAACACTTAGCCATGCATGATTATCCAACTTAGTGTTTCAGAAATATTTTTCATATTTAACTGCACCTCACAAAACACTGTTTGCATCCTGAAAAGCAGTCAGCAGAAGGGACCCTTATTACCTATCCCAGGACCTGCTTAAGCTGCTGTGTTCTACTAGAGTGATGAAGACTCAACTGGTCTTTGTGGCAAAAATCCCATAAATCTTGCCTGAGGTCTTTCTTGTACCTTGGAAAAAATATCCAGGATGCCTCTCTTCCATTTGCTATTTTAGCACTGAGGAATACTTTGTAAGTATTTCATGATTTTTCCAAGTGTTGACCTACCAGGAGAGCAGACAGAACAGGTACATAATCAAGATTCAGATTTGCTGGAGGGTTTGGCATTATATTGGATTCAAATGTCAAACAAGGGTTTTGTGCAAATGTCAGGTCTATCCAGTCTTGAAGCAAAGCTGCCCTTCCTGGCCACTGCTGTATGAGCACTGTACTTCCAGAACAGCAATGGCAGTTTATCAGCAGATATTCAAGATCCTCTTAGATGGAGTGGAATTAAAAATGGGAAGAGGGAAATCATGCATCTATTCAACTTTGACATTCGCCAGTCCTGAGATTCCATTAAAATTGGATAAAGAAACTAATTTTGTTTTTCTCAAGTGGATATTTTCTGTGCAGGATCTAGAAAAAAAAAATAAGGATAAATGTAGAACTAATAATTAATCAGTTTTACTCTTCAGGTATCTCTGAGACACTGATTAAAATCTCTTTATAGTCCTATTACAGTTGTATTAATACTAACACAATAGCGCTTGGACTCCTCAGTCCAGCTGCATTTGGCCTTGTCCAACCAGTAACAGAAAGGCCTTGGCCATGTTATTCCACTGTAATACAAAGGGGCAACTCAAGCATTCTCCATTTAAAGAATACAAGTATGCTGGGGAATGTTTGGACTGGATCTGTCTTAGATCAGCCTGAGGTGGTAGGTCAAGGCTGCAAAAATGGATCTGTTGATTTCTTCTGAAACCAAACTGAGAAGCTTAGTTTACTATGTTGGGACTATTGCTACAGAGATGTCATTAATCACATTGAATGAAAGTTACTTTTGAGAATTTGGGCACCTTTTCAGCACTTTCCTTTCATTCCCCTTAGGAATATATTGTGTTCTAAAAGCTCCTAGATTTGTAACCTGCTAAGAGTATCCTTCACCCAAGGAGATCCAAAGATTTTGATTTGACTCTACTCTTTATAAGACTGGGGGAACAGACTGACTATTCTGTTCTAGATTTGCCTCTTTTCTTGAGTCTGTTTTCCTTTTGTCCCATTTCCACTATAGCAATGACAGAATCTAATCACGAGATGCTTTTTACACAGCTCAGATTCATGGGGTTTTTTTCCATCTCCTCTGGTGTACAGTTTTTACCCTCCCAGTAAGACATTTTTTGTGTTTATCTTCTGTTATCTTTTGTCTTCAAAATGTGGAGGAGGAAGCAGCTGCCCTGACTGTGGTTGTCTTTAAGCTAAATTTTCATGAAGACAAGTATCAGCATCGTTCATGTAGGATGTGCAGTGACAGACAAAATGTCTCCTTGACAGATGACAGAAGTTCAGAAACAAATCAAAACTCGTTTCTTACATTAGTGTATTGATTCTGTTTGCGCACATGTGCATGTGACTGTGTGTGCATTCTCAAGGTAAATACACCTTGAATTCTTTTATTCAGCAATTTTGACCATGGCTCATCCTTTCATGACTTGTTGCTTTGTTTCTTTCATTTCTAAATATAGATTTTGGCTTTACTCTTGTACTTCCTTTTAAAATGTTCCTGTAGAATTGGCTTTTTAATCTGACAGTGATGTGACCATGGGCATTTCTTGTGATTTTGGGTTTGTAATAAAATCACTCATTAGGTATCTAAAACAGATAGCTACTGTTCAGTCAGTGCTTACAGACTGATATCCTCAGTGAGCTGTGGTTTTTTATTGTTTATGTACTTCTTATGCATCACAAGTGCAGGCAGTGACTCGGAACTGTTAGTTGTCATCACAAATAAATTTACCATTTCATATGCATGCTTAGTCCATTTTCATTACATTCCAAATTGAGGACATTTTCAACATTTTTGAATTTTTTTTCAATGGTACCACTTGATATTCAGAAAAAAAAATAGCATTACTTTACCATGCAGTTTTCAGCTACACATTAAATTTATGAAAAAAGTCAAAACACAATATGCTGACTCTGTCAGACCAGCAGTGATGATACTGTTACATATATAAGTATGCTGGAGAGTATCCCAGCAAAAACTCAATTTTAGTTATTAAAAGATCCAAATGGAATTTCAGTAGAAGTGATTTACTCCTCCCTTCTCTCAGACAACAATCCAGTAATATGGTGACATGTCTTAGAGGTTACTGGACTTGAAAGCAACATATTCAAATGAAAATCTACATCAATTATACACCCCCAAAAAATCAAGCCTAATATCTTTCAGCTGACCTCTTTAATGTATAATTGGATGTGAANACTTTTCCCTACTTTTGCTTGCATTGCTAGATGTATCTTGATACTTTATTTTTTTTTATTAATCTCTTATGACTTTCCAATCAACTGTGGTAAATACAAGACAAAACTTGCAGGAGTTGGTTTGGTTTGGGGTTTTTTTTGGTTTTTTTTTTTTTTTGCCAATAACTGTAGCTGCTGTTAGTAAACATAAAAATTTGTCTGCTGAATTTCCACAGCTATTATCCCAGCATGTCTTTATCTGTTGCAATGTATTGTACATTGTGCAACTCAAGTTCGAATACAGATTCATCCAAAGTATATCAGGACATCATGCTCACTGTTCATCAGTCATTCTGATGCTACCAGCAAAACAGAAGAAAAGGTTTCTATCAGTAAAAGCAGCCTGACAAGCAAGAACTACTGTTTCAGTGGATTTTTTTCAGTAGATTTCATTGAAGGTGATAAAATAACAGTGGTCACTTCCAGTCAGGTCAGAGATCATCTAGTTCGGCTGATCAAATTGCTGTGATCATTCTTGCACAGTTGCTTTTCTTAGAGACTCAAGAGAAAAGAATGACCCACTAGGTCATCCTTCTAATACTTGCTAAGTAAACANAAAAAAAAAAAAAAAGATTTTTGAAACTTCTGAAGCAATGATTTCACTGGCAGTTTATATGATGGGATTACATAGTTGAACTTTAGGCAATTCCCATTTGAGATGTTAATGATGTCTCTGCTACTTGGATTAGAAAGCTAATAAAAATCTCTAGATTTTTCTACTTTTCCCTACTTTTGCTTGCATTGCTAGATGNTTTTAATATTAGATTTAAATAATGCTGTTTCTCATAGCTATCTCTTTTTTCTTCACTTTTAAACCTGTTTCGTACTGCATAATCTGTTTCAATTGTTGCATTTAACTAGAATTTATGTTAGCATTTGTGACGAAATGTTTTCAACAGTCAGCAGTGCTGATATGCCCTCCTGCAGTGCCTTTATGTTTCTAAGAGAACTCTTCATTTTCTCACCTCCCAGGAAATCTCAGACAGTGGCCAGTTGTCTCATGCAAATATAGGCCATTTCTGGCTATGTAAATAAAACTTTGTCCTTAAAATAGAAGCTAAAAACCTCCATTGTTCACATGAATCTAGGGCATATATCTCTCATGCTGAAATATTCTAAGTGATTTAAAGATGCACATAGGAAAGAGCGTGTCCTCTCGTGACTTCTCTCACACATGTTCTCATATCCTTTCTAAGTAGCAAAGTGCTCTACATGCTGGCCTTTTGGCTGCCAATTTTTCCACCCTTTTTCACTGGCAACCTTTTCTCTGAAGGGCTATAATTACACAAAAAAAAAATTGATTCTCTTATGTCATAAGTCAGAAACCTTTCAGTTTAATGTACAACTTAACTGTTATGTCAGTTTTTAACAAGATAAGCTGTACCTTCGATGGTCAGTGGTGGATAGTACCAAAATGAGAAGACCTAATATCTTTGGACTAAGAAATCAGCTTGCAGTTGTCTTCAGGTCTGGGGAGTAGGGGTTGCTAGGTAAATATAGCTGGAATTATTTAAATTTTAAAAAAATATTGTCTCTCTTTGTGATAGTATTTAATACGAGCTAATCTGCTACAACTCCTTTGCATTTATACAGCAGGTGATATTTTGGTCTAGAAAACTGGGAAGAAAGTCTATAGCGCACTGTAAGGTTCATTTTTATATACCACCCTAACTGTAAAATTCCTTTTTTATAATCTCAAAAACCCAACGAGAATATGGCAAGATTAATGATTTCTATGTCTGTAGACTCATTAGAAGCTGCCAACATTTCTATTGCAAAACATCTTTTCCTGAGATTTATAACATGGCCATAAAATTCTCTTTCAGTTTAAACTTTGCATACAAATGTATTCATGGACTACATACCTGTATTTTGACCCTGTTTTAGCAGAAATCTTGTTGACTCACAGGTCAGTTTTTGTTCTGTTTGCTTTCTGAAAGTAAATCTTAGCCATGAATGCTACTCATCTCACAGAGCAGGAAGAATCAGAGATCACAAAAAATTAACCCATCATTCTAGCAGAACATGTCTTTTCATGTCTGACTGAAGCAGCCAAAATAAAGAGAAAGAAAACCTTTGTTTGGGACTGAACTTGTTAGAACAGATAGAAGAGATTTTTTTTAATAGGAAGCATTGATTCTTGATGCGATTTGACCACTTGTTTTTAATCCTTTCCAAGCTTTGCCAAAATCTTTTGGAATCTAAGTGTTTTGTTCAGAAGAGTGAGACATGCCACTTTTGCCCATACCTAGTGGTTGTATGAAAGTATTATAGATTGCACTGTCATTTAGTGTGTTTTTTCATTATGAATACAGTTTATTTCACTGGAGACTTTTCCTTAAGAGTAAGAAAGCAGCATGGTCTGTATACTTTCCTGCCTGTGTGCTCTTTCCCGTCTTTTAAAATGTGAATCACATCTGGTTTACATGTATAGTGAATTTAAGTAGATGGAGTAACACAGTTCCAAAATCTACATCTACACATTTCCTAGATTCACCATGAAATGTAAAACAAAGTGGCAGAGACATTTTACCTAGTTTAAGATAGGAATGGACCAGCCTATTAAATAATTCTCACATGAGTTCAATTATACATAAGTGTGTATGTTGGTATAAAACATAGAATTCATTAGAATTTCAAAACATTAATAAATTTTACTCTCTTTATATATTTGCTGAAGTAATGAAAACATATGGCAGTCATTGCCCATGATCAATTCTCCAACTGATCATAAATGAAAAAAATGGTGAAACTCTATAGGGGAATTATGAGCTTTATGTTTCAGAGATATAGAATTCAAATGCAATTAAGAGCTAACTTCATTCAAATTCACCTCATTAGTATGATTATATTACAGGTTAATTTCATCTTCTTTAGTGCAAAAAAAGAAGTATCTGAAGCATTTCACATAAAGTATTGTCTCTAAATTCCTAGGGAACTTAAGCAAAGAGTTGTTAGTCTGATAGATGACATATAGTAGCTGTTCATATTAAACTCAAATCCTGTTAAAGTTATGCTTTAATTATAATTTCAAACATTTTACCTTGTATGTGATTGTAATTCATATTAGTATCTTACCACTTACATATAGCAAACTAAGAAAAGCAAAAGGGTACAAAACCTAAGAATGAAAAGATGAAACAATTCCCATGGTATAGTGAAGTGTTGAGAAGGTGATATCAGTAAAAGAGTACGGAGCTAGGCAAACCTGAAACTAAACTGGGAAATGAGAAGTGGCTGGAATCCTGTCAGTTACACATACAAATTTACGATCATCTTTACATTTCACCCCATACGCCTGAATAGTCTCAGAAATGAGGTATAAAATGGAGAATATATATATCCATTTTTTAGGTGGAACTCTTTTTCACTTTAATACTTTTGGCCTGCATATTCCTGCAGCACTGACTGACATTTAAAGACCAGGAAAAGGCAAGAAATGATTGAAGGTGGTGTAGAGTGAGGTCAGTCTTGTTCATCACTGTGTGTAAATTATGCAAATTCAGTCTCATTTAGACAAAGATAGATGAGTGGCAGCTGGATGGACGATATCTAATTGTAAAGGAGCTCATTTAACCTCACAGCACCCAACACCTGGCACACAACACAAAGTTAAGAAATGCCCTACCTCCAAGATGGAGAATCTAATAAAGAAGAAGTTGATGATCTTCAGTTCTCATTAAACTCGTGCCATTGATATCTGTACCAGGGAATCAAGGCAACTCTAATTATGCCTTAATACAACATTTGAAAACAACTGAAATTTTCTATCCAATGGTTGAATAAAAAAGAAAATAAGATATGTATTCCACAACCACAGCTGCACTTCATAATGATTTCACATCCCACAGGCTTCTGTCCCCATCCTTTAGTTGTAAGGCTGAATTCTAACAACTTCTGTTCAAAACTCTCCCTTCATCAAATCATATTACATGTATATACACACAGTATTTTGTATGTATATCACGTCTCGCTCAGTACTTACCAGGATTTTCCAAGGAGTGTATTCTGACCCTTTTCTCAAAGAAGCCACCTGTCATTATAGATTTTTGTGTAGATCTGTGATGTGGTCCCCAAAGGAACAGCTTTAGTACCTATTAACGCAGGGCTGCAAAGCTGTGCATTTTGGGCAAACGACTAGATACAAGAACTGAGGAAAGGGAATATTACAATAGATTGAGAGCAGTAGAATGGAAACTGTTCTATTTCTTTTCCATGATAAAATATTTAACTTTTTTCTGAAAAATTTGCAAATTTGGGGGGGGGGAATAGATAGAAAACTATAAAAGAAATATGAAGAACTGCCTGCTTGCCTGCTTGCTCCCTTTTCCATTGGTCACGCCATGGAGAACTTCCACCAATAATTTTCTGAATTCTAAAGTGCTGGATTCCAAAATGAAGTTGCAATCCATGAACACCCATAAATTCAATATTTATAGAGCAGATTTCAGCAGAAAGGTTGCAATTCCCCTTCATTCTTCCTCTCTTCTGTGGTAAAAACTTTTATTTTGTGAGGTGCCTACTTGGTTTCTTTTTAGGAAAAAAAAGAAGATATTTGAAAATGCTGATAATTTAATTCAAGGTTTTAACTTTGAATCAGCTCATATAGGATTAAAATGAGATGAGTGGAAAATCCTTTATGAAATTGTATTCTTTTTCTCATTAAAGCAATTCAAGGCAGTTCTGTTCATTTAGTGTTAGGAGTTTACAGTAATCAGTGCTTCAAAATTCTTAGCTAAGCTAGCAGAATCATGAAACTTTCAGCTTTGCCATATAAAGCAGCAAATTCCAATATTTTTATATACTATATTTCAGCTCTCATTTGTGACATATCATCTGTACCTCTGATTTGATCTAATTCAAAGGAGTAATATTTTTCATAAGAACAGCTTTCAGGGAAGTAGTTATGGAAAAAGCAGCAATAGTGATTTATGGTTTCAAAATCTTTTTCAGCCTTTTCCTTCACCAATTGATTTCCAGCATGCACCCTGTATCTATATTTTATTATTTCCCTTTGTTTCCATGAACTTCTGTAGACGGGGAAACTTTTCCCTTATCACTATAAGCCTTTCTGCTTTTGAAAACTGTGGAACTAAATCAGAGTAAATTAATTATTTCCACAGAACACAGTTCATGTATGTGTCCCATTCATTTGAGCATTATTTATTTTAGATTTGCTATGACAAAGTTAAATTTAAAATAATTTATTTTTATGAACTGTTATTATATCTTCATATTTCAGGTGCAAGCAGAAGTTAACTCAATACATAGTCGGCAGTATATCTTCCAGGAAAGTTAATATGCTTCCAAAGAACAATGGTAGAGAATGGATTTTTCCAAGAAGTGCTTTAATTTCCATCCCAAAAGGAAAGAATATTCCCAAAAACACTTGACATACCAATGCTGAAAAACATAGGAGACATTTGAAATAAAACACATTGATTATCAAACCAAGGTGATGGTAGGACATCATTGTGACTTTGGCTTTCAACATTTTACAAAGAAGCCTTTTCATTCATTCTTTAACTATACTTCATAAATAAATAGGTTTTGAACTAAGACTTTTTAAAATGTGAAGATTAGATTAAAATTTTTGTCTCAGTGTAATTACAATTCTTGAATATTTTCAAAAAACTCTCAGTTTCTTTCAAAACTTTTAAAAACTTCAGTGTTTTGTAACAATGTTGAGGTTTTGGAAGAAAATAAGTAATTAAGTGAAATATTTGCTTCATGGGTGGAACACTCCTTTCCTTTCTTTGAACACAAAGTAATTCCCTGTGCTTAGATAAACATCTGTGAGCTTTTGCTTTTGTAAACTGAAAACAAATATTCTTTCAGTCCAGCTTAAATTATAACATGATTTACTGATATTCTACCCATCCATATTCAGAAGTTTATCTCTATGGATCACTATGCAGAGAGCTCTCTCTTGTTCTCTGCCCACATGCTGTGTTTCAGGTAGCTAATCTGATTGTTCTCCATAATATCATAAAATATCTTTTGGTTCCCATAAGGAAGTCTGTTATTAAATAAAATAATATTATACAGTGCATTGAGGCTATCCCAGTCTCAGGAAACCTGTAGTATTCCAAGATATAAAAAGTAAAATTAATATACTTAAAGCAATAGACAGGATTTGACAAAAATGGAAACTGGCATCTGAAGCTGTAATTTCAAGAGATAGGTGTGTCATTGTTAGCAGCTTGTTAACAACTTCCCATGACAACAAGAATGAAAAAGTGGTTTGTTGAGCTTTTGCTTTAATCCACAAACTGTTCAAACCTTTAAATAACATCAATGTGTAGACTTTCATTATTGTATTTCCATCTCTTTT
>WAAB01013246.1:52625-75807 GCA_013389865.1 Piaya cayana | reverse complement strand
TCTGAGGGGATGTTGTAGAGAGGAGGGTGCTGGCCTCTTCTCCCAAGTGACAGGGGACAGGACAAGAGGGAATGGCCTCAAGCTCCGCCAGGGGAGGTTTAGGCTAGAGATCAGGAGGAAGTTTTTCACGGTAAGGGTCATTGGGCACTAGAACAGGCTGCCCAAGGAGGTGGTTGATTCGCCTTCCCTGGAGGTGTTTAAGGCACGGGTGGACGGGGTCCTGAGGGACATGGTTTAGTGTTTGATAGTAATGGTTGGTCTCAATGATTCGGTGGGTCTCTTCCAACCTGGTTATTCTATGGTTCTATGATTCTGTATATTACAAGCTACTGTCTTGACAATTCTAGGAGCCTTCTGCAGTGGCTCTATTTAGCTTCAAATGAAATCGCATATTTTGTTCCTATCAGTTCTGTGACATAAGCTAGCTCTTGATGCTCACTTGTGTTTTAATTCAGAAAAACAAATCTCTGTTTCAGTTTTTTGTGACCTCTCAAAAATAGTGCAAAAGCTTTAAAAGAACAATTTCATTAGCAATCTCACTGTGAATATTTGATCTAAATTAAGCACCAGGCTACCTTTCTCTGCTGTTCCTGCTGACCATGCTATGTTTCTTTTTCAGTTCAAACTCAGTAACAGACAGTTACATTGTTACTAAACAAAGAAAAAACCCACCTTTTATGAATGTAGTTTAAAATATTTATATTTTTAAACATTGTAGGACAATATGCTATATATGTAAAGGTGATCTGATGATGCATAACAACTATTCATTTTAAATTAGTGGAAATGGATAGCAAATCAATATATTTCAAACATAGAATCGTAGAATCCCCAGGTTGGAAGAGACCCACCAGATCATCGAGTCCAACCATAACATATGTCGCTTGTGTTTAATTCACCTACAAGGAGATGGCATAACTTAAGAGGGAGCTTTGCTCACACGCAGCCAACAATAATTGCTTGAATATTCCTACTGCACAACTTGGGGTTTTGAGGATTTTCTATTCTTCTAGGGGTGAGGCAATGATTATTACTAAAAGCCAGTGAAATGTTAGTAGAGTCTGATAATGTCAAGGAACTCTGTTATTCTAGAATATTTTTTTTTCCTGTATTATTATAATATTGATTCTTTATGCTAAGAATAGTAAATGGAATTTAACTTTATTAATTACCAATGCTCCATAACAATTTTTGGAAACTTTGTGAACATTAGCATCCCTTGGGAGAGTGGAGTAATGTTGTCTAAGCTTATTGTATCCTAAGCAAAACAAAGTCAAATTATGCCTTAGTCAGTTATGACTTACAATTGGATGTAGAACATACCTTCCCTCATTGTCTCCTCACCGCAACCGTGATGTGAAAGAAAGGCCAAATCTAGGAAAATATGTTGATATGACAGCACTTAGTATCATGATAAAACCCATTTACATGCTAAATCTGCAACTGAAAAAGTCTGTTCCCTTGGCACTTATGGTATTTCAGAGAGTAAAAGCCTGCACATTCAGAACAGTCATTTCATAAGGAGAACTCTAATGTGTACCATTTGTGCCACCATACAAGGGCACTTCTTTGCATTTCAGACACTGTCATCATAATCTATGAAGAAATCTACCTCACATTCAGTAAATTTTATGCATCTCTTCAGTGATATATAAAGTTTAAGCATCTGGGAGTTTTGTATTACAATGGAATGGAGGGTTCTTACCTCTTTTCTTTCTGTCTTTAAGATCACTGCCAAATTAACCAAGACATTCCTGTGCCATAGAGAAGTGATTGGCCATTGACATTGTACAATACATGTCCTAATTGGAAAACTTGAGGATAGATAATGGGAGGAGCGTAAAAAATGAAAGAATGAATTAATACTCTTTTTCAGAGTATAGAAGTATGGTGTACCTTATCATGCGTTCTTGGGTGAGTACTGATGTATGATGATTTCAGATATGTTTTCTAGGGTCTGTTAAAGGACATGCTCTGGCAAAGGATAGGGGCTTCCTGGCCACAGCATCCAATTCTCATTCTTTTCATGCTGCCTTCACAGGTCCTCACCAAAGCCTTTGGCTTAAGCTTGATTGTGTTGAATGAAAACCTACTGATTTTGGGGCAATTTGTACTTTATTTTGCTTATGTTAATAATAAACTAGGCATAATCAGATAATGAAGTTTAAAATTGGAACTTGGAATACAATATTAATCTTACTAGATCAAAACGCAGGTTGTAAAACTGTGTAAAACTATTAAAGCTGTTAACATGCTTAAATGTTATCGCTTTTGTTCATATGCTTAATTACCACTCTCAGCAGTAAACAATTTGATAATATTGTTATTGTAATTTAAATGCATTAATTGCAAAGAATGACCACAAACTCTAATTTGAATTCTAATTTATGAAAGTTTACCATTCCCCATAATGAAAGAAAATAACAGCAGCTTTCTCATCCAGGGCCTCTGAGGAAAAAAAAATTGGGAAATTACAGTAAGAAGTTTATGTGAATTTGTGAATATCAAATATGATTGGGAACCCACTTAATATATTGCAAACAACTTCATACGTAAGAAGTGGTTTATTTGTTGCAGGCTCAGACATGCAAAGAAGAAATAGATCATTGTGTGGGCCACCTGGAGAAAGCAAACCGTATAATTTCTTTAAGCATCCCCACTGCTCACTTCTCATTTCACCAGACTATAGCTTGGTTATGATTTTGCAAGACAGAACTGAAAATCCATGGAAACCTTGCTGATTGTCAGTTGTGAAGAGAGTATCTGAAGACTGGCAAGTGAAGAGTTCAAAATAAAAGCTTTCATCTCTTGCCAAGAGATACTATATCCTAAGAACGTGTCCATCACCTCTACAAAATACTACCAAAAAATAGAAAATGATATTTCCTAAAAAATGGGGGAAAGTGAGTTTAGCTTCTGGTACAGTTAATAAATAAATAAAGAAAATAAGAAGCGGGCGGGGGGGGGGGTGAACTGATTAGAAATGAACCATTTCAGCTTTGTGCTAATCAGAGGTGCTTATATGTTCTCTTCTAACCACGTTTCCTTCCCTCATCTTCTGCCTAGAGAAGAATATTGACATCAGTATCATTGTAATATTAGTGAATGTGAAACATTTTCCATTTGGTGGGTTTGTGAGGGAGGAAGTTTTTCTTTCCAACTTCTTGAAATTACTTCCCTTGCAATTGTAATGGTGAAATGTTTTGTTAATTTCACAGTGTCCAGAACCAGGGCTTTAAAGCTAAATGTACTAAATATCGTCCCTGAGCATAACACTTGATAACACTGTATGGAACTGTTCAGGATTTCTAAGATTGCTAACCTCTAGTTTGGTCAGTGGGTGAGGATGAGGTTTTTGAATACTGATAGTCTGGAGAAGAATGAATTATGGCATGGTACTGACTCCTTTCTTCCCTTCAGAAACCAACTGCTACTGGGCTAAAAAAATTCTAAATGTTTTTCTAATCAAATGTTTTTATTGTTACTCATCACCAGCAGCTGCCAAAAGGATGTTATGTGAGAGGACACAGCTGTTATGTAAGAGGACACAGCTATCATAGAAAATACGGTCCCTGAAAAAAAACCTAGGAAGGAGGACACTCACCAGCAAGACTTCCTCCTCAGTCTTTGCTGTGAAAAGCCTAAGAAGCTCTGACTTAATTTAAGAGTAGATAAGAGAAGAAGAGGAAAGTTGCTGTTGAATTCAACCCTGATTTGAAAAAATACTGCCAGTGATTTAACTCTAGCTATAAGAGGGCCACACAAATAGTTAGAAAATGAAAGGAGGGAAAGAACAGTAGACAGAATGCAGACTTCCTTCTTCCAGCAGATCACTTAGATGTGTGAACTAACACCCTTCCTTTAAAAAACAGTGTAGGAGTTTTAGATGTTAGTTGATCAAATCACGTAATTATGTACGGGGCCTGTTGTTATCCAGAGTTAATTAAGCCTAATTACAGACTTATATGATGGTAATTTTGTTTTGAGACCATGATAATTGCACCAAACCCTTAATATTAAGTCGTATTTAAAAGCCAAAAACTCAACTGTACATTCTAATATTGTCTTAAAGATTTTCTTCCCTGCTGATATGACTATCACAACGCAAAATAGCAAATAAATATCAAAGCCACAGGTTTTAGGTGCAAATTTCTGATGGAAGCCCTCTGGGACTCTTCCAGGATCACAGACTCAGATTAGCACCACTGCAGAAGTGCTCAGTTATTTTAATGGGGATCAGATTTACAAAATGCATCATATAATTCAGTTCTGTATGCAATTCAAAGCTTTTTTGGCAAGACATTACAGAATGATATATTTTAACATCTATAACTTTCCTTCTTATTCTAGAGGACATTTAAAATTGCATAACTATTAATACTGTAAATTCAATTTAGAATTAAGTTTACAGATTTGGAATAAATATACATTATATAGACCTACAAAATGATAGTTATTCAGCATATCCAACACCCAGTACATTTAATTTTATAAGCAAAATTTTTGCTCTCTAGCAAAGTTGGAGTGGTTTGTTTGGACTGAGAGTATATCAGACATAGCATAGCCAGCAGAGTGATTCTCCCCCTTTGCTCAGCACTGATGTGACCGCACCTCAAATCCTGTGTTCAGTTTTGGGCCCTTCAATATAAGAAAGACATTGAGATCCTGGAGTGTGTCCAGAGAAAGGAGACAAAACTGGTGATGGGGCTGGAAAACAAGTCTTACAAGGAGTGGCTGAGGGAACTAGGGTTGTTTAGCATGGAGAAGAGGAGGCAGAAGGGAGAGCTTATCACTGTATACAGCTAGCTGAAAGGAGGTTGTAGAAAAGTGAGTGTTGGTCTCTTCTCCCAAGTGACAGGTGACAGGACAAGAGGGAATGGACTCAGGTTGTGTCAGGGGAGGTTCAGATTGGACATTAGGAAAAACTTCTTAACTGAAAGGCTTATCGGCCACTGGAACATGCTGCCCGGGGAGGTGGTTAAGTCCCCATCGTGGAGGTATTTGTAAGATGGGCAGATGAAGTGCTTAGGAATATGACAATAGTGGGCAGGTACTGTTATGATCCTTTCTTCCCATTGCTGGCAAGAGCAGTTCTCACAGTAGCATGAGTAATGCTTCCTGCATAGGAACCAAGGTGTTAGTCTCCTGGCAAAGCATTAAGAATGGACACAATCACAAACCAGTAAAGTAAAATGTCAACTGGCTCAATTAAATGCTTGCTAATCTTTTTGATGACAGTGAAGTATAAGTGGAAAACAGTAGAAATGCATGGATGTTAATTATGGGCTGAATTTCTACATACTTCCTTACTCCTTTGTTGCAAAGAAAGAAAGATTTTGTTTCTCAAGCTTGGATTTGAACTGACTGTTTGGGAAATAAAGTCATGTTTTCTTTTACTTTTATGTACTTCAGATGAATACACTTGATATGGAAATTCTCGAGAAAATAGACTCCATACTGCCTTTTTATAAGTCATTTTTCAGGGGAGCAGAACGAAAAGCACTGTGAATTTTTACTCTAACATTAGTCAGATGGGGCAAGTTCAAATCATATTCTAATGCAGCCTTGAAGTCATATACCCTGCAGCACTTGCAAGGATTAAGTGCCTGTGAACATTATGCAGCTGAAGTAGAGCAAAATTATGTCTATAATCCCAAATATTCTACTTTTCGTATGGTGTTTATGTAAAGTGGAATGCAAGTGACTTGATACATACTACTTTAAAATTATATGTAAATATTTGGGCAATATAAAACTGGACAAGCTCCCCATTTCAGAATTAGCTCAGGTAAATACTAGTCCTTTATGAGAACTACGATTCTGTTAACTTCTCAGTACAGGGAGTTCATATTTTCTTCTCGTAATAGGATCTTAGTTGGGAGCTATGCCTGGAGGGAAAGGCCATAAGACAGAACTATTAGAAGGAAGATGCTAGGAGGTCTGTATTTCTTCCCTGCTGCTCCTTCTGAAGCCTGCAGATGAGCCTGGCTGGAGTGGAATTGAAGGAAATTTAACTGGAGTTTTGGAATAGCTTCACAGGGACATGTGAGCAGCAGTCCCTGGAGCTGCTTTAATTTAGGATGCTGCATGCACAACCCATCTACCAGTTCTGTGCTCAGGAGACAAGACTGGGTATTCAGGTTGGTTCTCCCTATCTGTCCTGCTCATCACAGGGCACGTCTCAGAATCAGAACAAATTTACTTTGCTGAAATAATGCAGAAATTATTTCTGCCTTTAATTTTGCTATGTGATTATAAATAGGAGTAATTAAATAACTGAGGACTCTAGGAGATTTGTTTTTATAGTATTAGTTTGCTAAAGCAGTGGCTAGCCATAGTTCATCACTTGCTGCATTGCATTTCATTTAAAAGTTCTACCATTTTATCATACATTCTTTTGAAAGTATGTGGGCAACACAAGGCAATTTAAACACTCTTTTAGGGAGTAGATAGGAAATGTTAATTTAGTGAATTATACAGCATTTATGAGTCTTCTTTTTCAATTATTTTTTGATGTGTCACGGTTGAACCTGGTAGCTGGCACAAAGAACCATGTCAAGATCAACCAGCAACAAAAAACCACACAGAGCACAGCCAGCAACAAAGGACCACATGGTCACTCACTTGCCCCTTCTTTCTCTTGGAAGAATGAAGAGGGAGACTCAAAAAGAAAAGGTAAAATTCATGGGCTGAGATAGGAACAGTTTAACAGGGCACCAAAGGAAGTGAAAACACAACAGTAATAGCAGTAGAAGAATATATTAAATGGATGATACACAATGAGAAGTCACTCACTCCCCAGAGAGAGATGCCCAGTCACTTCCAATCCAGAAACAGATGCAATGCACCCATGCTACAAAGGAAAAAATAGCCACATGACCAAATCTGAAACTGCCAACCCAACTAAGCCCAGCCATGCCAGGATGCCTGGAGCCATGCCACCCTGCTGACCAAGCCCCTAAAATACACTGGACATGACGCTGATGGTGTGGATTATCTCATTCATCAGTTTGGTCAGCTGCCCCAACTGTGTCCTTTCCCACCCTCCTGTGAAAATTAACTGCCAGACCACCACAGATGGTAATGGTGAACTCTGAGAAAAGAAATCATGTAAGAATTTTCCTAATTTATGATAATATATATTTAATGCCAGTTTTCACTTTATCCTAAATAGATGGAGCAGCACTCAAAATAATGACATTTTAGTTAATCTTCATGGCATATTAGCTATAGATTTGAGGTTTCTTTGTGTCCCAGATTTGATGGCGATGGTTTCATAACAGCAGTTACAAATGCGCCATATTTCAATGTACAGGAAAAATTGAATTCCATTTGGGACATATCAGCTTTAGGAAAATCTTCAAGTTACCACAGGGTAAAGATCTGAAGTCATGTAGCAATGCAGTACCTAAACCTGGTTAATGAAAATATTCTCTTTACATTTGTTTCTATGTACACATAGCATAAAAAATTTAATCTGGCATTCAGATTAGCGCATTGCAACATTGCAACTATAGGTATTTATAATATATCACAGGACTGAGGCTTCTTAAACATAGGTTCCTTTCACTGCTTTGTAGTTTCTGAGTGTGCATCTCGTGTTTTCAATCTTAATCAATGCAATCTTTAAAGCTAGGGCCATTTCCTCTTTATTCTTTTCTTCTTTCTTCCTTTTTCAGTTTTTTGGGGAGGAGGGAGGGTTTGAGGGAAGTTAAAATGTCTACATATTTCTGTACCTCCAGGGGCTGAATCTTTACACAGTCAAAAGGCTCAACATAAGATCCCAAGAGATGGAAACAGTAGAAGTTTAGTCTTTCTGCATGAGGAAAGAAAGACTGATAGTGAGAATTAGTCACAATCTCATTCAAACAAGGCAGAAATGATCACACATTTGTCTTCCCTATTTATTGTGCAGCAGGACTACATGCGCATCACTTCAGACAATAAAGAGTTCCAGTACATACTGATTAGATTCAATATTACCATTTTGTACCTATTGAAGGGCAAGAGATTGACAGCGAAAAAAACCCAACCACCTTTAAACTCACTCACTTGTTAGGCACATATGTTCCTTTCCTCATACTTGAACTCAGGAGGCTGATATAAATTATTTTTCTCCTCATCTCATCTTTTTACCACTCATTTGCACCCATTCTGTTTCTTTCTTTATTTAAAGGAAATGGATCTCCATGTGATGTTTCCAGTACAGGTTCATTAATACAACTGTCCTGGCATCCCTTGGTACTGTGCTTTAGTCTGCACTTCCCAGGCTGAAGTGTGGTTCCTGCATACTGATATCCTGGCTACAGCAAAGCAGACATTGATTCAAGCCAGCTCACACTTGCATTGCCTCCTTTCCCCTTCATCTGTTTCTAAGTAGTGGCACCAAGCTCCTTGCAGCAAAGAGTCAGAAGGGAAGTGAATGCAAATGAGATCTGAGAAACCTGTAAGACTTTTATTTTTCAGAGGCCATCACAAACCTTTCTCATTAGGCATGCGATCAAAATGGAACCTGACGACTTTCTCAGAGAATTAATAAGAGTTCCAGCTCTGTGCTCTGAGTCTGATCATGAACCATGAAAGTGGCCAAACCCTGTGTTCAAATCATCTTTAGTAATGTGCGTGAGGTAAATATAGGACTGCTGTCTCTACATTTAAGTGAGTTCATTTATCTGGAGTTTGTCTATGTTACTGAGGGAAAAAGAAGAGCCAAAAGCAGTGCTTAAGTGTTTCTTGCTGTATCTTTTTCTCAGAGAGAGGTGTTCTTTTTCTACCTAAAACCAATTCTGGTCTGAAAACTGATTATTTAGGGATGTCATCTTACATTCAGGACATTTGCTTGCTCAGGACCACCCGTTAATATGAGCATCAAAATGTTACCTGCTCTCTTTTGTGCCAACTTGGTCCAAGAGTACCTATACTCCAGTGAGGGTGAGGGCTGGGCTCTTTATCGACTCATCAATCATGGACAGGCTGCTAACTAATTTCCATTATAGTGTCCATCTGTGCGCCCTGTTCTGCAGGGACAAAGAGCAGCTCTGTAATTATGGATAGACCCTAAATTATACCTGAGCAACTTTGTGAACAGAAGTAGGGATATGCAGATCAAACTTTGATAAGCATTAAACCAGCCATAGAGTTCACAGCTGGTTATGGATTTTGAGCCAGAGAGAAATATTACCTATGTTTCCCTGGGCAGTGTGTATAGGACAAGTATGCGGAGGAAGAAAAGGATTCTTTTTTTGACTAAAGAAAATAAAATACCTGATCTAGAAAGTCAGTGTTGAGACTGGAATCACATTCCTAAGAAAACTGTGGAAAAATAAATGAACAGGTAGCTATAGTCACAGGTTAAATTAAATCCCTAAAGAGTCTTTTAGATATAGAATATGAAATTATTTTGAGAAATTGAAAGACGGATGGCTTAGTTATGCCAGAACAACATCTAGGATTTCCACAGTATTTTCTCTCCACGTGTCCTTTTTCCTAAATGTCCTGGGGAACTGAGGGTCTTGAACCCTTGTATTATCACGTAATCTAGAGTCTTTATTGTCATTTAAGTGAGAACATGTACAGCATACATAGCATTTTTTTTCCCAGAGGAATTGTAAAATACATTTTCAGTTGCAGTGAAAACTGTTGTAGGTTACTAAAGGCCAAACTGCAGCTACCTGAATCATACCTAATCTGGAGGAATCACAGAGGAGTTGTGTATTTCAGCAATGTCACTCAAGATACCTTTACAATTTATGAGAAGGTTAAAGTCAGACCCTCAGGAACAAAGTGTTCAAAGAGCTAAAAAAAGAGCCAACATTCCATTTGGAAGGATCTGTTTTTTAAAATAGTGTCATAAAAGCCTACATTTATTAATGTAGCATTAGGGGGCTTTGGGATTCTGTAGCGGCAAGCTAGTGTTATTGCAAAAGAGGTTTGTGCAATATTTGACTCTGAAAATGACTGGTATAAGTTTACTTAGACATACAGCAGGTATGCAATATAAGCGTGATTTGAAGATACTTAGTAGCAGCAGTTGTTGATATAGCAGTATCTCTCAAAGATTTCAACAGGGGTTGCCACCACACACACTGAAAGAGTGATATGAAATTGCTGGGACCCAAAGGCACAAACAAAATATGGATGAAATATGTCAACACGATGAACTGTCACAGCTTGAATTGTATCCTCTGATAACTATGTCCCAGTCCTGCAGTCAAGTTAACCCTGGAAAATCCAAACTACAATCAGCTATTATGCAGATGTAACCGTCTGCTTGTGCTAGCTAGACTTTTAGCTAAGGTCATTATTTTGAAGACGTTTGTCTCTGATACTAATAGCACTTATTACTACAACATCAGCTTCAAAAATACCATCTGTTTTCCATCATCCATCATTTTACTCTTTGATTTCATTCTCAGAAATAGGTTCTGCATTACTGTCAGTTATACTGTCTGATTTCAGATCCTACTACAGCACTTTTTGAAAAACTGTATTGTTGCAATAATTACAATGTATTGAAAAGATAATATGTTCTTATGCAGTTTGAAAAGAAAAATAATAACCATGTTAGTTCTTTTTTCCATTTAATCCATGTCTGTTCCCTCCCTTTCTTACACAGTCTCTGTTGATAAGACTGTTGAAGGTGACAGTTGCTCTTCTTTATTTTATTTACAATTCCCTTTAATAGTTGCTATGACGAAAGCTGCAATTTCAAAACGCAGGACTAATATATCAGCTTGGCTTTAATTTGTGATTTTCACTTTCTTTCTGAGGTTGTGGCAAGGTTTATCGCATTTCATAGAATGATTACTTTTTTACTGGTTAGTGATTGTTTGCTATACCAGTTGGAAAAGAGGTATTTGCCAGGAAGATTGATTAAATATATCCTAGGGGACACTGGTCTCAGCTTTGTCTTGGACTTATATGTAGTTCTCAAAGAAAATAGTTCTGATTTTCTGTTTCAGTGGCCTCCTACATGCAATGTGGAATTGGGATAAGAATATTCAACTTAAATTGAGTCAATAGACTTAAGATCTCTATTTAAACTTTGTGCTATGATTCTCAGGAGATGCAGCAAAGATTTAAATCAGGGACTGGTGTAACTAAGCCATGTATAACCTGGTTTCCAGAGTGGAGAAGAACTTGTAAGAGGAAAAAAGCCCAACAGTCCTAACATTTTATGGAAGTCTTCAAAGTAGTGCAGATCTGTTACCAAGACCATGAGCTGCATCAGTGTGAAGATGGTTCTTCCATGAACAACTGTGTCTACTTTAAACATTTTCATATGGCCAGCATGGTTTGTAGGAGATAAGTCAGGACCCAAATCCTAAAGAAAATGTAAAGTATAACAAATTTTTAGTAGTAATATTTTTGTTGCTATATTCACAATTTGTTCTTTGTCTTGCGGTATCCCAGCCCAAGGGTTTGTGTCAAACATGAATAAAGAAGTTGGACACCATGATGGTGTAAATATGTATATAAACCAGAATGAATAATCTCTTCTGCCTGAGAGGGTTCAACACTAGAATTAAAAGCCTGCAATGTACAAAACATAATCTAATAGCATTAAGTTCTTCTTTTTGATTACCAGTGGGTTACATAAGCAGACTTGAAAGAGACCAATCAAAGACAGTGCTCTCCAGAAATGACAGAGAAAATGATCTCTGGATGGTATGGATAGGGTATTATCTGCAAATTTGAATAATACGTCTCCAGACAATTCAGCAGCACTTATGTTACTTGAAACATCTATTTGTATTCCACATTTCATATTTTTGACATGTGGATGGGCTGCATGTTCCATCATTCAGACACAGTGAAACAGATCTCAGTGTGACTCAGTGGAACAATGAGTGTTAGGTGCTGGGACTGACGTTTTTGCTAAACCATCACCTATCAATCTATTTAAAACTAAGCATGTAAAGACAGTTTGCTAATTACCTGAATTAAATGAGTAATTCTTTATGACTAAATAGAAAAACATTATTTCAACTAACATGTTCAACTAACATGTTATGGTTGGACTCAATGATCCAGTGGGTCTTTTCCAGACTGGTGATTCTATGACTCTGTGATTCTATGATTCTATGTTCATGTCTGTTCAATTAACTCAGAAACCATTCATGTTAAATTGATTTAACAGCCCTGTCTGAATCTTCAGCACTCCCTTTAAATCACTGTGCAAGTCAACAGTATTAGTCTACAGTACACAAGAGTTTATGAGCCAGATTCAATGTAACAATTATACCTATTTACAGTATTCAGTAAAGGGATCAGTAAAATTACAGTGTGTCATGATGGAAAAGAAGAGTCATTGAAGGTTCAGATAGATAGATGTGATTGTGCACTTATAGATAGATCGATACAATTTCTACAAGCCATTTACTTTATTGAGAGCTGCACTGATACTCTCTCCTAGGGCATCACCACAGCACAGAAAGGCTGCCAGGCTTATATTATGTTTCAGATAGGCAGTCTTATCAATTAGATAACAGGCACAAGTGTTTGGTATTGCTTCAGTGTGTCCAGCCCTGTTGTCCAAACACAGCTGGCACTGGTCCTATGTGCCAGAAGTTGGCTATTTCTTGAGCTATTCCCCTATGATTTAGAGAGGAAGGTAATTCTTCATATAAATGCTTTCTTCCTTTTTGTGTTCAGCTTAATCAGCAATGCCATAATTGAATCCTTAGCATATTTTTTTGGCTACTTGACCTGTATTACTCTTTTTTTCCCTTTCCCTCTTTTTAAAAAATAGCACCATGTAAACTGATATCTTAAAGGAAAAAAAAATGCATCACAAATTGCAAAATTATAAACTGGTCTTATTAAGGACAGAAAGATAATGCAGTCAGATTGCATTATGCATATGTTATAAGAGTAATTGCCTTTTGCAGTTGCAAAGCATTCTATTTGCATGCTGGAGATATTCATGGAGACACAGTGCATAACAAACTGTCTCTCAGCACAAGAAAAGTAGGCTGAAACCATTACCACCATGTTAATTCAGACAATAAAGATGTAATTAAATGTCTTTAACTGCCTTCCTTTTAACTATCTCTCACTCAAGTTATTTTCCCCCCTATTAATCTTTTTTTATCCTTATTGAAAATGTATCACTCTTGTAAATGTTCATGTTTGGTGAGCTCATTTTGGCTAGGGACAGTCCTTGGAAAAATGGGAGAGTCTGTGCTGCCTGACTTTGTGAAGAGGTTAGTCAAATAGATTGTAGGAGCATAATGTTGAGAGTAGGAGGAAATGAAGAAATGAGAAGCAGCTTAGAATTCAGTATAACTGAGCCTGGAAAATAACATTAAGAAAATAAGTGGTTGGGGAAGAAGCAAAACAAGCTGGAAATTACTCAGTCCAGCAAAGTAAAACTCACTATTAAGATGATAGTTGGTTACCAAAGAAGTTAATAGAAAGCAAATTCCTCTCTTACTGGCTTCTAAGTCCTCATGTAAGCTGTTCGTCTTCCCTTCTTCACCCCTTTCCCTGCTTACTCCCTCCAACTCAGGTACTGATGCACTCACTCTTTTTGCCAGTGAGCATTCTGGGGCAGAAGGAAGGGCCTGCGAGTCTATCACTCTTTGTTCCGCTATGACTTTTCTGGCCATGCTTCTGGAACTGGCTAATGATTGAGGACAGCATACGGTGTGTGAACAAGAGGTTTCTTGTTTTTAAAAACAAAAAATCAGATACTGGAAATGAGAGATTGAAAGCAATTTGTAAAGTTATAGGAAACCAATCAAGGGAGGGCATGAAATGGAGGTGCTGAGCCAGACAGTCCAGGAGAGATTTTTAGAAACAGATAATACAACCTGCAACTGGAAGCTTGCTTCTGGAGGGGAATGAAACATTAAAGCACTTAAAGAGGCATACCTCTCTGGTAATGGTACCCTGCATTCACCAAGATCTGCACAGTTCCCTGGGAATTCACTAAAACAGGCCCATGTTCTGCTCCAGGGCTCACATCTGCAGAGCTGTTTGATAATTTATTCCCATTTAAGAACTTACCTACCCAAATTAGTAGCAGTTCATGGTCTATTATCTAGCTTGAGCAGTGGGCAGAGCTCTGATTTGGAGAATTTAATTGAAATGACAAAGATCTTAAATGCTTACATTGGAATTCACTGCCTCAATCTTTCTAAATATTTTTCTGGTCTAGAGAACTCTGCCTTTGTGACACTTAGTTTGCTGATGGTTTAATCCAAAGACTGAAGATGATTGAATAAGAGGTAAAATAATGATAGGGGAGATTTCTTTCTTCAAACATCAGAGATAGAGAATGTAACAGGTAATCTCTAAATAGGTGCATAGGATTCCTGTAACTGGCGTTTCATTCCATCAGTCATGAATAAAGAAATAAGAGCAAAATTAAGGTAAATATGGAGTAAAATACTTACTTTACTCAAACAGTTTTTAATCTTATATAGTGCCATATATTCCCATCCCTGTGATATGCCTTTTACAATGTGGTATTTTTCTCCACATACTCTTTTTTTGTACCACATTTGTCTCCATATATTCAAATGTCATCAGCCCTCAGTGGATAACATCACAGTGGTTTGTTGGAGATAAAGAATAAAATGTGAATGAGATACATTTATTACAGCTCTAAGGGGCAAATGCAGACAGCACAGAATCTCTCATCCAGTTTACAATGTAGAGGGATGTTTTGTCTTGTGCTTGTAAATTCACATGAATATTTATTTCTGCAGACTGTGGCTTCCTTTCACCCTAAAAGCTCTCAAAATATAATTTTTCCTTTTGACCTTTCATTGTAATGAAATCAGTAGGCTTCCTTATTCCCTTATTTAAGCAATATGTGAATTGTACAGATTCTTTCTATGGTACTTATAAGACAGTAATATGTGCTGATTTTGTTCGTAATAACCAATGCACAGAGGGGCTACCCATTAGGGATGGTCAGGAAATGCAAACTACAGGTTGTAGGTATTAATAACAGCTTTCAGGTCCTAATCAAAAGTGCTGTCTTGCTGACATTTGATTACTATGACTGTTTGGTTGGAATTAGCAGAACTCTGTTTCTGTTGGGAAACTGCTAATCTACATCTCAGTGCTATTGAAATGCAAGTAGTTTTCTGTGGAAGTAAAGAAATATCCTTACGTACACTGAAATGATTGTGTATGAGAACAGCTGGTAATAAAAACAAACTCTTCCTGCCATTGCAAGTCAAGGGTTAAATCAATGAACCTTACCTGTACTACTAAACTAAGCACTAGCTTATACTCTTGGCAAAGGGCACCTTCTGCACTATGCTCCCTAGAAAGCCAAACTTATAGTGGCTACTAAATTTGTCACCAGCTACCCCCAAGCAGGGGATTATTTTGATGCACAGAGAGAAAGGGGAAGAGTGGAAATAAGTACTTCTCTCCAGGCTTCAGGACTGGAAGGAGAATTGGGAGATCCTATCTAAATTTCTTCCTTCTTCTACCTACAACTCCGGAAGTAAGCAACCTTTGGAAATGTATAACATAAAAAAAAAATTATAAATAAAGATAAATTCTGTGGCTAAGGATCTCAGCTGAACTAGCACTTTAAGATTTATCAACCCAGAACCTTTAAAGAACACACATCAGGTCCCCCAAAGTGGCCAGGTTGTATATAATGTGGAAAATTTTGTATGCATGGTTGGTTTGTGGATCTTTAACAGGTTTTCAGGCATCTCTTTCTGAGGTGCAAATCTTTTCCTTCCTTTTACTTGGGAATATAATTCTTACCTGAATTCAGAAAGTTTAAAAAAAAATCCACTAAGTTTACTGGAGTTGAAATCCAGGAAAACCAGACTATTAAACCCATATTTCAGAAGTATTTTCCACTACCTAATTAATTTTTATTAAATTGGCTACTTCAATAAATATACAATAATAGGAATTATGAACCTATATTCAGGCTTCTGGTTCTGAGAAGCTTTTTTCTTGATCCTCCTCTTCATAGGTAATCCATATGTAGGAACATATCTTTGAGGGTGATGAATGTACTAGGTGTGTTAGAAAGCGTGAAAGAGAAAATATTGCTCAGGGTGTCCAACAAACTATTTTTGTTTACTTATAGTAAACTTATTTTCATTTTATTGAAAACTTTCCAAGCAGACAACATCAATTGTTAGTGGGGAAGAATAATGAGTAAAATATCAGTTGTTCAATTTGTACCTTTCTTGCACCTGTTTTTGGGTGTTCATTGTGTATGTATGTATTTCCAGAGTTGTGAAAGAAGGCAAGTTGCCTAGAACATTCAAGAACAGTGATAAAAGTGGGATGAACTGTCCTTTACCATGACCCTCAGCCTCTCTGGCACTAAAGGAAGAATTTGGAAGAATTTGGTGTCCTGTGCCCAGCACAACTAGGCTGTGCAGCTGAATGACTAGCATTCTCCTTATGGCAGTGGTTGGTTTACAGTATTTTTACATCTTGGATAGTGCTGCAAAAGAAATTCATGGAACATGGAGACCAGTAAGAAACATGAAAACTAATGAGCATGGTGCAGAAAAGTCATGTAGATGATTGTTGTGATAAAAGTTAAAGTTTTGACTTTGTTCAGTTTGTGGTTGGTTTTAAGAATCCAAGCTTAAATGAAAAAACTAATCCCATACAGACATAAGATTGTATTTTATCTTCACATGTTTATTGTAGTCTGCACAGACCTCTTGAGCTTTAGTCTTCTAGTTCATATTATCTGAGGAAATTCTAGTTTATATTATTTGAGGAAATTCTGTGTCAGGTATAATTTATCAGTGTGACTCTTGTTCCCATATCAGACTGGCACATGCATCCACATGAGCACATCATGTACCTAGCAACAAAATTCCTTGCCATTCACACTGTCTTGCACAGAGAGATCGTCCAGACAGGGTATTTCTGTGCTACTGCTGGAGAAGCCCAGGAAGCAGATTGTGAATCTGAGAGCTGAAATCTGCACAGAGCTCTTCCATCTGCTTCAGGAAGGGACCAGGCTGTTGGAGAATACTGCCTGCTGCTCCAGCCACCCTCCAGCCAGCCTCCTTCCCATCCAGCTGTCTCCACCTTCCACAGACTCTCTTCTTTTGCACAGTACTAGGTGATCTTTTTGTCCTTGTTCGTGAAATACATTAATACTTTTTACAAAGAAACTCTCCGCTTTTATTGGGCTTTGTGGTTATTGCAGGGCAGTAATCACAAGCACTTTTCAGGGGCTGCATACAGTATTTACTGCAGAGAAATTACAATGTGATTTGAGACACGGTGGTTGAAAGACACCAGAAAACAAAGCAAAACTAAACTGAAGGAAGGCTGAGTACCATAGAATCATAGAATCATAGAATCACCAGTACTGGCATGGGGCAGTATGGCAAAGGGCAAGACATGGATAGTCAAGAAGTGTCAGATCACACCAGAGCAGCTATTGCTCTGTGCTGAAGGTCAGACCTTCTTTCTTATTTATTCAGTGCAGCCTGTGAGATAGAGTGCCACACCAATTACTCACTGATCTTTCATGGGTGAAGAGTGCAGCTTTCTGGTAATCACTGTTTGGACAGTCAC
This sequence comes from Piaya cayana, assembly GCA_013389865.1. NCBI lineage: Eukaryota > Metazoa > Chordata > Aves > Cuculiformes > Coccyzidae > Piaya > Piaya cayana. The sequence goes on along the minus strand of WAAB01013246.1, from coordinate 58,272 downwards.
GAGAGACATCTTCAGCAGGCTTTGAACTCACTGTGCCCCATTCCTCAGCTCTGGATCCCAGAGACAGCAGCTTTTAGAATATCTCTTGTCTTTAAGACTGATAGGCTGCCACTGCTGGCTTTAATTTCTAAAGCGCAGAGAAGATAAACTGACAAGCAGTTCCCCAAAGTACCACGGGAGCTCAGAAAGGATTCAAACAGACAGCAAAGAGACCCATGATGCTACTGCAGGAAATTGCATAGAACCACAGGGAGAGCTGCTCCAAAGAAAGCAGCAAAGACGCTGAGGCTGAGCCTTCTTGGGAAGCTGCCTGATCTTTCCTTACTGCTCTCTTTATGCACGACAAATGTGGGGGCTACAAATTGGCAAGTTGCCTACAGTCCCTGAGTAAGGACAGTTGCAGAATGCTTGAAACACATTCACAGGGAATGACATACACAGGTCAGAGATCTGATGTAGCAGTGCAGTAAATTGTCCATCCTTTTGCTATTTGGACAGATGAGGAAAAAAGATCTGATCTAAAAAACTAAATTGTTAGTTGATGCTTCCTTACATACAAAGCCAAAACTTGCATTTACTTGCTTTGCCTTTTACAAAAGCTTGTACCCTGCTGCCATCTGATGGAGGATTTTTTAAACAGGCAAAATAGGTCAGGTTTCTAGATGTTGTTAGAGCAAAGAAACTTGGGTACTGCAAAATGCTGAAGTTCAGCAATCATGCAAGAAAATAGAGGTTCAACACTGAGACATTTCTGGGGTCATCTACCTTGCCCTTTTAGTCCTTCTCAAAACCTATCCTGGATGATTATTGTCATAATTAACTTCAGCACTTGGAGAAAAAATAACTGTATTGCAGCAATATACTGTATTCTATGCATTATTCTTCTTTCTCAGATATAGAGTTGATGGAGGTTTGATGTTTGATCTGCCACAGTTCTGCACAAACTCTAGAAGAAGGAAATAAAATAAAACAGCCATAAAACCAAAAGTGCCGCCTTTCCTACTTGTGCTCCATTTTATGTCAATGGGAAAGTTGCTATTGAACCTTTAGAAAGGGTTTTATCAGTCCCATATCTGGCCTACAAAGCTGGTACAAATCAGCAGTGATAAAGATCAGCAGCCAGTGAATTGAAAGCAATAACACTGGAGACAGGGTGTTTTCTTAAACCCCTGGTCCCAACAGGCGATCTGTATAAATAAATGGATTTGTTTACTGAAGATGTGATATTTTCAGTCACCAGTGCCAGTAGTGGATATTGTCATTCCATTGCCACATGATCCATACTGTGAAAAAAACTTGAAATCTCCTATTCTAAAGAGCCAGTAGCACACATTTGCTTTTGTCTGCCTTCTTTTAGAAAAACAAAGGGTTTATATTTGTTTGAGTTTCATTTAAGGGGTACCATCTGGGTCTGCGATTAAATATTGTTTGCAAAACAAGTCAGTCCTGATGTTCAACACCCTGACAATCTCTAATGTCTTTTATTTAAGTAATAAATCAGTGTTTCATTTCATGGCATTATGTTTTCCCCGAGAGAGTCATTTAGCAGGTCAGTTTTAGCATAGTGATAAAAGTTGGAGCAATGGGATTGGAGCTGCCACTTCTGGCAATTTGTATTAGGCAATGCTACAAAGCTAAGTTCCCTAACATGCATTCAATTTAGATTTAATAAGAGGTATTATATCTCATGTTAATCAAGATTGGATTATTTATGGCAAACACTTACAGAGAACTAGCTACAGAGCTGTGGCTGCCCATACCATATTTGGCCTCAGTAATGCCAAGCAGTATCTCTGAGTCTATTGTGAAATCGAATTAAGACAAAATTCTGTGTTACCGTGGTCACTGTAACTGTGTTCGTGCATGTTTATCTCTTTCAAGGTGAAATTGCCATTGATATGGCACAGGAAGTAGGTATTTGGTGAGGAAACATGGCTGGAAACTCTGAACAGACTTTTGAAGTTTCACAGTCGTGGCACAGAAAGCAGCAGAGCACAGAGTAAAGGCCTAAATTAACTTACCTTAATTTCTTCAAGTGTTGTGCCAATGAGCTTCTGCCCTCACTGTCTCTCCTCTCACACAACTTCCACTTCATTGCTGTAACATGCTGTAATGTGCAGAGAGCAACGGAATTTCTTCTCATATCTCAGGCAGCATGCCATTAGGGCTATGTTAGGCTCTACTCAGCCTAATACGTAAGTTATCTGCACTAACCACCCTAGTCACAGCTCTGAGTGAGCTGCTGCTCACAGAGACAAAGAGCAGGTTCAGACTGGTCAGAGGAGTAATGTGGTTGCAGTTGTATGGGCCAAGAAGACAAGACAACACCTCTCCAGACATGCAGCAATCCACCAGCAATGTGAGAAGTAGTAACAAATCACNAGCAATGAGGTCTCCCCTCAGCCTCCTCTTCTCCAGGCTAAACAGCCCCAGCTCTCTCAGCCGCTCCTCATAAGGCCTGTTCTCCAGCCCCTTCACCAGTTTCGTTGCTCTTCTCTGGACACTCTCCAGAGCGTCAACATCCTTCTTGTGGTGAGGGGCCCAGAACTGAACACAGGATTCAAGGAGCGGTCTCACCAGTGCCGAGTCCAGAGGGAGAATAACCTCCCTGGACCTACTGGTCACACCTGCTGGTCACACAAAGCTGTAAAAAAGCCCATATAAACATGGAAATAATCATTGGTGCAGAGAAGACGGGGTTGACTCACCTGCTGTGCAGATCAATGCTAAAACTTCTTGTCTGATGGAGGTCAGAGAAACAGGCACAAACTCAGCAACACAGATGACGCAGAGAGAAGAGATTTTATCTCAAGTTGCATCTGGAGCCTGGCTTGGTCAGATACAAACAGAAAATTGCAACCCCGTAGCAAAAATGCTGTAGACAACACAAATACCAGATAAATGCTCTTGCAAAGCATTTATTTCTAACAGTTTGCTGTTTGTAATCTAAATACTGTTTATGTAGCCTCTGACAAGTTGGAGAAATCAGTAGCATCCAGAAATTGCTGGGAAGAGAGGGACAGTCAGCCAACCAACTTCTAGGAGCCTGTCCGAGTAACCAGTAAAAATACAAGTTGGCTTTTTCTTAACCACAGAAGAACTTCCCAATTTTCAGCTACCACTTGAGATTTAACATTACAGTCCAACAAAACCAAGACTGTTTCCAGTGTTGTCGTGTGACAGCTTTTGAAGTAGGACATGATTATTGTTGAGGTGGAAGAAAAAGGATTGACCGGGGGTACAGTGGTCATTCCTTCTAAACAGAAAGTAGAGACAAGTTCCAGTTTTTACTTCAATGGTTGTACATGAATCATAGAATCATAGCCTTACTTAGGTGGAAAAGACCCTTAAGTTGATTGAGTCCAGCTGTTAACCTAACACTTCCAAGTCTACCACAAGTCCACCACATCTACACTGCCATGGATGGTGACACAAACACTTCCCTGAGAAACCTGTTCCAATTCGTGATAATCCTTTTGGAAATTTTTTTTAGTATCCAGTATAAACCTCTGATTATTTGGGAAAAGAGACCAATACACACCTCACTACAGCCTCCTTTCAGGTAGCTATAAGGAACAATAAGGTCTCTCCTTAGACTCCTTTTCTCCAGACTAAACAGCCACAGTTCCCTCAACCACTCTTCATAAGACTTGTGCTCCAGACCCTTCACCACCTTCATCACTCATTTTTGTACCTCAATGTCTTTCTTATAGTGGGGGACACAAAGCTGAACACAGTATTTGAGATGTGATCTCACCAGTGCCAATTGCAGTGGAACAAGCACTTCTCTAGTTCTGCTGGCCACACCATTTCTGTTACAAACATTATTTCTGATACAAAATTCTGATTAAATGCTGTTGGCACATTCCCTGGGATGTACATATTGAAGTAACTGATTGCAGTGGTAGCTGAATAGGCAAGACATGGAGTTGGTGCAAATGATGAAGCTTGGATGAAAGAAAGCTTCATAACAAGATGTGTTTTGGAACAAGAAAGGAAGAAACAAAGAGTAATAAGACTGAGGGTCATCAACTTTGCTTCAGAACAAGATTTTGTTGATGAGAATTATTCTCCCCACTAAAGCTAAGATTTTCTGCCTGGGTTTTTTGTTGGTCATTCATATTTGCTGCTCTTGACTAACTGCTCCTGAGCTTTTTTCTTTTTCTGGTCCTCTCCTTGGTCGATGACAAGCAGTAGTTGTGACTCAAATGGATAGTGATCATTAAGGCAGATACCAGTTTTGGTTCCTCCGCGTTTTTGCAGAAGACATAACCTGTCAAAATACTGGCATATTTGATTAGTAGTGTTTACCTTTAGACAGGCCTGTGTTTAAGTTCTATGTGGAACCAAAGCCAGAGTGCTTCTATTTGTTAAGGTAAAATTTAGAATTTTGAGTGAGTATCTCTCTGACAAGCATGTCAACATGTCAAGATTATTGGAAGGACAAGAACTTTTCCTTTTTGCCTTTTTCCTGCTTTTCCTTTCTGCAGGGCTGATAGCAGCATTCAGTTATGATGTTTGCTGGCAACAAGCCTAGCACAGTTGTTCGAAGTCTGGATCCTTTTCTGTAGAAACCTGTGATTAAGCCACCTTCGAAAAGAAGTAACATCAGATCATGTCAATATTTACAGCTTTCTATACTTAGTTATTACCCTTCATGGCTAGATGTAACTCTTTGTATTGCCTATTCAATCATTTAGATTCTCTTTCCCTCAAGATTAAAACTCATGGGAATGGGAGAAAATGTTTAATCTTTTACTTTTGAGAGGCTGGGCTGCTAAAGCTGCTCATCAGGAATACTCACAGGAGTTAAAGCAAACAAAAAACTGGGCATTAGGCTTTGCATCCAGGAGGAAAGCCATGCTTGTCATGTTGTTATAAAGTTTAAGAAGGCAAGCTGTACAGAGCTTTGCATGCATACATATTTTTTTCCCCGGGCTTTTAATTCCAATCATCTCTCTCTTCAATTGTGGCAGTCAGATAAAATTCCTTATAACATTAAATAGGTTGAGTAAGCTGAAGAGATTTTATAGCAGTGGCATATTCAAATTGTAGAAGGACTAATAGGTCCTATTAAGGTCAATGAATTGTTTCCTGAGATGCATCTCTAATTAGTAACAGAATTTGTCCAACCCTTTTTAAAGAGTAATATTATTTATTCAATGAAATACTGGCTCATCTCATTAAAGAAAGGAATTCATCTTGTCTTAAAGTAAAATTTGGCATAAGCTTCTCCTGTTATTGTTTAGTTTTTAAAAGCATTCTGTTTACGTGATGACACAGGAGTAAGATGAGTTTGGTTACCAGTTTGCACTAATCTGCAGATAAATAATCAACTGATTAAAAAATATTTTTCAATCTTTTTCAAGTCAAAATGTATAGATGTGTGGATGGAGTGGAGGCAAGAGTGAGCAGAGCGGAATTGGAATGGAATTGGAAAGGAAAGGAATGGAATTGAAAGGAACCAACCTGATCGCCTTCTATGACATAGTGACTCGTCTACTGGATGAGGGAAAGGCTGTGGACGTGGTCTTCCTGGACTTCAGCAAAGCCTTTGACACAGTTTCTCACAGCATTCTGCTACAGAAACTGTCAGCCTCCGGCCTGGACAGACACACACTCTCCTGGGTGGAGAACTGGTTGGCTG
>WAAB01013246.1:20882-49389 GCA_013389865.1 Piaya cayana | reverse complement strand
TCATATTTTCACAGAATATTTTGCAGAATAGTTCACAGAATAGTTGAGGTTGGAAGGGTTCACTAGGGAATTTAAACCTTTAACAAAGATTGTTGGTACTAGATCTCTTTTCAGTGGCAAAGCTAATAATTTTCTACTGGGAGGTGTTATGTATAATGAGCTAATGATGTGTTATGTGTAATGAGCTTTCTTATGTATCTCTAAACTCTGCCTGGTTTAATCCTCATTAAAATCCTAAGGGCATTTTTAACATATATATATATATGTTTAACATTCTCAGTCTCAGTGCTGCTAACATTTAAGTCCATAAGAATTTTATGACTGGCTGCAACAGGAATGCAATAGATCCCCTCTTCTCTCTCCACACAATGACCTGTTTTAGTTAGTGTTCTGGTTTAGATTTCCTATTGCACTGCTTCTATATGCTTATACCAACTATATGGCATTTGAAGAGTGACTAGTTAATGACTGCTAAAAAAAAAATGGCAGCTGCAATTCTACAGTGAACCTACCTGAATAACTTTGCCTGTGTAACTTTACTCTCTGATAGCAGTATTAACAAAGGCACTAATGGTAATGTTAAGGCTAAAAAGGGTGCACGAAGGGAGTATAGCCAGGCACAAAGCTCCAAGAGTCCACTTCATACAGCAAATTTTTCTTTTTAAACTGAAAAATTTTAAGTGCTCATTCTTTGTGTTCTTGGAATGAGAACACTACTGAGATAGTGTAAGATCTCATAAGATCACAGTAAGATATTCAAGTACAGTGATAGTCTTAACTAGTTATTTTAAAGGTAAGTAATAGGCAGTGAATGGAAGAAGGGCTCAGATGCAGTGAAGTGAGAAGTTTCTCTGCCATAGATAACAAAGAAATGAATCATAAAATTACTTTTCAAAGACTGTTGCACACTCAGATGTTAGTGGCTGAAAAAGGGAAAGGCTAGGTCAGTATAGGCATATCACACAGTCTGTCCAGGGTCAGAGCACATAATACAGCAGATGCTCTAGCCAAAACTTCAGTTTATGGGCTAGAATGATACTTTAACAGATTCCACTGTTTTTTCTCAATTCCTAGAGGAGTCTAGGACTGAGGAGCCACAGAGGTGGTTTTAAGCTCTTGGCTGTTTGGATTCAGCACAGGATGTTCATCTCTAGAATTCAAATTCTCCACAAATGCTCTTAATTCATGGCCTAGACAGTGTGAATAGCAATCATCAGTAAAAACCACATGCCTAGAAAATACATTATGGGAAGTTTGACCCAGAATAAAGTTACAGTGATATAAAACTGGAGTGGCAACATGACAGCGAAAATTATAGTTTTACTCCTTAACTGTAGGTTTGATTGACATCTTAACAGTTTCTTAATTTCTGTGGAATTGGGACATGAATAAAGGAGTCATTTAAAGTATATTTCTGTGGATAAGTAGAACAGCATAACTTTGTATTAGTGCACCTGTTAAATTAATACTTCTAGCAAATGGTTTTAGCCATAGGTTTCATCAAAGATCAGAAGACCATAATTCATACTAGTAGCTAGTCATATCTTGTGAGTTAAATATTCTCAGGAGGCTCTGAAATTCATCCAGTAACAGATGATCAAGCAAAATAATTTGATGATCTCTGTGAATAACAGATAATTCAGGAATCAATGACATGAAGAATAGTTAATGTGCTACATCAAGACTAAATTGCATCTTACATTTTAATTCTAAAGAACATTTTCCATCATGAAAGTGGAACGGCTCAAGGAGAACACAAATCAGATGGTCAGAGAGCCAAGACATTGAGGTCAGATCCATAACCAAACACTGATGAATCCACACATAGGTATGGAAATGTCATGCTAAGCAGAGGGACTTTCCTCCAGAAATGAGAAAATGTAGAGGGGGAGAGCTGCGCAGAGATTACCTAGTGCATCCTTCTTATAAAAAGTCATGCCAGGGAATGACAGAAGTAGAAACGGTTGTTTGATCATGTTGTCTACATGGTGTTGGGTTAGTGCAACAGTTTTATGCCTCTGCTGAGCTCTAGAGATGCATCTCATTGACCACATGCTTAGCCAAGGATCTGAAGAGCAGAAAGGAGGGGGTCTGAGAACTGGCCTTCCCTGCAGTTCACCTCCACAGCACAGGGAATAAATTTAATACCACAGAGGAACTGAGCTGTTAACAACAGTTGTTATTTTCTTACATGATTTTCCTTGTGTCTTTGCCTTACATCTTGCACAGTCACATGCTGAGCATATGGTGGTTATGCAGTATTACCAGATGGGAATGGTAAGTTATTACAGTTGTTTTGCACATCTATAAACACATACCAGTATCTACAAGGCAATAGAGAATCAGAATCTGGTAGTTAGTGACATGGTTTGTGGACAACAGCAGGCTTCTGTATTTAATGTTTACTACTCTGGCAGCAAGGCAGGGTTCCTACACACTGCATTGACTGTGGCACAGGGGTGATCAAACTGATGTTTGCAGGTCAGTTGCTGTGTGAAAAAAAATTCCCTTGAGAGGACACCAGTTTACACGCATCATTAAAGCTCCTTCAGCATATCACACAGCTCCAGGTTGTAAACCATGCCAGATCAGGACCTTTCATTCTTTAGATGGATGAAAGTAATGATGCCAGCAGTGACAAGGTATGCATCGTGATTAGGCATTGTGGCCAGGAGGGAAGATTTTTGAAAAATGATCTTCCAAAGATGAGTACAAGTAACACAGCAGGTGCTGGAAATTTTTCTGCATCACTGATTCTGTTTCATTGACTCCAACATTTCACTGATAAGCGTGATTTTACTTTTCTCTCACTCAGCAAATATAGTGACTGACAGAGTAAAGTAAACTTTAGCATCTGTATTTATATCCATTGATCTAGGTCTTGTAAGTATTTTATCACTTGAGAATCTTTATGAAAATAAATTCATAATGGCAAGGAGATAAACTGCTATCCATCTTACTGAAATCTTAATGTAGGCTGGTTTATGTCCTTTGTTACTGACCATAGCATTCAAATTGATCTCAGGTAATGGGGCAGAGACTGTTTTATTTCTAAATAAGCAACTTAAGGTTAGCCTGCATTTGTAATTCCTGAAAGACACTTGCCTTCTCCTCAGTATCTTGTTCTGCAGAAGGGAGTTTGGGGCTTTTTGTGATGAGATCAGCCATTGGCACAGCGGTGGCAGGCACATAGGACTTTTGGAATTCGCAGTAAAAGAGGTAGCAAAGGACTATGAGTGGAAACTCACCAACTTTCCTACAACTGGAGGAGGCAAGGGCATCATTGGAAGGACACTACCCAAGTGTGCAGAGACAGTTAACCTTTTTCAGGATCTCACTTTCAGAAAAGATGCATGCAATGAGCTTCCAAGAAAGAAGCCATAAAGAATTGAGGTGTAGTATAGAAATCAAAGAGGTTGAAAAACGTAAGCATGGGTTTTCAGTTGATATATACTCCCTTGTTGGCCTACATCTGAACATATTCACCCTGGCTTTGAAACTCTAGTCCTCTGCAAGCCTCCTGCAAATCCTAACAAAAGCCATATTCCCTCCATCTCTCATGTTTTTCAACTCTCACATACTTTATAAGGAATCAGTTTTAGTTAGATCAGCAAAAATATGCATGAGAACCAAGTCTTGGAAATTCTTGACTTCTGTAGGAGATAACTTCTTGTCCCAGGTACCCAGTGAGCCAACTAGGAAAGATGCCCTCCTAGATTTGCTGTTTGTGAATAGAGAAGTACTCATGGGAAATGTGATAAGGGGCTGTCTTGGACACAGTGATCGTGGAATGGTTGACTTTAAAATTTTCAGTGTAATTAGAAAAGCAGGAGTCTTCTCCTGGATGTTAGGAGAGCAAACTTTAAGCTCTTCAGGTAGCTATTTAGCAGGGTACCCTTGGAATATGTTTCTGAGGGCTCATCAGTCTCTAAGCAGTACCTTTCAGAAGCACAGGAGCAAACAATTTATAAGTCAAGCAAGCAGGGCAGAAGACCAGAAACAGGGAACTCCATATGAAGCTCAAGAGGAAAATGAAATTGCATGATCTCTAGAAGCAAAGTTAAACTTCACAGGAAGAGTATAGAGCTATGGTTTGTTTACAAAGTACAACACAAAAAATAAGATGAGACTGTGCCTGTAACTCTTTCTATTTAACAAATTAAGAAAATCACCTACAATGATCTTCGAAACAGTTCCCCTCTGAGTTGACACACAGCTACACACAATGCTGCCAATGTTCAAAGCAATTCCACAGAACATTTTCTGATAAGCTAGTGAGGATTGCTGTAATTTTTGCATTCAAATCTTCTATCAACAAAAAGTTGGTTACTTTGAGTCTTGATCTTTGGTAATAGATCTGGCAAAAACACTGGGTGCTCAAGAGCATGGTTGTTATTAGTGAAAATCTGTTTCATATACAAAGATTTGTTATCTGACATACATCAGCATTTTCCAGCCAAGGGCAAGAGAATGTCAATATTTGAACAAACATTCACTCATATTGGGTGAAACAATCAAGTTGAGTTTTGTCTCAAAGGTTAGAGCATGGTCTAAAACCATCTATTTTTTCTCTTCCCTCCCACTCTTGTTTCCCAAGGTGTAGGGTTTGTCTTGGGTACTTTTGTGTCAGACCTTGGATTTTTGTGTGTGCATGGAAAAGATGTGAAAGGTCAGAGATCAAATAGAGTTGGAACTGGCCAGTCTGGTTTCAATTAATAAGATGGGGTTTTTAACTATGTTAATAGTAACAGGAGGTCTAAAGAAAACATTGGACCAACACTTGTTGAAGATGGTCACTTGGCCAGTGGTGATGAAGAAAAAGTGGAAACATTGAATGTGTTTTCTCTTTGTCTTTAATAAACCTGAGAGACCTTGGTCTGCTCAGTACCCTGAGTACAACCAGCTGGTCCAAAGAGATCAGAGAGATCAGCCATTGGCACAGCAGTGGTAGGCACACAGGACTTTTGGAATTCCCAGTAATGTATTCAGAAATGGTGCATCCTCACCTTGAGTATTGTATGCAGTTCTGGGTTCCATCATAAAAGAAGTATTTTAAGATTCTTGAATGCATCCAGAGGAAGGCAAGAAAGCTGGTGAAGGGGCTGGCAGACACGTCATCTGAGGAGCAGCTAACAGCTTTGAATTTGTCTGATTTGGAGAGAATGAGGTCGAGGGGTTGCTCTCTACAGCTTCCTGATGATGGAAAGGGGAGAGAGGGGTGCTATCTCTTCTGCCTGGGATTCAGTTCCAGGACACATGGGAATGACTCAAACCTACGTCTGTCAGAAATTCAGACTTGACATGAGGATGCATTTCTTTACTGACAGGGTGGTCAAACCCTGGAACAGGCTTCCTGGAGAGGTGGTCAATGCCCCATGTCTGACAGAGACATTTGGATAATGTCCTTAATAACATGCTCAAACTTTTGGTCAGCCCTGAACTGGTCAGGCAGTTGGACTAGATGATCGCTGTAGGTGCCTTCCAACTGAATTAGTCAATTCTATTGTAAATGCATTCTGTTACAATGCTTCGGCCTACTAAAGATTAGGTAATTGTAACAAAAATAATAATTAAAAAATCTAAAACCTGACATTCATCCTTTAAAATCTGAATTATCTTTAATGTAACAGTTGCTATAGCAAAGCTAACTGTTCTGTTTTGCTAACTCTGAACTCCTCTTCAGATGTGTAGATATTCTCAGCAGCTTTTGTTCTAGACTTCCGGCCTTTTGTTACTTTGTTGAAAGACAGAGAGCTAGTTTTATCTTGAAAATTGAAATCTAATCTATATTTTTATTTACCCTGAAAGGGTGTAATTCAGTTTGCTTTTATACAGTGTTTATATACTTTTCTTCTGTTGACTTGAAGATTATTTTCCTTGTGTATTGTCACAGGAATTTTCTACTATTAAGCCAACATCTAGTGCAGTGATTCCATTTAGTTTAATTTTCTTGATTCATATTTGGACTAGGTAAATCGGAACGCTACCATCTTAACTTGAAATTAAGTATTAGTTTACATGCTTCTTTTCAAATGGTGCCCTACCACTATGGCGATAACTAAATACAACATTGCCATCTCTGGTTACAGTCTGTGGATACTGTAGTGAGGATGCAAGGCTACAGGCATGCCAGTTGTGCACACTCCTGGCAGCTGCCTCAAGCTTTGTTTTACTCGGTTTAGCTGAAACACCATTTTTTTTTGTATTGCCAGGGGGATATCCCCAGTTTGTTTTACTTTTTATTATCTTTGGATGGTATAACCACATTTTTATATAAATACTAGCAAAAAAAAAAGCTGTTATTTTGTACCGAATGAGCTATTGACAACTAACATAATGATGCTATGCAGAGGAATACACATATGGTATGACAGCAGTGGTCTTGAAAAGTGGGAGCCTGGGATGCAGAGCAGAGGAGTACAGGCTGATAGAAGACCAGGCACTGACTGACTGATGATTCAAGGGACCCCAGGGCTATAAACAACTCAGCAATGACCAAATTCAGGACTGGAACCAGGCAAAGTTGATTTCTGGGGTATCAAGGAAATTAAAGAATATGTGCAAAACTTACCATATAGAGTAAATTATATATATCTTAAATGTAGTAAATGTAATATAGTAAAACATACAGTAAATATGGCACAAATTTGCATAGAAGTGAAGAAAAAGAGGTGTAAATGCATGATAGCACAACCAAAACTGACACCAAGGAGATCCTTCTGCGAGGAAGAAGCCACCAGCATCACAGTCCTCACAGCAAAGGACTTAGGATCCTGGTGACTTGCCACCCTTGCTCCCATCTTACCTCAACACACACACACCTCCTGCTCAGACTGAAGGTGTGCTCTCAGTCCCTCTCAGATGACAAATGAAGAGGGCCTGCCTTGCTTTGAAGTTGCAGTTACACCTTTCAAAGTAAAGTATAACTTAGTGAAAGAAACACTGCAAATCTTCTTTGACCTATTTTCATTTCCTGAATAGCTTGTGACATTCTTTTTTGACTGGAATATATTTCCTCCTTCTTGCTCCTTGTTTCATTGGCAATGAAATTGGAGAAAGTCCAACAGGAAATCTTGATATTGTTAGGACTGATTCCACTTATGATGCAGACATGAAGACAAATCAGAGCTGTGAGTGTTGCTGAACTGATATCCATACTGCTGTATTTATACCCAAACTGCTCTGAGTGTGCATGTGTAAATTCCTCTCTCCCAGAATGGAAAAAGAAGAAAAGAAAAAAAAACCCACTTGATTTGTTGGGCATAATTGTATAGATAATATCAATCAAATACTTTGTGGGACAGAATAGATTTCCATTCACACATCCATCTTCTCTGAAATAGGAGAATATTCTTACATTTTATTCACATAGTGGTTTTGATAGAAAATCTGTTTTGCTGCAGATGAGGGCCCTGGAGGTTTTTGATCTATTGTAATACATAAGAGCTCCCTAACATTGCAGCATTCGTTCTCTAGTGCCATTGCCTAGCAGGGCTAAAATCACTGACGTCTTTTACAGTTCTGCTATTGCCATTATCCATTTCAATGGAGTTTAAATGTAAAACTGAAATTGATGGTGTTAAAGCATGTATTTCAATCACTCTATGAAAAAAAGATATTGATGGAAGCTAGCATGAGAGTTCTGGACAAAAATATTGCAAGGGAGAAGCTTAAAGGCTGATTACTGTAAGCTCTGTGACTCTGTGTTATCTAGTACAGGGCTACTACATATAAAACGATGTCAGTCCATGTTGCGTAACTCAGGACAAGGTGAATTTGTCCTCATCAGTGCTACAGCAACCATCTCCTTCCTCCTCTCCAACGTGGGACTTCACAGGAAAAAATCTTCAAGTCTTTATTCAGTTTTTAATCTGAGGTTTAAAGTGCCCCTTCTCATCAATCTTCTAGTCTGTGTGATTTCTTGTGGCTACAGACTATCATGCTTCCTCTAAAAAAAATTATACCTTTGTAATTATAGTGCGATGTTCTGTCTGAAATGGAGCAGTAGAAGAGACACTATGTACCGCACAAGTTATAAAGAACACCACAGCTCGAGGTTAACAAAAGTAATGAGGAAGAGGGAAGGCTGCTTTGTAGGAGCTTAATGAGTCGGATTTAAATTTCCACAGCAGATAACCTGCTGTGAACAACCTTGAGGCAATCTGAAAGCAGAATCACAAAGTCTTACATGGTCCATCGAAGCACCTCTGCACAACTATTGCTCCGACCCCTGTTTGGATCCAGGCAAAGATCCATGACAGAGTTTCCTCAGCTCTTACCTTGCCTGCCTCTGCATGCCACATGTCCTAATGCTTAATTCTGTCACCAATAAACATGTAACTTTGTGAGAAACACAACCATACTGTGGGGATGGAAGCACATTTATCTTGGGTTGCAAACAACTGAAAAGGCTTCTCTGGTATCTTGATTTATTTGTATTCATGCTTCCATGACAACTGCATGCTCTGTACCTGTTTAATTGGTTTAAGTAAAATTTAAACTCTAAGCAAGCTCAAAACAACAGAGATGCACAACAGAGATGTACAACTGAGCTGTGGTCCTGATTACATAATTGTAGATGAGATTAGAAAGAAGAAAATCAAATTATAATGCTATATTTCAAACTATGCAATAAAGGTCCTCCTTAGATTTTATGGTATTTTAGTCTCCAAACATCTTTTTCTTCCCATCTTCAGAGTAGAAGCCCTTCTGCCTTCCCCATCTTAACGTTTCCAAGCTGCCTGCATTCTTGAAAATGCTATCCCTTCTAGCTTGAGTGAATTTCTTATTTCTTGCAGGATTTTCTCAATCATATCCAATAAGTATATCACTTTTCAGGGCTCAGTTGCTCATAGGTGATAATTGGGACACAATAATTATTAGCAGAATGGATTACAAACTTAGCATTTACAGTGTTCTTTCTAAATAAACTCCCTTTCCCACCTCCTCTGAGTTTTGTATTCTTGCTGCCATAATATATAGCCTTTGGCTTAAGTTCCAGTCCCAGTTTCCTCTATCTGCTGCTTGCTTACCCCAAAGAGGGAGAAAAATACTGGTAGGATAAATGTGTTCAAACCATTTGAGGAAAGGAATGTGTAAATGTGCCAAATAAATTTTGAGTCATAGTGACTGACAAAGCTTCCTAGCTAACAGCAATACTGTTAATGTGTGTGAAGTGGATTTTTATTCAACATTTCCTTAGGCAACCACCTTCTTAACAAAAGAAACTTTGATGATAAAAATCATTATGTATGTTTAGCAAAACTTTCCCATATTCTCTTAATAAAATGTCTTTTCCCCCTGAAGCTGTTTTGAGATGAATGTACACTGCCTTTTGAAAACATGATCTTATCTTTATAAGAATTTTTATGAATAGTCTTTGAAAATGTCTCCCTCTAGCTGCAGCTTTTCCCATTCAATCTGCACTGTTTGTATGTATCCTCTTGCCAGTAGTATCTGCAGCCAAGGCTTTCTGCAGAATCGAATAACAGCATTTCAAATGAAATGCAGAATCCTTGATAAGGGAAGTAAAGACTAACAAGAAGGGTTTCTACAGGTATGTCAGTCAGAAAAGGAAGGTTAAAGAGAACATATCCCCACTGATGGTTGAAAGTGGTGACCTCATATCAACAGATGAGGAGAAGGTTGAGGTATTTAACAACTTTTTTTGCCTCAGTCTTTGCTGACAAACTCACCTTACCCCTTTTGGGTAAATGGACAACAGGATGGTGTCGAGGGTGTAAACCCCCTCCCACTGTAGAGGAAGATCAGGTTCATGACCACCTGAGGAACATGAACATTTGCAAGTCTACGGGACCTGATGAGATGCATCCAAGAGTCCTGAGGGGATTGGCAGATATGGTTGCCAAGCCACTCTCTGTTATGTTTCAAAAATCATGGCAATCAGGAGAAGTCCCTGGTGAAGGGAAGAAGGGAAACATTTTCTCCATTTTTAAAAAGGATAGAAAATATGACCCTGGAAACTACTGACCTGTCAGCCTCACCTCTGTGCCAGGGAATATCATGGAACAGATCTTCCTGGAAGCTATGCTGAAACACACAGAGGATGGGGAGGTGATTAGTGGCAGCCAGCATGGTCAAGGGAGGCAATTCTGCACCTCTATTCCTCTCTTGTGAGACCTCATCTGGAGTACTGTGTCCAGTTCGATATAAGAAGGATATGGAGCTGTTGGAACAAGTCTAGGGGAGGGCTACAAGTATGATCACAGGGCTGGAGCACCTTCCATACAAGGACAGGCTTAGAGAGTTGAGCTTGTTCAACGTGGAGAAGAGAAGGCTCTGAGGACACCTTATAGTTGCATTCCAGTACATGAAGGGGGCCTACAAGAATGCTGGGGAGGGCCTTTTTACAAATGCATGTCGTGATAGGACAAGAGGCAATGGCTTTAAACTGGAAAGGGTCAGATTTAGGCTAGACATAAAGAGAAATTTCTTCACAATGAGAGTGGTGAGGCAATGGGACAGGTTGCCCATGAATGCTGTAGATGCCCCATCCATGGAAGTGTTCAAGGCCAAGTTAGATGAGGTCTTGGACAGCTTGATCTAGTGGGACGTGCCTCTACCCATGACAGGGGGGTTGAAACTAGATGATCTTTAAGGTCTCTTCCAACCCAAACTATTCTATGATTCTATGAATCTGTCCTCAGTGACGTACCTCTTCAGTAGACTAGGCGTATCACTGAATAAAACTCAATTGATTTTGTTTCAATAAAATGGTGACATACATTTCAACATGAACCCATCGGCCTATCTGGCACTATATTTGTACTTGGTGGTGGTAGTCTTACTTGTAAGTGTACTGTGATGATGGTTTTAAATCTTAGCCATGTGGCTGGACCTGTGTGATAAACCCACAAACAATACCAATCCTAAAAACACTGACATCTACGTTTTACTTTAAAAACTAAGCAAGTCAAATCTCCTCTGATTATGCAAAGAGAAATTGTCACATAGTGCTTAAAATTAGTTCCATGTAAAGGCAAACCTGCACTTTGTTTATACTCTCATGGTTAAAGATTTAACCCAGTGTCCCAGCATTGCAGGCTAAGTCTGTGTTGAATTGCATTCAATGCTTTCGACTTTGCAAGATGATTAAACACATTTAAATAAAATATTACAAAATAAATGGTTCTTTCACATAGTGGCTTCTAATTTTACTTAATTACAGTAGTAATGATAATAATATATTGAAATGAAGAGGCAGCCACAGTTAAGGGACTATAGTCCCATTGTGCCAGGACTTGACAAAATCAAAGAAGAACATGATCCTTTCAACAAAGCCATTGTCAATGCATCAGTGGAAGTGATTAGTTAAGATAGGCTCTAACTTGTAGTTCTTGAGGTGTGTGAGGCTCACAGAAGATGTAAGCTTCGTATGAACACGGGGCTTGCCTGCAATGACTGATGGCTGGATGATACTGACTGGAAATCTGGTCTGTAGCCAGCATCCCCAGCCAGAGAAGGAAGCCTGACTGCAGAGCCCATTACAGCCACACAATTTGGCTGGACAGTGACACAGCTGCATACTCTCCCTGGTCTCATTTGGGATAGCAAGGTGGCTGGGAAGCCTTTCTCACTTGAATTTCATAGTAGATTCCCTGTAGCTCCCACAGTTCTCTTGTTTGTCATGTGTTCTTTATGGTTTAGGCAGATAGCCTGGATAATATTCAGAGAATGTAAAGCTCAGGGACAGAAATATTTATTTAATTTATAAAGACATACAAGCATTTCTACAGGGCAACTAAATTAACTCTTTGCATTAACATATTCTTGAATTTTGTCTAAGCCCTGTTTATTTCATGTGAGTTTATTCAGCAAATGGAATAAAACCAATTTGAGTCTACCAGCATCTAGCATATCTCCCAGGAGAAGCAGATGTAGATGTCCAGATACATCTTCAAGTGGGGAAGCATAGACATAGACCATCTAGATCCTGTACTAACAGATCATTGACAAACACTCATTCACCTAGACCATAGGCAACCCTAATATTGAGAGAGCATTCTAAGAAGTGAAAGATGGAAAGAAACCTGAGACTGTGAATGAAAATATAGTTCTTTTCTGTCTGTCTTGCTTTGTTACTGGGTGTTTTTTCAGAGAAATTGCAATTAATTAGCAGAATTTTCTTGCCAAAGCTTGTTTATCATATGAAGTTTATTGACATTACTATAGAAATCATTAATAATATTCAATCTGGAAATTACCAGTTAGTCTAAATAAGATAAACAGTAATATAAGTTGAAAATCAGCTGACATAGCCTAGCTACGTATCTGTTATGAGTGTACATTTTAACTGTACTGAGCCCATTTCATCCCCTTTTCACCGCATACATGCATGTACACACATACACAAAAAAACCTCAGTTACAACTTTCCTCCTGGGATGCATTAAAATAAATGGAAAGCTGCTTATTTTTCCAAAGCCTCTCATTCTACATTCTTGAGAGGTAGAATTAAATGGAGGGGATGGGATAGAAATATGGAAGGAAATAGTATGCATCTATTTAAACCTAATGCCTTCCTCTGTTAATTCAGATGTTCAATTTAAATTTGAATAGACATTAATAAATTACATAAATTATAACACTTCAGACTTGGGTGTGAGCCAATGGTGTTATATATAAAAAGTGCTGATCTTCTGGAGCTTCAGCATACTCATTCATATTCATCCAGTGCTACCCAGAGAAATAATAGTGTTATCACCCAGTTTAGTAATGAAATAATGGGAAACCAATCTCCTAGAGTTTTGACTGGAATGGAAAGCATGTTCTTATTGTGTGGATTAGCTGGAATACTAAGCACTCATCTGTGGTGAGTTGAGAAGTGATATTTTGATGAATTTCTGAATCTGGGTACATAAGCATCCTCGTGAAAGTAGAATTAGCTATTTCAGTCTCTCACTGGCTTACCATATCATCTATATCTTATGATTTTTTTTATCTTTGCAGTATGGTGCTACCTTGCACAGAATGTTGACTGGCATGTGAGCTGAATTACCATTGCAATTCTTGAACAATATTATTTGCAATGGATCTCCAGTGGAAATGTATTAGCGACCTATTAGGGGCATTAGCTAATTATGTCTCTTTTCCTCAGCTTCATTGATTCTACTTTTCCTCCGATACATACTAATAGAATTCTAATAGACATAGCTACATCTTCAGAAGAAACAGGTGTAGTTATGTAAGGTAAATTTGAGGATATATAAGTTACATGAGGCAAAAGCTGCGCCTGAGGTGAAGCCAAGTTAGTGTTTTGCCCATCTGTCAGAACTACCATGATTTCTTGTTACTACACTAAACATACAGCAGCAACAAGTGTGTGACTAATCATTATAAATTAGGAACCTGAAAATAAATGTACCATTAACATTCTGAAACTTGACAGGCTGTATCCAGAAAAACAAAAAGGAGGTAGTATCAAGATGTTTGAGATTTTTTTTTTCAGTGTGGATAACACTGTAGCATATATTGATATTAAAATCTTTAGCTTTTCTGGCAGCTTCAAGGGAGCACTGAAACGTATGTCTTTCCTGTCTGTCCTATACAGGAAATTACTGGAATGCAGCTTCTTTCATTACTTCGTCATCTTACCTTCACTTCTCCACCTTCCAAGGGGAAACCAGTGCAGACATCTCTTTCTATTTCAAAACATCAGCTTCAGACGGGGTATTTCTTGAGAATCTGGGAAACACTGACTTCATCAAACTGGAGCTTAAATGTAAGTATGCATTTCCCAACACTCTTCTTGGCACCTGAAGTTGGCTTATGTACATACTAGGTTTTAAGAAATATGCATCATTGAGTAAAATGTGTAAGCTCACTAAATTCTAAAAAAACTTCCAAATCAAACTGCTTGACATATTTTCAAGTTGCTGGGAGGAGCACTTGATGTATATTTGGATTGTTTATTGAGGGGAGAAATACAAAGCAGGATAGAACTGGTAACATGACTTTTGAAAATGATACTGACCCGAAAAGGGTTTTCATAATTGCATGCCAGATTTATTTCCTTAAAGAGTGTCTTCAGCTGTGTGTGTTTTCTGTGTTACCTCATGGTTGGTTTTGGAATAGAGGAAAGAAAGAAAAAAAGATAGATCTTCCTAATCAGCACTGCAAGGAGCCAAAGAGCTGAAAACCTGCATATGATATTTAACAGCTCTAAAAAGGTCTCATAAAAAAAATCTTTATCAGCATTATCTGTTAATAAAATCACTGATCTGAAAAAGAGAGCATATTGATATCAAAAGGCGAGTTAATTTTATTATTTAAACCATTTTTAATGGCCCAGGGGCAAACTTTCCAAGAAAGTGCCAAAACCCTTAGCTATACCTGAACGTTTAGTGAAACTGAAGCCGTCGGATTAGGCGAGGGAAATGGTCTATCCCTCCTTTGTTCTCCCTTGACCCAGTTTAACTTGCCATAAACAGAAGCAGTGACAGGCCTGCTGTACTACATGCAGCAGTTATAACAGCCTCTAATGGCACGTTACAGCAGCAGGGTTACATGAGTGCAGCAGACTGCCAAAAACATTTGTGCTTCCATTTGATGCAGGAGCCAAGGACCCAGTTCTAAATACTGTTGCACAAAAGTCAACATCAAAATTCACTAACACTGAAAGAGAATAAATTGTTTGTATACTTCAAATAGTCTCTTATGCAGACTCAATGTGATTTACATGTGCACGTCTAATTGTAAAACAAAAACCCATTGTCAACATGTCCCAAAGTCTAAACACACAAATTAGAATGTGGAAATTTAGGGTTCTTTAAAATGTAACTAAATTTCCCCTTTGAGTAAGATTAAAGTGCCAGGTTCCAAGTGTGTGACAGCTTCCTGCCCTCCCCTACAGAGAACTTAGTTGATAGTGCTTAATCCCAATTTTCTCTTCTCTGCAAGTTACAAGAACTCCTATTGAATCATAGGGAATATTCTTGTTTGTATTAACAAGGGGCACAGCACTTTAATAATAAAGTGGCAGCAACTTCTAATTTCACTATGAATTTAAGTACTACTTACAGTCAGCTGAAGTGGGCATCTCCAGAGCTTCTTGCCCCTCTAATATACAGAAGGTGATCTCAACCACTGTAGTTATCACAACAGCTGTGCTGCTCACTTAGCTAAAATGAGAAAATAACAGTGAATAAAGGAGACTTCGCAGTATAAGAAGTCTTTGGAACTCAACACAGTTTAAATGAAAATCATGCTGCAGTGACTCACTGAATAGATGCACCAGTTCAAGAAAGTGTGCGGGAGCATACCTAGAATATCGATAAACAGGAAATTGATTTTAAGCCTGTGTGTGAAAACCACTGATTTTGCTGTGATTTGGCACATGCATAAATTCAATCTCTGCCTCATGTCCCTGAATCTAAACCTTAGATTACAAGTTCTTGATTGTAGAAATTGAAATGTCATCTGTAAACACAGTCTAGAAGGACAAATGCACTATTGTTATTTAAAGCAGTAAAATAATCTTGATTTAAACTAGGTTGACAGTATCTGCTAAAGAGGACAAAGCAGTTAATTCAATAAAATAACAAGATCTTTTCTAACTAACCTGTGAAATTCTCTATTAGAACAGCTGTTCTGTATTAAAAGTTTTTGAGCAATGACCATCACAGTATATTTACTGCAAGTTGCTACACTTGGGGTAGTAGTGGGTGCATTGCGTTTGTCTATCTGTTGCTTTCTCATAAAGGTACAATTCTCATTGAAGAGGAATGACTCCCTGTAAAACCTTGTCTTGATTTCTTTACATTTTACTATTCAAAAAGAAAAATGTTGACATTTGTGTCTTGCCAGTAGACAGTGCATGTGCTTTTTCTTCTTCCTTTGCAAGTTAAATAACCTCTGTATCACTGTAATATACAGTTAGTGATGCATAAGCTTAGATGTACATACCAGAAATTGAAAGATTCTTCAATATCTAGAATTCTAATCAGTTTGCCGCACTTGGCAAATGTATTAGGGCAACAAATCATTTGTTCTATAAAAATACTTAGCTTCAAGTCTTTCAAAAGGAGTTCGTTATTCAGTGCTATTCTGAGCCCAAGAGTTGTCACTAGGAATGATGATTAAGTTATTTTACTGGCGTGTTCTCCTGGAACTTCTTAAGGTCTAATAACTGCACAGATTATTTTCTGACTCCCTAGATTTATAAGAAAAGGCAGTGGAATCTTGCAGTATCTTGGAGAATGACTTCCATGTGTCTTCAGCAAAGCCTCACACTGCTAACTCTGAGGAGAGGGGTAATACAGGAAGGGAGGAAAGAACATGTCTCTCTAACCTAAGAAACAGGTCTGCCAAACAGCTGACAAGGAATACTGCAATGAAAAGGACAATGATAAAACACTACAATGAATGTGGCTGAAGTCATTGCTTATTCCATTTATCAAGCAACTCATCTGGCAGGCTCTTGCTTGTCACCATTCATGGAACAGTTGGCAGAGATTTAAAATTACCTGAACCCTCGGTTTTTACATACCTCAGTAAATCTGCAGAACTCCATTATATTTATAGCTGGCTGTTTCAGCTACCGATGATTAGGATTGCTTAGAAAGGAAGTAGTCAGATAAGGTATAATTTTTTGTGAAGCAGTGCTTACAGAAGCCATGTTTCTCTGATAAAAATTTTCAGTTTTCTTTTTTAAAAAGGATTCATAGGTATGTAATTCTCTGTCTACAAAGCCTGCCAGCGCAACAATCTCAGACAGTTTCTTGTCAGTGCCTTTCATAAAAGCACTCCACCAAGAAGTCAAAATAAAATTTTGAGGAACTATTTCGCATCTTTCTCAAAGACCTTCCTTTGCTCCCCTAGTGTGTACTTGGAAGCACCAGTGGAATTTTGTGTCCACTTTCCATGTAACTATTCTGTGTACATGCAGTAGAACTGTCTCTTACTCAGAGGTGATAGGGAGTTGGCTATAGTATGCAGTACTCCTATCAGCCAAAAGAAGCTGAATGGCCCATCAGATACACATGACCATAAGGGACCTTAGTACCACTAACCAGTTTAGCTGTCCCTTGCCCTAATTCATCCTTTGTCTTTACCTCTGTCCCCAAGGCACAGAGGTCAGGAACAGACCCAGCACTCACCGAACTGAGATGAAACAACAGCCCATACATCAGCTATTGGGAACATGGATCCTGCAGGTCTTTACAAGCAATCACAGTGTTCATTTTTTTAAGTACTTCAGGGCTGAATGTTGCCAAAGGAAGCATGCCAAGAATTTCAGTTTGGATTCTTGAATTCTCCCCTCCTCATTCAGTTCTTCCTTACAGTCACTCCTCCCTGGAAATGGTAACTTTACCGAGCGGAGCCTGGCTAAAGCCAGTGATGTGCAAAGAAATAAGCCTTCAGGTACCTAACTTGAAATTCTGTAGCAGGCAGAGGTCTACCTAACTAAAATCTGCCTGAATATCTAACTAGGGTGAAATGAGCAAGAGTACGGTTTTGTACATCTATGAGATGTGGGTTGAAGCAAGCTATGACTATGAAAACCCAGCTACTTTATACCTGTGAGGTGGTTGTCAAATAGATCCCATATGAATTTTCTGATCAAGATAAATCCCAAGTTTTGCAAGAGTTGTATTCCTGAAACCAAATTTTGGAAGAGGCATATTTCTGACTATTTGGGAAAAAGCATCTACCATCAATATTTTATATCAGATTCCCAGGATTGTTGCTCTAGAAAGCCTTTGGTAAATTAAACTGTTAATAGAAAACTGTCTTAATGACACTGTCATGTAATTCTAATGAAAAAGATGCTCTGCTCACTTCTGTAGCTCCTCTCATCCCAGCAGCTCCAAGAAATTTACAGACACTAATGAATTGTGTCTCACTGCTATTATTCTGAAGAACATAAACAGCAAGTCAGTTTTGCAACAGGAAAAAAGATGAGTCTTGGAGAGATAAAGGTCAGCCAGCCTGTGTTTGATCCTGGCATGAACATGTAAGAGAGGAAGGAGCTTTCTTATTAATTTATTGTAGAAAGCTAGAAATATTTACAACCCCTGCATTCAGAAATGTCAGTTGGCTGATAACCCCTGCAACACTATCTGCCTTTAAAGTTTCCCCAAGGAGTCATCAGTGATATTGTCTTCTGTGAAGGGATTACATGTAGTAGCTTGCTAATGAGAACACAGTACGACTTCAGGGTGGGTCTGCTTGCTCTGTGGGAAAGGGATACAGACAGCACTCTAAAACCTTACATTTGTACCTGAAGGGAAAAGTCCTGCATTGCTTCTGGTGCTTAGCTGTTTCACGGCTACTTAGTTGAGACATAAATAACATTCTTAATATCAGACAAGAAGCAATGACAGACCAGTTGCCATGATTCCCATTGCTGTTTGCTTCTGCAGAGATAGCATTCATTCCTCTAGACTGAATGCTCTAACACATGACTGAATAATATATTTTCTTACAAATTTTAATAACTTCATCACTCCTCTCTCCAGAGGCATCCTAAAATGGATTTTAGGATATCAATGAATTTTCCACATGAAACCCTTTAGATTCCCTTATGTTAATGTAAATATAGCTTACATTTTCCACTGCTTTATTTTTCTTGCTGGTTAGAGAATCTGGTGTAACCTTTGTTGTTTCTTTTAATTAGGTTGTTATTTTGCTTTCCTAGTAGAAGGTCACTTTTTTGAAAAACAGCCCCCTAGGAAAGTGTGTTATATTATCCACATGTCAAAGAATTCAAAGAACACTGAGGAATCGCTTCATCCCAGGGGCCAGTAAGAAGTTCCCAAATTAAATGGAAAAAACATCAAATTTCTTCAGGGAAATTTTTGACCCAAATATATTTACAGCAGTTTTCATGAAATTTCATCCTATCCCAGGACAATATGAAAGTTACAAACAAGAAAACAAAACAAAAACAAAAAAACCCAAAAAAACCCACCACAAAAAAGTCACAAAAAAAACCCCAAACAAACTAGTCTGAACAACTGCTAGCACCACTCTCTTTAAAGATAAGGTTATAGTTTGGATGTGGTAAGTGTTGCAGATAAGCCTAATATTCAAACAGGGTAATTTATAGTCCACCTGAGAAGGCTAGTTCCACCTATATCCTTGCTCCTATTTAGTAGGCGAGGATAGGTGCCCCAGTTGGCACATGGGAGGAAGCCAACAGCAAAGGGCACAGCTGGGGAACTGGCTAAAACTGACCAACAGAAAAATGTAGACACAGTGCTGTGGGCAAATGAAGGCCATTGGTAGCTCTTCTGTAACTAAGTTGGACTCTGACAGGGTACATATTGCTGGGATACTCTACTTTGGTCTTTCTCAATGTCAGCATGGCATTCATGACCTTGCACTGCACAGTGCCATAGAGCAACCCCTTAGCATTGCCCCTCTCCTTTCAAGGGTACTAGGATGCTTTTCTCATTGCCATAAATGCCATTTTAATAGTCATTTTTATGTGCAGTTTCTTATAAATCAGTTACAGCTCACATAAAGTTCAAGGTGGGAACTGGTTGGCATTCAAAAATGCCCTAGCTTTGGTTTGTACTAAATACATGCAACACATTGCAAACTGTTGCTAGTGCTACCACCCACTAGCTCACCTTGGTTCTTTGCCCTTATTTCCAGTCTACTTTCTGTTGCATGTCAAAACTGCATGTGATTTATTTCCTTCTTCATGTGTGCTGATCTTTTTCCTGTAGAAAGTAAATATTTACTACACTGCACAAAATTACCAAATGCCTTTTGCACATGACAGGACCACAGCTTCTGGGCCCTTGAATTTAGATCCTCACTGTCACAGACAACTACAAGATATGACCCATGTTTAGCTCCTTAAATTTGGTCAACTTCCTATTGAAAATAGTTTGAATTTTTGCCAGCTGGCCAACTTTTTCAGATTTTCACACCTTTGTTGGTTGGAATCTCATAATTCCTAAGTTTTATTTGTATTTTTGTTTATAGCCATTCATTCTTGTTTCAGTACTGTTCTTTGGTTGAACTTATTTTTATTTACTTTCCCCTTGTGTATTTATGGAGCAATCATATCTTCTCTCATCTTTTAATTGCTATGTTAACCAAGACAAACTCAACATCACCTCTTCTAATAAGATGCTTTCTCCTGTTCCTTTCTCTGGTTATGCTAGTAACTTTCCACCCACTCATTTCACCTTGGATTCTTCCTTCTTAAACACATGTAATCAAAATTATCCACATTAATTATGATAATAGTTTACCAGTGTCTTGTACAATGGCATTAAAACTTCCAGTGCTTGCTGCATCTTAGGAATTTTTGGCCAATCACACTGGGGCCTCTTTTGCTATGTGTTATTTTCTGACCTTTCCAATGCTGAGTTACTAGAAAAAAGACTTAGGCATATGTTGACTTCTTATGAGAAAGTATTCATTATAATACTCAATATTATTTGATCCAGAAGAAGTTAGAGGTCCTTTAATTTTCTGATGACTTGTACTTCATCTGTCTCATCAACAACCTGTGTAATTCTGTTTTCCATCTCTGCTCTTTTTGGAAGAAAATACAATATGCTAGTTCTGTAACAATTCTCTTTTTCCAAAAATCAGAAGGGTTTTTTTTAATCAAAGAAGAATATCCATTACACTGACTTTGTTAGACCTTTTTTATTCTTTCATATTCATTGTGTTCTGCCACACATTGGAAAGTGATGTCTGCTTCACTTCCCGGCCTTATGTGCACCCTTGTCTTGTTCAACTGCACTGTAAACCATAAAATCTGGGCACTAAGTCATTAAACTATGGTAACTCCATTAGTTTACATTTTCTTTTTAATTTCCTCTAATTTGAAATAAGAATTCATGTGTAGAACTGAAGTCAATGAGCTGGTATAGAAATGCTTTCTCATCCTACTACTCTTTGAAGCCACTTTGACTTTCTGCATTATTTCATGTGGTAAGTAGAAGCAGGGTGCCACTTTGAGCTCAGTTGACTTCTCCAGCCTTACTTTGTCACTTACTTTAACAGGGTAAATGGCAACATGTTCCAAAACAAACTAGGAGGACAAGCTTCCTCTTTTCTTGATTCTTTTTTCTTGATTCTTCAACTGAATTTGGTTTACTGCATGACTGTATGTGTCTTCTCCTGCTGAAAAGGTGTCAGAGGCCAGATCCACCAGCAGGCTTAAGCATCTCAGTACAAAATTTTAATACTCAAAATATCTATTCATCTACCATACAGTAGGAAGTATGTCAAGGCTGTATCAACATAAATTTTCTGAAGATTTCCTCATGATGTATCCTTTGGCATGCTCAGATGTGGCTGCATCTTTCTAACACCTGATTAGCACATGAAGAGCTCTGATTTCATTAGAGCAGGCACTCTTCTGCCTAACTCACATGGCCAGACCTGGCAGATGTTCCAAATTTGTTCCTTTTCTCTGTGGACATGAGTTTCAGATACCTACCTTCCAGTACATCTGTGGATGCTTTCTTCACTAGACTAGAAGAAAAGAATGTCTTTGAATATCTCAATCTTTTCTTCACCACTTTGCAGGAATAATGATATTCTTAATGAGTCACGATTAGGGATAGACCTAGTGGCTAGGAGACCCACCTGAGGTGAATGTAATTATTTTCCAAAAATATAATTCAATATTTAAAAAATATCATCTTGGCAAATGACAAGTCTATGATTTTGATAATATCTTATCTGTGGGGCTAAAATGAATCTCAATTGCTCTTTCAGTAACTAAATAGTCCATGCAATCTCTGCAGTCACAGAATTGCACAGTCTTAGTATGGTTGGCTATGGAAGAGCCCTCTAGAGGTCATTTGATCCAACCTCCCTGCTCCTGACTTTTTTCCTGATCTCTGGAGCCTGGGTGTACTGAAGGCTGGTCTTCCTAGCAAACACTGAGGCAAAGGTGACGTTACGTTCAGCCTTTCCCACATACTGTGTCACAAGAGTCCCTGCCTTATTTAGCAGTAGGCCTACATTTTCTCATCTTCTTTTTGCTCCTTAAGGCACTTGCAGAAGCCTATCTTCCTTTTACCCTGCTCTTTCCTCTCAGGAGCATGAACTCCGCTATCTCACAATCACTCCTGCTGGTGCTGTCTACAGCCTTAACATCCCCAGCAGCATTTCAGTTTTTGTGAGTGTAAGGTCCAGTAAAGTATCTCTCCTCAGTGGCTTCTCTTTCACTTCAATGAGGAATTTGTCATTGGTGCTGTACAAGAACCTTTCTTATGCTCTGCTGCATTGTTGCTCTAGTAGATATAGGAGTGGCTGAGTTAATTAATTTTTAAGTAACTCTCAATTCAGACTCTGTCTCTCTACCTTGCCTTGCTACAATTATCCTGAGGACAAGGAAAAGGAATATTTCTTCTCTTGATTTTTCATTCAGAAACCTTACACACATACACAATTTCTTATATTTTAAAAGAAAAAGAAAAACATTCATGTAAAATTTTGTTTAAAAGTTGTCTGTTTTTTAAGAAAAGCATTAAGGTAGTTACTTTCACAAGACTGCCATTACACTATGTTGCATAATTTAGTCTTTTTATATTCTCGTGATCTAAACATCTTGACTTTGTTTTTAAAATAGACCTTGGATCACTGTAGTGCATTTTGTTTCTAATCTTACACTGCAGACAGCTCTTTATTAGTATGAATTCTTAACAACAAATGTTTTATACAATTGTAAATCCTTTCACTTACCCTTTTATATTTTCCATTGTTACAGAAGTAAATGGGAATGAGTATCCTGTTGACTTTACATTTTGTGAGACTCATGCATACTGTGAAGCAAAGTAGCTAAGAAAAGGTGGCTAAATCAGGCAGGTCCCTCACTCATGTACCAGTCAAAACTGAGCAGATGCTATGCAGATGTGCTCTTCATCCTCTGCCAGTGTGTTACAGGAGTTTTCTGCTTCTATTCACCATGAAGTCAGAGCACATGTTTTTATTTCCAGCATCTCAATTCTGTCTCCCACTCTTCTGTGCTGTTCTATGATACTCCTGCTTTCATTTTATTAGATATGTTTTCTTGCTGCAGAAAAAAAAAGTGAACAATACCAAAGATAGCATCTTCCTTTTAGGGTTCTATCCTGGATGTTAGCAACTATAAATTATTATGAGTATAGTTATCAGAGAAGAAAATCTTTGTCTAAAGTTTTGATAAAAGAGAAGCACCTGCTCCCTCATGCACCCCATTTTCATATACAGAGTTACTACTCTAAAAGCAAGCTTGAGTCATACTTTTTGATGGCCTTTTTTGTGGTGCTAGTATAGTGTATAGTGCAACAGAGTCCTTACCCTAATGGTGACACCTGGACAGCTCCAGAGACATAAATAACAGCTGTGAAAAATTGCTTATAAAACAGCCACTGTAAATGACAAAAATATACATGTCCAGGCAGAAAAATCGATAAATTCATATCATGAAGAACACCTGGCCAGACATAACTCTTTTCCAGTAACTACCACTCAGGCATATAAACACTTTAACTATAGTCTACAGCAGAACCTACAGCTAATAGACAAATGGAAGAATAAGAAAAACACCACAGAAGAGGAAGAAAAGGACACAAGTAATGTGTTTTCTCAAAATCACACTGCAGAAGAGTGACAGTCTTGATATCTACTTTCAAGGTCTGCACATCTCTTTTAGTAAGACGCACCATTTACAATTTTGACTAATTTATTTTCATTTTTCCAAGCATGACATATTTGCAAGGGGTGTTGATATCAACTTTATCTGCTTGTAAACACGCTGACCCATTGCACAGCAGTTTCAGAAGCAAGTCATCTTCACAACAAATTTTCATAGGAAAAGATATTTCTCTTTTCTCTCAAACATCTCTCTGGTACTTTACCATGCCCAGGCATAATCTAATATCATGAATGCTAGCACCCACTTTTATTTTGCCTTTTATCCAACAAAAAATTAATACCAGTCACACAAACCCTGTTATATGCTGCTTGGGAGAGCTCTATGTTGCCATCTGTGCTTCCTCCTTGTGGTGGTGTCTTGTTGCATAGGACCAATTCAGTTTTATGGTCAATTGTTGCAGTTAGAAGGTTATAATGAAGTATGTTATAATGCAGTACGTTATAATGCACTACAGACAGGTAAGCACACACTTCCTCTCTTTTTTCACTCAGTGCACTGACTACAGTTCCCTTTGTGTGAATCATCTCTCACAAAAGAGAACAGAAGATATTGCTGTTGTATTTTTTTTTTAGCTTTATTAACTCTCATGAGATGAATCAACAAGACCTTCAGCTGAGTCACTGTTTCTTCCTTCCAGACAGCTTAGTTGTTGGAAGAGGGATTGCTGGATGGGAGGCAATGTCATCTATCTGAAATTGTATTTATTACCCTAGAAGTAAAGCAAGTAGGTATTTTTCCAAGCCCTGCTCTAACCATCTGATGCCCAACCTTAAACAAGTCCTTTCTTTCTTTTGGTTCTCTGTTTATGCAGGATTTGACAGTGTTCTTTTCCACTCTTGGTGTCCGTGGCTGAAAACTGCCACATCAACTAAAATATAAAAACATGGGAGTTGTTTCCAAGTGCTCATCTACAAGACAACTGGAGTGCAATTAGCATAACTGAAGTAATTAATAGATAATGATAATAAATAATTATATTTTTAGGGCATATTTGTCCTTTGCATGATATTTCATGAGAAAATTTGGTACTTTCATTTAAAGGCAATATTTTTAATCCCCTAAAGCAATCTAATCTACTGTGCAAAATGACTTGTACTTTAGTTTGATTGGTTGGTTGATAGTTGAGTTTATTTTAAATTGAAAGAAAAATAACTGATTCTTAATTATTACCAAAATAAAATCCCTCCTTATCTCTGCCTCCACACAGATGCTTACTCATGATGAGGAAGGTGCTGCATTCAGTTCTGATTTCCCTACTTATTGAGTTCCAATATGCCAGTATAGCAATGCCTTCCCAAAATATTGTGATTTACATGTGTAAGTAGTTGTCTGCCAATAGAAAGAGAATTGATGTCCATCCACAACAGAGGGAAGTGAGGATCCTTTTTTTTCACCACCTTGCGTCTGAGAGCATTTAACCAGTTGCAGGTAGCCTGTGTGCTTTGAAGAAGACCGAAACATGTTTCCAGCAGTTAGAAGTTCCCCTTCAGTTGCAGTCAGAGAGCAGGCTAAACAATCCTACGGAAAACTCAGGGGAAGATTGTAAGTCAGCACTCTTCTCTGCTCCAGTTTCTGCTCCAAAGGAGTAATCTAGTCTTGTGTGTGCATGGCAACACAATGGCTCACTGACCTAATCGCTCTCTACCAAAACCAAACTGTAACTGAGAAGTACTTCATCTAACAGGTGCTTCTTTCTATATGTAGCTTCTTAAACTTCTGAGAACAGACTACGGTAGCAAATAGCCGATTTTAATACTAGTATTGTTGAAACAGTGCAGCTGAAAATGTGCACTTGACAAAATCACTCCACACAGTAGTATCCCACTCTATTATTCCCTTAAATACTGAAGAACAGAAAGGTGGGGCAGGAGGAAATTGTGTTCCTAGCTGAACTCATGTAAATAACAGCAATAAGGAATCACTGAAATCTTGAATGTTTCAGAATATATAGATAGGGACGGACAAGAAAATTAAGTTTGTTGCTGCAGACTAGCCAAAAGACTAGCAGAGCAATGACCTGTAAGGTTTTATTTTCTTATGTATTTACTTGTAACAAACTGTAATTTCTTTGGCTTTTCTAATAAATCCAAGAGGACTAATCATGCAGTGGAGAAAAATGGAAAATACAGGACTGTGGTTTACTTTTTGGAACCGAATTTTGCAGGAAACAGCAACAATGCACACTTTTAGCTGCCAGAAATATAGATCACACTAGCAAAATCATTTTTAGTAGACACTATTAGAATCCCCTAGTCATATGAACACAGGTGACAGCCGTCCTTGAGCCATGCTTCAGCAACACACATTTACTATGAGTAATATACTTCTGGTATTAATTACTTCTTAATTACTTCCTTCTACCTGCTGCTATCACTGTAGTCTCACCTAGCATGAACTTCAGCAAACCAGCTCACTTTTATGTTTCATTTCCATCCAGAGAGGCATGTATTTAGCATTAGAGATTAAGCAACAGAAACAGAGACAATAAACAGATTGTCATTAGCAAATTAATAGTCCTACAGTCCACCAGTATCCTTTTTCACTGAGGCTTATGAAAACAATTACAGTTGGCTTCAACTAGATCCCCATCGAAAGCTGTCACACTGACATTGCAGAAGTGTTGCCTGATGTTGGCTGAATGGCTGTATCCTAAAATTTACAGTCAATGGTTAAATGTCCACATGAAAACTAGTAATGTGGCATGTCCCTCAAGGGTCCATAATGGGACCAATACTATTTATTATCTTCATCAATGACATAGTGGGATTGAGTGCACCGTCAGCAAGTTTGCAGATGACACCAAGCTGAGTGATATAGCTGATAGCTTGAGGGAAGGGATACCATCAAAAGGGACCTGGACAGCCTGGAGAAGTAGACCCATGTCAACCTCATGGGAGTAATCTCAAGATCGCTAGCTCTTGTCCTTGTGGGAAGNCCTAGCATGAACTTCAGCAAACCAGCTCACTTTTATGTTTCATTTCCATCCAGAGAGGCATGTATTTAGCATTAGAGATTAAGCAACAGAAACAGAGACAATAAACAGATTGTCATTAGCAAATTAATAGTCCTACAGTCCACCAGTATCCTTTTTCACTGAGGCTTATGAAAACAATTACAGTTGGCTTCAACTAGATCCCCATCGAAAGCTGTCACACTGACATTGCAGAAGTGTTGCCTGATGTTGGCTGAATGGCTGTATCCTAAAATTTACAGTCAATGGTTAAATGTCCACATGAAAACTAGTAATGTGGCATGTCCCTCAAGGGTCCATAATGGGACCAATACTATTTATTATCTTCATCAATGACATAGTGGGATTGAGTGCACCATCAGCAAGTTTGCAGATGACACCAAGCTGAGTGATATAGCTGATAGCTTGAGGGAAGGGATACCATCAAAAGGGACCTGGACAGCCTGGAGAAGTAGACCCATGTCAACCTCATGGGAGTAATCTCAAGATCGCTAGCTCTTGTCCTTGTGGGAAGCTTCAATCTTCCGGATGTCTGCTGGAAGTACAATACAGCAGAAAGGAAGCAGTCTCGGAGGTTCCTGGAGTGTGTGGAAGACAACTTCCTCACACAACTGGTGAAAGATCCAACAAGGGAAGGCACTCTCCTGGACCTGTTCTTTGTCAACAGAGAAGGCCTTGTGGGGAATGTGATGGCTCAAGGACACCAGGGACAAGGCAATCATGACATGGTAGAATTTTCAGTTCTAGGTGAGGTGAGGAGGGTGGTTAGCAGAACAGTCACATTAAACTTCCAGAGGGCAGACTTTGGACTGTTCAGAAGGCCAGTTGATAAAGTCCGATGGGAGATAGTCCTTAAGGGCAAGGGAACCCACAAGAGCTGGGCACTCTTTAAAAAGGGAAATTGTAGCTGCTCAGGAGCAAGCAATCTGGATATGCCAGAAAGAGATCTGGGGTGGAAAAAATAAGCTTGGTTAAGCAGGGAGATCTTGAGAGACATCAAAAAGAAGAGGAATGTTTGTGACCTATGGAAGAAGGGACAGATGTTTTTGGTGGACTATAGGGAGGAAATGAGATTGTGCAGAGGAAAAATCAGAAGGGCTAAAGCCCAACTAGACCTTAAGATTTGCCAAGCCTGTGAAAGACAACAAAAAATATTTCTATAAATAAATTAACAATAAAAGGAGGACTAGGAAGAATATTCTGTCCCTATTGGATGCAAATGGAACAACTGTGACAAATGATGAGGATAAGGCTGAGGTACTTAATGCCTTCTTTGCCTCAGTCTGTAATAGTAAGGAAAGTTGTTACCTCTGTGTACATACTCAGGAGTTAGAGGAGCAGAACAAAGCTCCCATGATCCAAGAGGAGGTGACTAGAGACTTGCTTGTCCAGCTAGACACCCACAAGACCATAAGACCAGATGGGATCCATCCAAGAGTGTTGAGGGAGCTGGTGGACGTTCTTGCCAAACCTCTTTCCATCATCTTCTAGTAGTCCTGGCTGATGGGAAGTTCCACTGGACTGGAGGCTGGATGATGTTGTGTCCATCTAGAAGAAGGGTCGCAGGGAGGATCCAGGGAACTAGAGGCCTGTCAGTCTGACCTCAGTGCCAGGGAAAGTCATGGAACAGGTGATCTTGAGTGCTAGCATGAAGCACATGCAAGAGAACCAGGAGAATAGGTCCAGTCAACACAGGTTCACGAAAGGCAGGTCTTACCAAACTAACCTGATCTCCTTCTATGACAAAGTGGCTTGCCTACTGGATGAGGAAAGGCTGTGGATGTGGTCTTCCTGGACTTCAGCAAAGCCTTTGACATAGTTTCTCACAGCATTCTGCTACAGAAACTGTCAGCCTCTGGACTGTACAGGCGAACGCTCTCCTGGGTGGAAAACTGGTTG
>WAAB01013246.1:2224-20579 GCA_013389865.1 Piaya cayana | reverse complement strand
TCCAGAGAAGAGCAACGAAGCTAGTGAAGGGGCTGGAGAACAAGTCTTATGAGGAGCAGCTGAGGGAACTGGGGTTGTTTAGCCTGGAGAAGACTGAAGGCAAACTTTATTGCTCTCTATAACCACCTGAAAGGAGGTTGTAGAGAGGAGGGAGCTGGCCTCTTCTCCCGAGTGACAGGGGACAGGACAAGAGGGAATGGCCTCAAGCTCCACCATGGGAGATTCAGGCTGGACATCAGAAAAAAAGAATTTCACAGAAAGGGTCATTGGGCACTGGAACAGGCTGCCCAGGGAGTTGACTGAGTCACCATCCCTGGAGGTATTTAAAAGATTCTGTGATTCTGTGTGTGATTCATGACATTCATCAGGCAAGGTGCAAGGTCCTGCACCTTGGTCTGGGCAATCTCCAGTACCAATATAGACTGTGTTATGAATGCATTGAGAGCAGCCCTGCAGAGGAGAACTTGGGAGGACTGGTGGACAAAAAATTGGACATGATTTGGCAATGTGTACTTACAGCCCAGAAAACCAACCATATCCTGGGCTACATCAAAAGTGTGGCCTGCAGGTCCACAGAATTGATTCTCCTCCTCTATTCTGCTCTTGTGACACCCCACCTGCATCCAGCTCTGGGGTCCCCAGCACAAGTCAGACGTGGACCTGAGGAGGCCCATGGAAGTGCGGCTGAAAGAGGTGGCGTTGTTTAGCCTGGAGAAGAGAATACTTCAGGGACACCTTATTGCTGCCTTTCAATATATAAAAGGGGTTTATAAGAAAGATAGAGAAAGACTTTTTATGAACATTTGTAGTGATGGGACAACAGGACAATGTTTTGAAACTGAAAGAGGGTAGATTTAGATTAATTATAAGGAAGAAATTATTTACCATGAAGGTGGCAGGACACTGGATGAGGTCTCTCAGAGAAGCCGTGGTTGCCCCGTCACTGGAATTGTTCAAGGTCAGGTTGGATAGGGCTCTTAACAACTTCATCTAGCAAAAGATGTCCCTGACCATGGTAATGGAGGGTAGACTAAGTGATCTTTAAAGATCTCTTCCGGACCACGCCAGGTTCCGTGGTTCATTGATTGTCCAATGGGTTTTTTACTCCATACAGAATATCGGCTTGTTCTAAAGGTTCAGAAGGGCACCAAGCCTTAGTTATTATATGCTGTGGATTCATACCATCAGAAATGGGTGTTAAATGATGTTAAATGACAGTGATAGCTTTACTGACTTTCTTCCTTCTTGACCCTTATATAAATGGCTGCATAATGTCCAAGAAAGTGTAATGTTGCATGGGGGGTTTTTTGTTGGCTTATTAACCTACAACAAGAGTGCATATAGCCTGTGCAACGAACCTGATGTCAGAGAAATACCTGAGCTAACTCTAAAAAAGATAGTATGCTCACATAAATCACTGCTCAGCTATGCTGGGTTTGATCCTAGGTGCAGTATAGCCTCTCATTAGAACTAATTACACTTGGCACAGTATCATGCTGATGCAGCTGTGCAGCTTCCAGAGCTAGTTCATTTGGCAATTAGCTCAGGGATCACTGCAGTCTTGGGCATAGATGCACACTGTCATTTGGTCAAATGAGTGAAGCTTTTGTTCATTAGTTCAAATAGTCATTTCATTTGGGAATTAGAGAAGTGATTAAATCTTCCTGATGCTTAGTAGAATTATTGTAAATATGGTCATAATTTTTGACAACTATCTGATAATTAACAGACAGCCAAGCTATGCAGCAATTTCTGCATTGCAGTCAAGCAACTAGGATCAACAATTTCTGTCTGAGATGTTCTTTTGGTGGCTTAAATTTTCAGTTGTGTCCCTTGAGAAATGGCCTTCTTGAGGCAGGTCTTGTGTACCAATATGGCACTTCAGGGTAGCATCTGTAGCCTTTTCCACACATTTTCAGCAGCCAGGAACAACTTAGCAATGCTGTTTCAATGTCAGCATTGACATCGCCATGTCTCACTGCTGTGCAAATGAGGGCAGAGCGGCAGGTAATTTAGAGATGACTTTTTAAAACTATCTTTAAACTCAGCTGTCTAAGTGGGAAATGTAGACAAGATAGTTGCTTTGAAATCCTGGAAAGTCCTCTTTTCTATCCAGAGTCTTCTAAAGTCAGTGCAAAGGATTCTAGTGACAGCAGATAT
Organism: Piaya cayana; assembly: GCA_013389865.1. NCBI lineage: Eukaryota > Metazoa > Chordata > Aves > Cuculiformes > Coccyzidae > Piaya > Piaya cayana. Next base: position 18,419 of record WAAB01013246.1, on the reverse strand, counting down.
GAGACCTGATCTTGGCCCTGGTGATAAATTTCATATAAAGATATATAAACTACTGGCTGTAGATACATTCAGCATCTTTATCTGATGGTTGTCTTTACTTATTTTCAGTCATTTCACTGAATTCTACCCGCTGGTTTAGTCAGTGAGTCCTTCATCAGAGGTGTCAAATTGTCCTAGAAGTTTGGCAGACTTTCCCTTTCCAGAGATAAAATCTTTCAAGCTGTTGTTTTCATGGAACCACAAGCAAAATGTAGGAGGGAATTATCTGTCTGGCAGGTTTTAGTCTACAGTTTATAGCTTATAGTTGTATCCTGTTTTACAGCCAAGCAAGCGAGCTTCGATTCTAGCCATAACAAGGTATTAATGTTCTAAGAACAGGATTTCAAAAGGGTTCTAAATAAGTTATGTTCTATTCACCTTCATGTAAGTAAGTCAACTAAAACATCAGTGAATCACATTGAAGAATATAAAAATACATCAAGCAGGTAAGAGAAACAAATTACAAAGGAGGAGATGAAAGTATGTGTTTCAGAGAAAGGATAATGGAAGAGAAAGAGACAAATAGAGAGGCAGGCATACAAAACTGACTTTGAGGAGGGTTGTAATCACTTCTCCTTTTTAATTTTGTCACAGCTGATGTGTCTTGAGAAGCTTCACCTACTCTTTAGCATCTTGTGGTCACCCACCCATCTGCCAGTGTCTCTTTCTTTGCTGGCAGCCTCATTATAGATACAGATCCTGGCCTGCACTTTATTAACAAGGATCAAACTAGGAAAACAGAAAAAAAGACATGAAACACAAGGAGTTGTAGGAAAATGGAAGAGCTAGCTGTTCATAGATCCTGAGTGCCATAAAAGGCTTTCAGCTCATTTAGCCAGACCTTCTGTGTAGTGAAGGACATAAAATACATGCTGCTTCCCATGCAGTTAAGGCAGTACTTATGTTTAACTAAAGCATATATACCAGAAAGCCTTAAAAGGAAGGGCATAAGGAACTCAGAATCCCACCGACAACACAGTCATAGAATCACAGAAACCCAGGTTGGAAGTGTCCTCAAAGGTTTCTTGCCTTTCTTGGCAAATGCATGGTCTAGACAAGATGGCCTGGCACCTTGTCCAACCAAATCTTAAAAAAATATCCAATGGTGGAGAATCTACCATTTCTCTGGGGAGATTATTCCAATGGCTGACTGTTATTGTGCAAAAATTTTCCTCTTGTGACCAACTGGAATTTCCCCAGGAGTAACTCATCTTTTCCATGTGACTCCTTGTAAAAAATGAGTCTTCTTCTTCTTTGTAGTCACCCTTTAAATACTGGAACATGGTGGTAAGGTCTACCCTAAACTTCCTTTTCTCAAGACTGAACAAACCCAGTTGTCTCAGCCTTTCCTCAGATGGTGGGCTTTCCCAGTTCTTTCAGCATCTTTGTGGCTCTTCTCTGAACCCTCTCTAGCCTGTCCACATGTTTTTTGTATAGCAGGAACCGACACTGAACACAGTATTCTAAGTGTGGCCTGGCAAGTGCAGAGTAGCATAGGAAAATGAGTGCTTTATCTCTGCTGGTGATGCTCCTAATAATGGAACTCAATGTCCCGTTGACTTTCTTTGCCACAGCAGCACACTTTTCACTCATATTGTGATCCACAAGGACCCTCATGTCTCTTTTTACAGAGCTGCTCCCCGGCTGGGTAGATCCCAGCCTGTACTGCAGTCCTGGATTATGTTTTGCCAGGTGCAAGACCTTACATTTGTCTTGGGTGAATTTCATATGGTTCTTGTTAGCTGATTCTTCCAGCCTATCCAGGTGTTTTTGCAGGATGACTCAGTAATTTCTCTCCCTTTTTATAAGCAAATGCTTCATAGGTTTAAGATCAGAAAAGAGTGGGTTTTAAACTGGGGTTAAAAAAAAAAAAAAAAAAACACCAAAAAAGCCACCAAAAAACCCAAAACAGAACACAGAACAGAGAGTGAGAAGGGCATTTTGTTCACCAAAGTTGCACTTCAGTCTTCTTAACAGATGGCTGACAATTCCTTGACTTCTTGGAAAATCGAATGGATGAAAGAAATATGTTCATTGAATTATATGTAATTGCACAAAGCACAGAAAGGGTAAAACTAAGTCACAGGCCTCGGTTTACTGAGTGAATATAATAAATTCACCCTTTTTCAGTTTTATGAACTTTCCATCATGAAACCTTGTACTGACTAAATAAGCAAAAAACCAAACCTGCTTTCATTTTTATTTCATAATTAAGCAATTTCAGGCATTTATTCAACGTCTGATCCACATTCTCATTTCTTAGAACAATTGGCTTGAGTTTTATGATATTTGGTAGAATGGAAAATAAAATTATTGTTAGGGAAACTCACTTCAAGAGCTACAAAGTGACTGATCAGAATAAATCTCTGGAACTTGTGCAACTCATTTTCTGCATATTTCTGAAAAAAAATTTTGCTGTGGTTCAGTTGGACAGTGTGAATAAAGAGTCGTGTGTGTACATGTATGTTAGATAACTTTTATTCACCCCTTTCAAAAGTTTGACGTGACAACTGAGGGCATACTTGATTCAAAAATGCCCATCGTGCAAGAGCTGAGGAGACTTAGGTAAAAAATCTAAATGACTGCCGCTCTTCTACCTAACCAGTTATGCTGAATTTATGAACAAATCTGGTGTTTTATTGTGTTTGGCTGAAATGGAGTTAAATTTCTCCACAGCAGCCCATGTGCTTATGCGTTTTGGATTTGTGTCTAGAACAGTGTTGATACCACACCAGTGTTTTGATTACTGCTGAGCAGTGCTCGCACAGCGCCGAAGCTTTCTCTCTTTCCTGTTTCTCCCTCATTCAATAAAGTGAGGATGGAAACAAATTTGGAAAGAGACACAGTGAGGACAGCTGACTATTGGATAAAACCGTACTTCATGCGATACAACACCATGCTCAGCTCAAAGCTCCATCCAACCTGACCTTGAACATTACATTCCTCCAGTCCCTACCTTGAGATTCAGGAACTTGAAAGATATCAGAAGAGCAATTGCCAGTGAAAATTGAGAGGAAAAATTATTGAGTACTTCAGCCTTCTCCATGTCAGTTGTCACCAGATTCCGTCTCATTTATTGGATGATAACAATTTCTTTTGTCTTCCTTTTCTGACTAATGTGCCTGTTATCAGATGTTCATCCATATCTGCCAAGGTACAAGTACCAATCATTTACCTGGAAATACCCCTTGTAGGCAAATATACTTAATCTATAGACTCAAAAATTCATTTCAATGGAAACTGAGAATGAATACTCAGAATCAGCAACATAACTCACATGAGACACACTGTTGTGCAGTCTCTGCCCATCTGCAGAACACCTTTCATTTACATAACTCCCTGGTTTCTCAGTCTATCAGTCTAGAAAATAAATTTCCTCCCTTTTGGTTTATAAAAGTCATGGTTTTAAGTTGCTTGGAGATGGATTGGCACAGTCCACAGATGCTTTACTGCCTTCTTTAACTTTCAGCATATCAGCAGGTGAAATGCAATGCACATGTAGTGCACATGCACTGAAAATGGACTTTGATGAGATGTTTCTGGAATGCTTTTCCTTGTTTAACTAGAAACTAAATATAAACATATAATGTGAGTTTATGAAAGTGTTACTCTTAGAAAGAATGATTATGTCAAATAAGATTTTGTTATAAATTTTTCAGGTTGTGATACAGATTTCAGTTTAAACCTATGTATAAACCTAGTCTGTGCAGGCACAGAATTTATACTTGCAATATCTCCATTTGACCAGCCTCTACACTTTCTCTATTAAACAAAGAATAATCTTCCTTTAAAAATTTAGATATGCCTCCTTCCAGAAGACCAAGAGCTTGGAAACAAAGAAGCATTCTTGTAGAGGTTTTCCAAATCCTGGATGGGATTGTACTCAAGTTACCCACAAGCAATATCAACAGTGCCATCAGCCACCTCAAAATAGCATGAAAAGTCTGCTAAGGGGTTCTCATTTTACAACCTCGTAGATGGACAGCTTTTGAGAAGCAATTCAAGTCTGACAGTGAAGAGATCCAAGGCAGTTCTTCAAAGAAAAAACAAAGGAGAATTGCATGTATACACTCTTGAAAGTAGACTTGAACACAACATACAACTTGAGTACAGGAGAAATTTTACTCTAATTCTTAATTTGCCTGACTTTATTGGCAGAACCACTGAAGTTATAAGACATAATAACATTAAAATGAAATATCTTTATTTCTTTAGTGACAAGCTTTGGCTCATACAGATTTTCTGTCTGGTAAAGTGCAAAAGGCTAAACAGACTGAATTCATGGCTCATGAAAGGTTGTTCTTTCAAGAAATGAAATTATTTTATTCAGCAGAGAACAGAGAGTACAACAGCAATAAAATATGCATTTTTTTTCTTTTAGAAACAGCCAATTTTGCACTAAAGGTCAAAGGTATCAATTGAATAATAAATTTTTTTTGAAAGAACATCCTCTATTAAAAGTTTATTCCTTTCCTTCCAGTTTTCATTCAAATGCATTTACTTCACTCTGACATAAACTTGTGAAGATCTATTAGGTCAGGTAGAAAAATATTTCCCATTATTTATCAGTATTGTTAGTGTTAATGATCATGGAGTTGTGCTTCTACCACAATCTAATATCCTTGCTAGTAAGATTTTTGTACGACTGTTTTATTAATTCAACCAAACAAGAAAACACAGCTGTACTGGAACACTGAGACCATAATTGGGCACCCAAGATTTTGCAGTGGAATCAAAAGGGCACTGTGGCCTTTTTATTTTATATGTAAGAAAAACAAGTTAAATTGAACTATTGGTAGTCTTCTGTCTGGTACCCACTTTTGTGAATGCTATCCTTGATTATCTGTTTTCTGGTAACCCTTTCATCTGAAGTATTGCCACTATAATATAACTTACAGCCTCAAATTATATAACCTAAATATCAGTAGGAAAGTCAAAAGTATATATCTTCATTCAAAATAATCTATATATTGTTTATCATACTCCATGTTTAGCAATAAATATCAATTATACAGTATGTTGAAGATAACCTGGAGGAATTAGTAGAGCCTATTGGACATTTGTATAATTTTTAGACATATTTTGCATCATCCACTATAGAGCACTGTAGTGTTTGCAAATAATCCATTTCTTTTTCAACCATAAAATCTCACATAGGGGATTAACACTGCGTTATTAGTTCATTGTAAAAAGTAATTGTCCCTAAAGGTAAAAAAGGGGCATACTTCTTCTGCAATTGTTTTTTATCAAAATGCATATTTCTGTAACAAAAACTGCAGAAAACAAAAATTAATGTCATTGTTTCAGAGTATTTTGATTTTTTTTTCTGCTAAAAGCTGGTGAACAAGTTTTTCCTATATTACTGAAATTACAGGTAGATGTAAAAAAATCCTCTACAAGGATGGAGTTCATGTTAAATTTTAGACACCAAACTACCTTGATTTCTATCAAAAGCCATAGAAATTGTTCACAATTACTTCCTTGCAAATACTTTAACTTCTGCACAGATTACAAGGAAATGAATATGCATATAAATTCTGAAAAGTGGCTGAGCAGTGTGTATTTCTAGTAAATCTTACTCCTGTTTGTTTAGGAAGTATGAGGGAATTTGTTTACAAGGTAAGACAGGTTTCCTTTTCCTTATTGTTTCAGCTCCTAAGGAGGTTTCCTTTTCATTTGATGTTGGAAATGGGCCTGTGGAAATCATTGTTAGATCTCCCAACCAGCTCAATGATGACCAGTGGCATCGGGTCAATGCTGAGAGGAATGTCAAACAGGCCAGTCTCCAGGTAGACCAGTTGCCCCTGGGGGTCCGGAAAGCACCAACAGAAGGACACACGCGACTCGAGTTGTACAGCCAGCTGTATGTCGGTAAGATGCAGAGTGGTAACAAGCTGCCTGGAGGAGAGGGACCTGGGGGTGTTGGTTGACAGCCAGCTGAACATGAGTCAGCAGTGTGCCCAGGTGGCCAAGAAGGCCAATGGCATCTTGGGTTTATGACAAATGGTGCGACCAGCAAGTCCAGGGAGGTTATTCTCCCTTCATACTCAGCACTGGTGAGACCGCTCCTTGAATCCTGTGTTCAGTTCTGGGCCNNTCTTCTCCCAAGTGACAGGGGACAGGACAAGAGGGAATGGCCTCAAGCTCCACCATGGGAGATTCAGGCTGGACATTAGGAGGAAGATTTTCACAGAAAGGGTCATTGGGCACTGGAACGGGCTACCCAGGGAGGTGGTAGATTCACCTTCCCTGGAGGCGTTTAAGGCACGGGTGCATGAGGTGCTATGGGGCATGGTTTAGTGTTTGATAGGAATGGTTGAACTTGATGATCTGGTGGCACTCTTCCAACCTGGTGATTCTATGATTCTATGATTTTAAGTGCTGAACACCCTTTGTCTCATGTTTTGGCAGCAGCAGTTCATTTAATGTGGGAAACCACGCTCCTGAAGCACTTGCATGACAGCAAGGGGAATCGGGGGAAGGAAGCAGGGAGAGAGAAGAAAAACCAAGCATGTCTGTGATTACAAAAATAAGAGGATCAACTGAGAGAAAAATACTCTGTGCTGGCCACTTGTCATTTTTGTCTTCCCCCATCTGCAGCTTCTGGCTAAAAGTGCTTCTAGTAGGCAGTAATGCCAAACTCCTTTTTTGTGAGTGTCTCTTTCTCATTCACCACACAACTCAAATATTCTACATAGGTCTTGCCAGCACTGCATGTGCCTGCAGTGCCCATCCTACCCTTGACAGCACTTTCAGCCAACTTGGGTTTTATCATTGCCTGAACTTTTGTGTTCACAATTCACTCTGCAGGTTTTTCCCTTTAGTCCCTTGGGCTGTTTGCCCATTCAAGGTAGGAAATCATGACACAACGTTACGCAAATGCGTACTCTGTAACCAAGTTAGTCCAGGTGCTTTCTGGAGCTGCTGGTCTCCGCTAGATTTTGGGCAGGCTATGCCAGCAGCACTTGTATTTCCCTAACTGTTGGCCCTACAGCTACAAAGTCCAGACATGCCAAGCATCATTAACTGGAATCAGAACGGCATGAAATTTTTAGCAAAGAACCACCTTCCTACCTCTCTAGGTATGTGTTAACAGGAGGAAAGGGAAGGAGGATGTAGAAGAGATATTCTCTTTTTTACTCATGTTAGTCAGAGTTCAACACCAAAAATTACCTAAAATGTTGTTTAAAGCTTTCACTGCCTCACTAAACAGCACAGTGACACTGCAAACTGTGTATAATGTATCACCAGATGTGCAGTCATTATTTACAAGCTCAGATTCTCCTTTACTGCTTTCATCCCAATAAAAGGCAGTTTTAAGATGAGCTGAAATGTGAAGTTTGTTTAAAAGACTGAGCCTTTTAAAAGAAATACCAAGCATTTTGATGAAAACAGTAAAAGCTGGATTTTTTTTTCCCCAGCCTGAGTTGTTGTGGAATGATGATGTTTTATTGGTAGTTTTGAATTAACATTAATGCTAGCAATGTTTTCAAATATCTACTACCTTTCTTGCCAAAATCTGAATGTCCAAATCTGCACCAGATTTTCTTTCTTGCTGAATCATATCCATTTCATATAACTTGCTCATTGGAGGACACATCTCAAAGAACAGACAAAGAATTGATTTGAGTTGTAGTAACCCAAATGAACACCCTGAAAATCAGGGTCTGGAGAGTATTACCGAACAAGACTTGCTTTGGTGCCTCTTGTTCCATTTTCTGTAGAATAAATGTCTATTCCTTACACCAGCAAGGGCAACTAAGGGATGATGGCTTCATGTCCTAGGGGCTAGGACAGTCACCAGAAGGGAATTACACGGTTTTGGGGAGTTTGGTCACTGAAGTATGTATGAGTTTACATAGCATGGAACCATGTCAGAATATCCTTTGCCCTGTGCACTTGGCAGAGATCGAGCATTGCCTCGTCTTACTCCAAATCTTCCAGTTACCAGCAGTTGATTTGAAGTAGACCACTCTCTGGTTTGTATTTAGTTCTCTTCCCCACTCAGGTAAATATCAGCCACTGTGTTCTGTGGTGATGAGCGTTCAGATCTCCTCAGGGGCTCTTCAGCATTTGCGGCACTGCAGTAATCAAAGAGACAAGAGGATGAGTAGAAAGGATGACAGACTCATTGTTATTTGATTGATTTCTTTTAGGGTTTTTTTGTTTGTTTCAAATCCAGCCTCAGAAAAGACTTTGCTAGCTGAAATCACATTTTTCAGCATTTACTGGTGGGGGGCTAAAGGGTGGGAAACAGTTCTTACTGACTGTTAAGGAAAGCTGTCTCAATAGAGGTTTTCAAAAGTAGCTCTTCAGTGTTACATCCTTCATCCTATACTCAGGTAACTAAACAATATGCACAATGTTGCTTGGAAAAGAACATCTATATTTCCTATTGCACCTGAAAGTGGGGATTCAAAAAATTCCCTTCTTTCCCCATTGTGACTCTGAAAAGATGTAACTCTGCATAATATATTAAGGCATTACTATTAGCATCCATCTTCAGTAATCATATGGAGAGTAAGCCAAGCCAATTTTATTCCACCGTTAACTCTAAAAATCTTGAAGTAGAAAAGAAACTGAGTCCTATAGTGGAGGGCTAAAATCTGGGATGTCTAATCAGTGTAAAGCAAATACAACTACCGTTTATGCTTATGTACAGTATGGTCTGAGAGCTTCGGTTTCATAGATTTCAATGTCATTAGGTCATGACAGTTCCGTGCCTTACAAAGTATTTACTCATTTCTAGCTGTTGTCACAAGCTTAACAGGATATTTCATGTAAAGCAACTGCATTAAAATCTGTAACATTGTCTCACAGTTCTACATTCCCTCTCAGGTGCTGCAGGAGGCCAGCGGGGCTTCCTAGGTTGCATTCGTTCATTAAGGATGAATGGGGTGACACTGGACCTGGAAGAGAGAGCAAAAGTCACACCCGGGGTGAAGCCTGGATGCTCTGGCCATTGCACTAGCTACGGGATGTACTGTGCAAATGGTGGTAAATGTGTTGAGAAATACAACGGCTACTCCTGTGACTGCTCCAAAACTGCCTACGATGGACCATTTTGTATTAAAGGTAAATGCTTTAGTGCAGGAGAATAGTATGGGAGAACTATCTGAGAAAAAACACAATAGAATCAATGTTTCAGCTTTTATTAATTAAACAAATAAATCCTGTTTAATACTTCTTAAAAACAAAACAAATCATACACTCAGGTTTTATATGTGAAGATTTAAAACCAGATCTCTCATTAGTACTAATATATGTTACCTATTTTAATCAAATAGCACAACAACAAAATGCACCAGGAACACCTGTAATCATACAGGTATGGCAGACTGTATTCTTTAGCCTTGAAATGTTGAACAATAAATTCCTGCTAGCACACCGTCAAGGTTTCTTCCTTAGAAAAGACATGGATTTAAACAAAAGCTACCCAGTCTCATTCAGAAACATATTTTGATATACATAGGTGTGAACTTTGGGTTGAATATCTTATAATCTGGGAGATCAGTATTTGGACTAAAAAATGACACATCCATAACCCGATCAAGTCTTTTAGCAGCTCAGATTGAGTTAGACTTTGAACTTGATGGAGTAAGGCACAGTACAGAGCTCCCACATCTATGTCATCCTTTGGAAACATCTGAATATGATCTGAATTTTCAAAATCAATGATTGTAAGAGATCAGTTTATTATGGACATACATGCCTGCATAAAAAAAAAAGACAGACAAGGAGTGAGGGCAAGAGGGATCTTATCTACAAAAGAAAAAAGGTGAGAATGAAGATGATAATTTATTTCTGTGTTTTATCTTATTTTGACTAGGAATGATGGTGACAAAGTATTAATGGGAACATAATTTGCTGAATGTCTGCACAGTTTGCAGGCTTTATGATCATTCTTTTGTTTACTTTATATTTCATAGGATATTCTCATTATATTCTTGAAATATTCTTCTCAACACCTCTAAAAGTTTTGTCACATTTACCTGAGGTGCTAATATCTCTCAGCAGCAATCCTTCACTATGCTTTTATTGGTACACAAAATCATCCAGTCTGCTGCTTTTCCTTGTCATTTTAAAAGCTTTCTCAAGAGGTACTAATCCTACAGTTTCAGCTTAAAAACATGAAAGTTCTCATCAGTATCTGGGATGTTAAAGAAACCTCTAGTCTCATAAATTGCTCCTCTGCTTTTATGTTACCCACTGTACTAAGAATCTTGCAGGTAGGTTGCATCCCCAGCCACCAAGTATCTCTTAATTAATCTGTTTTAGCCTTACAGGAAAGTGTCTGTCCTTTGACAGTCTGGTTTCCAGGTCCTTCTTAAGTTTCCTTTTTTTTTTTTTTTTCCCCTCATCACACTTTGAAGGTTACTTTGCAAATATATATAGCCTGCTCCCCGATGCTCAATTATAGACTGTATTTTCTTCTTACAAGCTTCTGCAACATTCCTATATCCATATGTATCCATGTTCATTTCATTTTATGATAACAGAGTTTTGTTCATTGCTGACCTTGCTCATACATTGGAGCATGCTCTTCTAAAACCTAAAGGATTGTTTTCACATCACCTCATATTCTGATGAATCTCTAGTGTGATTATTTTATGAATTCCAATAAATATGATTTATTTCTAGTGCAGCAGAAGTGAAACTGCAATAGAAGTGAAAGTGTGCTTGCATGCAGGGATTTTGTCAGATTTCACTGTGCTATGTTGCTTCAAATACAAATTACACTGCATGTCCATCCCATTTAGAGCTGTACATACAGTAATTCCTAGGAATGTCAATACAGTGATATCAGTTAATTTAGCAAATGGTTTGTCATGGGTTTGTCGTTTAGTATTTCTGTTCTCTTGTGGAGTTGTGTTAGAGGAAACCCATTCGGGCTAGAACTGGATCATTCTCTTACAGATCATGTATTTTGACTCAACCCAGGAGAAATAAGAAAATAATTTATGCTGTGCTATATACAGTAAATTCACTTTTTACTGTTTTTCTGCATTGCCCAAATCTATCACACTGGCTCTTATTTGTGGTTTTCAGTTTCTCCTACAGATAGGTAAACCCCAGACTTCTGCCAAAACTACTTCTAAGATAAAGTATTTTATTTTCCTGGATGTGGAGCTGATAGAATAAAAAATGCTACTAGGGGAATATTTGAGCACATAGCACAAACAGACCCTGGTTTTGGTTGGTCTGTAAGCTCTGCCATAGCTGGTAATATTAAGCAATATTACACTACAATAGTCCCTTTATCAGCCTGCCAGTTCAGCCAAAGGTCCAGAGCTCTGAGAGACATACTTTGGACATAGAGTAAAAACTTGCTGTAAGCTACTGCTGCTAGGCATCACTGTGTCATGCAGAGGTATTCATGCTGGCATGGGGATCTCTTATCACAAGGTTTTGTGCCGTTGAAACATGGCATCAGACCTCTGCTGTAAATATCAAAACTATTCCAGACTAAAAATATCCCTCTAAATCCTAAGATTTTATATATGAAATGGAGGTAACCAGTTTTGTATCAGTTAGTACTAAAAACTGATGTACTCATCTAGAATATCCCCAGCTATGATTTAGTTTGGGAGACTTCACAGGGCTTTTCTGCAGAGGATCTAGAACAATGTTCTGCAGCCAGCTCTCCACGGGACAGCTCTACACAGCCAACTCTCCTAAGGATCTTGAACTCTGCTAATTTAATCGTTACTGTAGCCAAGGCTGCACTTGATCTTCTCATTCCCCACCAGGCCTTCCTTGTTGGTGAGAACAAGGTCCAGCATAGTACATATCCTCTTGCTTTTCTATCACTTGGAGAGGAAGTTATCATCAATGCATTACAGAACCTCTTAGATTGTTTATGTCCTGCTATGATGTCTTTTCAACAGATATTGGGGTGGTTGGAGCCCCCCTGAGGACTAGGGTTTGCAAGTGCAAGGCTGCACCTATCTGTCTATAGAGGACCTCATCTGCTCACTCTACCTGGTCCTGTAGCAGACTCCCATTATATGGTCACCTGTTCCTGCTATTTTGTGGAATCAAACTCTATAACTCCGTTAAGGGTTATAAAGCAGGTATACGTTTATTCGCCAGCGGGTTCAAAGGGGTAATCCTCCTAACTAGCACACCAAACAGTCTAACAAGCAGATAGTAATAGTGCCATCCCTTTAATTGTGACCCATAGGCTCTCAGTTGGTTCCTCAACCATCTCCAGGTGGAGCTCTATGCACTCTAGCTGGTCATTGACATGGAGGGCAACCCACCCTGCCTCATGTCAATTGCCTATCTTTCCTAGAGAACCTGTATCCTTCCATTCCAACACTCCAATCATAGGATCTATCCAACCATGTTTCCGTGATGCCAATGACATCATAGCCCTGCTGGAGTGTGCACATCTCTGACTCTTGTTTACTCCCCATGCTCTGTGTGTTTGCATAGAGGCACTTAAGGTGGGTCTCTGATGAAGCTGGCTTACTGGCTGTAAATCCTTTATGTCATTTTTCAAGTGCTCTCCAGCTGCCCCTTGTTATTTCTCTAGCCTCTGGGCATCCGTTGCTGGCACAAGCATCGAACTGGTAGGCGTGGGATAGATTGAGGTTCCCCTCCCCTGGCAACTTTTGTTTAAAGCCCTTTTCACTAGGCTGGCAAACCTATCTCCAAAGATATTCTTTCTCTTCTCAAACAGATGGATGCCATAAGGCCCTAGCAGACCAGGTTTCTTAAAGTGAGTCCTGAGGTCTAAATAAGTGAATGCTTGACTGTGGCAACAGTCCTGCAGCCATTTGTGGATTCACCAGACACAACTGGCCCTTTCAAACCATGTCCGTTTGACTGGGAGGACTGGTCATAGAATCATAGAACAACGAGGTTGGAAGAGACCCACTGGATCATCAAGTCCAACCATTCCCATCAAACACTAAACCATGTCCCTCAGCACCTCATGCACCCATACCTTAAACACCTCCAAGGCAGGTGAATCAACCACCTCCCTGGGCAGCCTATTCCAGTGCCCAATGAGCCGTTCCTCATAAGGCCTGTTCTCCAGCCCCTTCACCAGCTTTGTTGCTCTTCTCTGGACTCACTCCAGAGCCCCTAACTGCTGCTCCCAGGGATCTGTAATCCTTCCTGATTCCAATCAGACTGTCATGAAGCAACAGCAGTGAAGAGTAGTCAGTGCGCTGTACATTCCTAATACAAGCCCCCAGTAACCAGCATACATCTCTAGAGAGTGGGTCAGGTGGGTAAATGGGTGCCTTGGTATCCTCTCAGAAGTCATCCACCTATCACCCATTGTCTTTTTTTAGCTGCTGTGGTTGTTACAGGAGGAGCAGATGGGGCTGCCTTACTCTGCTCCTGTGCCACTCTATATGTGACAGGTGTTTCATCTTCAGCCTGCAGAGCAGTGAAGTGGTTCTGCAAGGGCAAAGCAGTTTTCAGCAGAAGCTTCTTCCTCCTGCTGATCCTTGCCCTTGCAAGCCCCCATTCTTCTTCATAATTGCCCCCCACTCCCCCCCAATTTCTGTATGTACTAGTTGGGGAGTTTTGGCCTGTTAGCTCATGGGCTGTGGGTGCACTGCAGNCCTGTGCCACTCTATATGTGACAGGTGTTTCATCTTCAGCCTGCAGAGCAGTGAAGCGGTTCTGCAAGGGCAAAGCAGTTTTCAGCAGAAGCTTCTTCCTCCTGCTGATCCTTGCCCTTGCAAGCTCCCATTCTTCTTCATAATTGCCCCCCCCCAATTTCTGTATGTACTAGTTGGGGAGTTTTGGCCTGTTAGGTCATGGGCTGTGGGTGCACTGCAGACTGTACTTGGAACCAGCTATCTAGCTCCTGAGAGCCTCCTTGATGCTACACAGCCTTGTTACCACCTCCTGCAGCTCAGCCACTTGCATATAGTTTTTGCAGGAGGCTCCACCACCTGCCTCCACCCCAGGAGAAAGGTCCAGGCACTTCCTGCAGTCTGACGTCTGCATCACAGCCTCTCCCCTCAGCAGCTCCATCTACATGGAGCCATTGGCCACCACTGGGGTAGATGTTGCAGACCATTCAGCTGGAGTTACAGCCTTTGCTCTGAGATCAGTGTCCGCCATTCCTCCTGGGGGTCAGGTAGGACGAGTGCCCTTGACCTGTGCAGATAGTCACAGAACATGCCTGGGTGCTGGATTCTGTGTAACTCAGGACACCCACTCAGCTAGCAGAATGCCCCCTTTCAATGAGGCACCCTCCCTGTCTACGCTTCCTTGCAAACTGCTGCACATTCTGGTTCAGGAAACCCCCTGAATGCCATGTTCCCCAGCTCCACTGTAACATATTCCTGAACCGACACTCATCAACTCTGCAAAATATCACAATACTGATATTTCAGTTCTTATTTTCATTAACACTTTGACACTTTCTCCTCTCCAAAAGCTCAAAAATGTCTGTGAATATGTTTTTAAACCCTATATTCTCTGTTTTCAACTGATTCCATTCTTTATAGCAAGGATGTGGTTGAATACAGCTCTGTCACTTGTGGTTTTCTAACACCACAGCATAAAATTGGGTGCTGTGACATTGGGTGAGTAATATGAGACAAGCAAAAATATTTTCCTTTGTTACCTTCACTAAGAATTCATGTCAGCTGCCAAGAAATAACAAGGTTAATGCTTTGCACAATAAGCTAGGAATAGGTTTCAATATTGAAGAAATATTTCTCTCTTCTGAATTAATCTTCCAGGCCAGGTAGCCTTGTTGATTTGATACTCAGTAGTACCTGACTTTTTAAGTCCTCATATTCAAATGAATATGAAATATTGCCAGATAAATATGCTACTAAGCAGAAGTGAAAGACATAATACACAGTCTTCACTTCCTATTGATTTTAATTTACCACAGCAACGTTTTCTTATGCAAAAAAATTATTTTGATATTCAAGCCATTTCCCCATGGTAAACTTCTTTGGGGTTGGTTACATACTGAAACTGCTAAAAGAAGTGATAGGAAAAATCAAGGAAAAAAACATCATTACTATAAGAAAATCACAATACAATGGTTCATAAGTAATAAACACATCTCTCAGTAAAATCAGGACTCATGTTTGTGGATTATTTTGCTCATGAATCCCTCCTTAGAGCCATTAAGTGATGGCTGACAAGAAATCTCATTGTCTTCAGGCTTACTTTAGTGCAGACTTTCAAGGAAGGAAGGAAGGAAGGAAGGAAGGAGGTGCTGTGACTCATGTGCCTTCACGTGTGCTGAAAGCTTAAATTAAAGCTTTCTAGATCCTGTGTGGTTACTCAGTTTGCATCAATAAACACCAAGAAGATAAACACAGTGTATACACTTCTTTCATTCTTGAAGTTAAGCTTAGATTCATAGTGTGAGTTATTGCAATCCTTAGGCCAATACCTGAACTGAAGTCCTTCATGTTTGTTTTTATATTTGCATGAACCCCTGGAAGCTCTTACAATAGTATTGTCATGGTCTGATTTCCTTCCTTTTTTGCTGCCTTCTCTACCTCAAAGGGAAAAATCATCTTTTTACCAGGCTGAGTGGATGCAAAAGAGACATAGCCGATCTAGTGCTACAGCATATGGGTGAAGCAGCTCTGCACCCTTACACAGATTCTTAGAATGACACTTTATCATCTCCAAATTCTGCCCTAGTAATATCCGTTAAATTCCCTTTATTTTGTTAGTTGCAGATACATTTTATTTCTTTGCTGTTGGCAATGGAGAGGTGATTGTTCAAGTGGTTTAAAGTAATTAACTTCTTTGTTTTCATTGTTAATAATCTAAGAACCTGGAAAATCAAGGCAGCACTCCCTCTCACCCACAAGAACATTCTGCTAAACACAACATAGAATCATAGAAACACCAGGTTGGAAGAGTCCCACCGGATCATCAAGTCCAACCATTCCTATCAAACACTAAACCATGTCTCTCAGCACCTCATGCACCCGTGCCTTAAACACCTCCAAGGAAGGTGAATCAGCCACCTCCCTGGGCAGCCTGTTCCAGTGCCCAATGACCCTTTCTGTGAAATTCTTTTTTTCTGATGTCCAGCCTGAATCTCCCCTGGTAGAGCTTGAGGTCATTCCCTCTTGTCCTGTCCCCTGTCACTTGGGAGAAGAGGCCAGCTCCCTCCTCTCTACAACCTCCTTTCAGGTAGTTGTAGAGA
>WAAB01013244.1:0-13131 GCA_013389865.1 Piaya cayana | reverse complement strand
TTTTTGTATTTGTTTCTAGAGCTATTTTCAAACCTTTTTGTTCTAGCATACATTTTAAGTCTGTTAATACCCAATTAGCTTCCAAATGCTCTCCAGTCACTAATATATCATCCATGTAGTGATACACCAATAAAAAGGGATATTTTTGCCTAAAAGGTTGCAAAGCCCAAGGAACAAAATTTTGACATATAGTCCTTTTTATGTGCATCGGTGGCTACCCATGCATAAAGATTAAGTGGGTTTTTTTAATGTAAAGGATGCCTCTCTAAATTTGGGAGGGTCCCCTGGACTGACTATCCTGGGCAGTATCTTGATTTACTGAGGGAGAAAGTAGCCAATAAATCCTCTTGTTTGATTTTTGTGAGCAGTGCAAAGTAAGCCCACTGGTTGCTCTTTGGCTCGGCTAACAATAGCTCCACTAGTTTTCTCAGCCTGATGGGGCTGGTCCTCTGCCCAAAGGGAGCTATAGTTGCAGCTATTAGTCCCTTTGTCAAAGCAGCTGCAGGCATTTTCTTTTCTCAAGTGGGGGGCAGCTTTTGTCTGGGGGCTGGCACCTTTTTGCCGACCAACCTAGGTCAGATAGGGGCAGGCGAGGCATTAAATACTGGGGAAACCTCTCTCCTATTCCAGGAATAGGGATTTCAATCGCATCATTCTGCTCCCAGAATCTATTTCCTCCACCCCAGCAGAATCCTGCTTGAATCACATAGCGCTCCCTCAAGCTCCTGCAATCCAGCCAGTTCCCTTAGGGCACATGCTTTTGCTTTCCCTACAGCAGAGATTTCAGACTTCTCCCCCTTATCAATAACAATTATGGGCTGGAGTTTGAAATCAGGATCTACATCAAGAGCGAGATCAGGTTCTACCACCCCGTCATTAATAATGACCAGGGGTTGGAGTTCAGGATCGGAATCAGGAATAGGATCTGATTTCACTATCCCCTCCTTCCAAAAACAATGAACCTCATGCTCCAAACTACAAACACCTGTCTCACAACACTCCCCACTGCCGTTTAAAAGCAGCGATGTGATGTCACCAACAGGAACCTGCTGCCAAGCCACCTGCTCGGACTCTGGGGCTGCATCCAATGGCAAAAGAATTCTTGGACTGTAAGGTCCCTCAAGTTTTTGACGAGAAACTCTAATCCTATCCTCTCTCTCATAAGCAACCTCTATTTCAAACAGGGGTCGGAGCTCAGGGGCACAATGAGGCAGCACCCTCTCATCCCAACAATAGGTGTCTGCTCCCCCTGCCTGATCATCAGTCTTCTTGGTAAAACTCAAAAAAACAGTTCCACCACCAGGCCCATTACGCTCGAGCAACAGTAATCTCAGCATCTTTTCTCGTGCAAAAGCATCCTCTATAGGATGCAAAATCTCCCTACTGAAATTAGCCTGCCAACCCACTCTACTGTATGGTCTTGCACCCATTAACATTTGGGATTGTACCCCATAAAGCGGATCCCCCTGTTGACGCACTTTAGTCACTTCCTGATCACACAAATGCTCCCAAGTCTGATAAAAAGACGTTGGGAGGGAGACAATATCAACATGACTAGCTGCCGAATATCTGCAGGACAAAGGGTATGACCCATAAATATAAAATCTAAAAGACTTTGTGTGACTTCCTTCAACAATTTCCAATCAAATGAATCCCACTCACTACCTCCCATTTGAGTATTAAGTAAGACAGGATAAGATTCCATAGTGACTCCTTCTAAAACTGCATCTCTTATTATCTCCTGCCACCATGTCCCCAGCCCCCAACACCTCGCCCCTCTGACAGTTCCCACAGTATCTTGGAGTGGAGCAGTCAGTTCGGGGTACGAATACGCGCCAGGATAGTCCAGTGGAGGCAGTTCTGGTGGGCAACTTCCCTTCTCCTGACGAATATGATTTTTTCCCAATTTTTCCATCATCTTTTCAAAATCTTGTCTAAACATGGAATGTTTAGGTGGTGTTGAGTGCTTGGAATCTTCACTGAATGAATCATCCAGTGATACAGCTGAGGGGCTCCTTTGAAGAGGGGGATATTCCCTCTTGTCTTCTTTATCTGGAGCCTCTTCACGCTCCTCAAGCAGGGGAAATTGTGGGGGTGGCCAGTCTCTGGGAATAGGTCCCCATGTAGACATATGAAACGATAATGCAGATGCAGAGGTACTGCCAGTATTATCCTGATTCTTGCTTATAGCGGTGTAAGCCTCTCTCCCTGTTTTCACTTCACATAAAGTTTCTTTAACTAATTGGCAGAGAGGGAGATATTACCAAAGGGTCTTATTTCCTTTGGTACATTCATCAAACAACCTTTGTCCCATTTTCTCCCAAGTCTCTCTTTCAAATAGGGCAGCGGAAATCGGAATAATGCCACTTTGATTAGCCCATCTTACCATAGACTGCAACGTAGTTTTTTCATAAACAATTTTGGAGGAGCTACACCGCAGCCTCAATCCATGTCTCATCTTCGGATGAATGTGCAGACCCCATCTCCTCTCTGACCACTCGCCTGGCCAAGAGTGAGTTTCCCATCAAAGTCTTTAAGCTACAGTTATACAAAAACTTTTTCACGAGTGCCAGGGTAGCACCCACCTCCGGTCAGCTCTTCCGTTCCCTCAATCTTATCTCCAGTGAGACGTCCTGAACCAAATCTGAGGGTCCCTGTTTGGGCATCAGATGTGACGATGGGAAAAATGGGACAACACAACAATCAATATGATCCAAATGAAGCCGTTTATTTTGGGTTAACTGGCTGCCTTTATACCCCAAGCTCACCAAACACTCATGGGTTGATTCTGCCTTAGTAACAAAAAATCATTGGTCACAGCCCAAACACACAACCATGTTGCCAGGGCACATTTCCTGCCTTCAACAGTTAGCTTCCTCGTTAGTATAACACAACAGAGTCATTTTAATCTTTTATAAACCTGAGGGCCGTGGCTAAGGCTTTCCCAACTCCACCCAGCCTCAGTGCTTGGGCTGCTCATTAAATGCTGCCACCCATCATCTAAGTGGTGTAGTAGGTTGCTAAGCATTTCCCCTTGGATTATTGGGGCTTCATTCTTATTCTTATCCCTGTCTTCCAGCTCAGGGGACTAGGTACGCGGAGAACAACTGGTCCAACTAGTAAAGACTGAGTCAAGGAAGGCCTTTTCCTCAGCTTTTGTCACTATGTTTCCCCCTGCATCTAATACAAGCTGGAGATTCTCCTTAGCCTTTCTTTTGCTGCTAGTGTATTTATAGAAATATTTTTAATTGTCTTTTACAGTGGTAACCAAATTAAGTTGGAATTGGGCTTTGGCCCTTCTGATTTTCACCCTGTGTAACCTTACATCATCCTTGTAGTCCTCCTGTCCCTTCTTCCAAAAGTCATGAACTTTCTTCTCCTGGGTTCCTGACATGCAGAATCAAGACTCCATAACTTATAAAGTAGGTATGTTTATTCAGTGCTGAGACGCACGGGAGAATCAACGTGCGTACCTATCATGGCAACTCATCTTGGCTTTATACAGTAAACTGTTATATATTCCAAAAATGCCTATACATATTCATTACCTTTCTTCACCTCTTATTATAATGAGTTTGAAAAGAGACCTCTTCCTGTTTTATGCCTGTGAAAGACTGTCCCAGGGATGTGGGCAGTTTCTTTAACAGCTTCCATCTGTTTCCATGTCCTTTGGATCCTTGCCATTTTTGTCTGTATTGTTCGCTCTTATCACAGGTCCAGATGACTTGTCCTGCCCACCAGAAATACCTTTAGCAACAGGCCCCCCTAATATCTTGTTTTAGCTAGACAGTTGTCATCTTGCATGTCCTCCAAGCGTGAGCAGTTTCTGCTCCGCCATCCTTCAAGTGTCAGCTGCCTCGGCTAAATTATTACTATTCTTAAGTGTTAGTGCTTATCTCAGGCTGCTAAACAATGGTTATCCTGTTAGTACTTCCCCTAGCCCCAAATCATTCCAGCGAAAGCCCTCTGTTCAGCCATGCCAGTCTTCTCCCTCATTGGCTTATCTTTTGGCACATGGGAATGACCTGCTCCTGTGCCTTTAAGATTTCCCTCATGAAGAATGTCTAGCCTTCCTGGACTCCCTTCAGGGCTGCCTCCCAAGGGCAAATGGCTTTCCTAAACAAGACAGACTCTGCCCTCTAGAAGTCCAAGGTGGCAGTTCTGCTGACATCCCCCTCACTTCTCTGAGAATTGAGAAGTCTACCATTTCATGATTGTTATGCCCAAGACTGCCTCCATCATTATGGGAGAGGCTTTGACATAGGCTAGCACAGGGTCTTCAAAAAGCTTGGGATGGCTGATTGATGGCTTTGTACTGTTGCCAGAAACAGGTACAGATGCTAACTTTCATGGAATAATCTTGTTCGGCATACCAACTCACTCAAGAGACAAAGTTCTAACCAGGCAAGACACATAAAAAAGGGCTCAATGACTATCTTTCCTTCTTTCACAAAATGCACAGCAGAAGTGATTGCTTTGGAAAAACAAACAAAACCAAGCAACAGAAATACTATGGCAACTTTGAATTACTTTGCAGCCTTGGCTAAATTCACTTTGGTATCTTTGTATATCATCAGTGACAAATAAATGTGTTCGTAACAGTTTTCACTTGTTCTTGACCTTCTAGGCTGGTGATGGCACATGAAGTGTGTGTTGTGTCTGACAACACAGAAAGCAGTTATTCACTTCTGAAACGCAATGCACATAAGCCTATTTTCAATGCAACTCATAAATCTCTTTATAAGCATTCGTTATTTGTGAGACTATTGCTCATGAAGAAAGACAGAAACTATACTAAAAGCTCAAAAGGTCTGGTTCAAGAGTTCTTCAGATTTGAAAGTCAAAATGAAGTTGTGTAAATGAGTGCAATAAAAGGACAAATTAGAAGAGTGACTACATAGGAATAACACAATAACAGACCAGGATAAAATTAGAGGTTAAGATTAAAAAGATTACCGTTAGCAAGGGACATAAACAGACAAGTATTCTGTAAATGCCTTGGAAATAAAAAAGTCAAAACAAAATCCATTATTTAATGAGGGAGGAGGGGAAAGAGCACAGATTTTATGCCTTTTTCTGTTGCAGACCTCATAAACAGCAATCAGATATTACTAACAATAATTTAAATGAAATAGTAGAACTGGAGACCAGATTAGATGAAAAACATCTCAAAGTCACATAAATTGTTCAGTATTTTCAAAGTGGGAAGGACATTAAATTCTACAGGCACCTTATGAACTAGCAAAAGTCCTCTCTGAACCAATCAAAATTACCTTTTAGAAGTCATGGGGGCCCCAGAAGACATTGATGGGCATAGTAAAGGCATATCTTTTAAGAAGAGCTAAAACTAAGAGAAATAAAGAAGAGTGATCTACATTTCAAAACTCAAAAAATAGAACAAAAAACATGGGATGTTAAGGTGGAGAAAAGCAGCCAGCATAGACTGGCCAAGACAGAAATCAAAGCAGGCTTGTTCCTCCCTGCTATATAGATGCCCTCCTTTCTCAACCTTTGGTCCTTTCTCTAAATATTTCATAGGAAGTTTCAAGCGTTCCCACAGTCTTGTAATAAGCACTTCATGATAACTTTTAAATAATTCTTAAGTGCCCTTCCCCCTACATCACACAATAAGTCCTCTGTAGGAAATACTTCACTCTGCAAGGAGTTCTGGGAGAGTTTCTTCGGGTTTCACACCAGAGACAAGAATCTAATCATTCTCCTTTGGTCGTTTCAGAAGCAGGCAAGTCTGTGTCTTCCAGTTTTCACTGATCAGGTTAACTAGGGTTCCTATTCATCTGAACCTCACCAGGCTTTTATGTTTACCATGACTAACCACACAGTGAAACAATAACACGGTACAATGACTGCAGCCTGTGACTGGGAAGTTCAAATCAGACATCTGGGAAAGCTTTTTCACCAGGAGTAGCATAGCATAGAAACAGCTTTCCCAGACAGATTATGAAACCTCCATGCTTGGAGGTTTATAATACTGACTAGCATGACTGAACTGAACTAGTGCTGTAGGTAATCCTACTCAAAGCGAGGTTGACTAGAGACCACTGAAAAAACCAATGCTTCCATCATCAACTATCTGGACTTCAGAGATAATAAACCTTAGAAGTATTTAGCATTTCAGGTTTGATCCAGATTGGGCATATCACAAAATATGATTCAAATTCATAGTCATATCTTGAACACTATTTATCTAGGTATCAGTCAGCTTTCAGTATAATTTCTACTAGAAAAAATATATTTAGTAAAATCAGTAACATGAAAATATTTTCCATCTCAATGCACCAGTTTTACCTCAAGTATCTGATCAAAAACAAATCACAAAAAATATTTGGTAAGTACCTGCACAAATATTTGATTCAGCAACTTCAGCTGATTATCAACCTTTTGATATTTTACAAGCAATGTGTTGATCTTTGATTTGAATCAAATAGCTATACAGTTTAGTTTAAAACATTGTAGTATAACCTTGTAATATAGAAATCTAAAAATTACTTGAGACAAGCAGCAGCTAGGAGCATTGCCATGACAACAACCTCGTTTCTAAAGGGAGACACTGTGACTTCTGTTGCTCTCTAGCAACCTCACAGATGAAGTAGCATTGCTGAAAAAGAAACAAAACCCAAACACACACAGGAAAAAAAGAGGGGCTTCTCATATACAGCAATATACCATCACAAGAAATGCTTGGAAGGATGATAGAAAGAATGCTCTATAACATAAGAAAGTCTTTATATAAATTAAATTCTCATTTTGATGATGAGCCCAGGAAAAAGAAACAAACCACAAAGAAATGAAAAATCCAAACCCAGAACACATATATCCCACCACAGTAATGTGTGTCTGTGCAGCTGACTGCAGAATCAGTCTCTCCAGGAAGTTATGGTTATCACCAATCTCACTCTCTTATACCAACTACATGACTTAGTTTCTCGATCCTGCTGTCGTTTAAAGAAAATGATAGCACTATGAATAATACACAGGGGGGTGATAGTGTGGGAACAGAGAATTTTGTACTAAAACAAGATGTTTCACCACCCACTGTTCTTCCCAGACAGGAGGTTGAGATCATATCATAAGAATTAGTCAGATTTCTCAATGACTACTGGCAGGAAGTGTATTGATAAGAACCTACTGTCTAAGAACCTATACAGACTAGAAAATCTGTAATGCCTCTTTAACACACTGATTCCGAAACTTAACCTATAGAATTTATAATTAAGGGAAGTTATTTCAGAGTTTGCAGGGTTATAGTTTAAACTCTCATTTATTTACCCTTACTTCAGTTTGATTAGCCTAATGACCTTTCCTGACTACTGCATTTTAGGCTTTCCTAGTTATGGCATACTTGGGTCACAGATGATGGTAACTCAGAGGAGACTATCCGGAAGTGCTACAGCTGTGCAAGGCCATATACACACAAAAAGTACATTCCTACAGGGTAGGCTAGGAGTTTTTAAATAATCTGCTATCTACAGCCATCATGTGGAATAGCCATAATGCTGTGTTCAACAGCTGAGAGCAGTATCCCTTGCATTGGATGCAGAAAGAATACTAAACTTTGCTTCAAAAACAAGAGTGTAGAGCAGAGTAACATCTTCAGACCTACATTTTTCCACATGTATTAATATAACCTGTCTGCACTGGTAATTTTGGTCCATATTTTGTTGATAAAGTAGCTAACTAAAGCAAGTAAGAACTACTAAAAATAGCAAACACAGCAAAGCTCATTTCATAGTCTGGAATTCTGCTGATAAACTGTATTGATATTTTCAGTAACACATGTTGTTATTGCATAAATACCTGCTTATTCAAATTCCTATCTTGGAACATAAAAAAATTAATAGATGGTAGAAGTACATAAACTATATATAAAGTATTAAAAATACATGAAGAAAGAGTAGGAAATGTGAGTACCATTTAAAGAAAAACCCAACAGTGCTTAAATCAAGTTAGAAATTTAAGTCTTTATAGCCATAATCACTTCTAAGAAAGAAGCACATTAGAGGAAGTGGAAGTTCATCTAGTTAAAAAAGGTTATCAAATTTGAACAACATACAAAAGTTTATAAAGGGCTAACAAAATACTGCAAAGCTATAAAAGCACCTAATCAGCCTCAGAGGGCAAGTTTAGTCCATCATATGTACAAGATGGACAAACAGCTACAATCATAGATTCATAGACTGGTTTGGGTTGGAAGGGACCTTAAACATCATATAGTTCCAACCCCGCTGCGATGGGTAGGGACATGTACAGCTAGATCAGGCTGTCCAATGCTGAAGGAGAGCAGGCAGACGTTTTGTAATACATATTTATTGAAAGAGGCAGAATTCTTCAAGTGTGTTTCTTTACTGTCTGATGGATGTCTTTCAGTGTTGGGTACTAGGATTAAAGCAGACATTTTTCATGAGGAGCCACCCAGGCCCTCTGGACATTTTCTTCACCTTTTTTCCCCACATGAAGGAAAAACTGTAAACAGTATATTTTGTTAAGCTCTTGTATTTTCAGTGAACTGTGCCTGACTGTACAACCTTTAGATTAAGTGCAGCTGCCTCAGGGTGCACTCAAAGGGCTTAAAAAAAAATGTCTACAATAAAATAATCCTCAAACATAACACAAGAAAGCACAGCAATTTGATCAGAACTTTCCAAGGCTGGGTGAATCCTAGAATTATTTTCCATATAAGACAGATAGATATTATTTAATGTGTAATTTCAACTTTCATTTTAGAAAAAGATAATACTTGAATAAATAGCATGCATATGGAGACTGTCAGCAGTTCTTTTATGGGCTGACTAGAAAGTAAAAATCGCAAACTGAGGGTTCAGATTTTTTTTTTCTTCCATTGGGAAAGAAAACAGATTGTTTTCTTTCCATTTTCTTTCCTAAGCCCAAAACAATTCTATATCCTTTGATATGCAGTCACATCCTCTTAGCTTCATCACCCTAGGCTGTAGGAGACCGCAGCAGGTTGTGGTCAAAAAGCCCTCCCTTATCTCTTCTGTTGGAGCTGTTTTTCTTTATATAAATTATTAGATAACGTCTCATTGCAAAGAGGGATTTGGTGAGGGTGTTAACTCTGATTAAATATCAATTTTCCAAATTCAGGACATTTATTGGTTTCATTTGTGGTCTGACGTGTCTTTATTTCACGTTCAGGTAAACGCTGGAGCAAACATTAGAATTAAACCCATAATGACACAAAGAATCTTAGAATGAAATCATCCTTTCTTTCCACTTTACTTTTTTTTTTTTAATTTTTGTCTTTATATTTTCTCTTTGCCCTAACTTAGTAGCCTTCCTGCAGATTTCAGGTTTAATGCTGAACAATTCTGTCTGCCTCTGTCATTCCTCTGAGCCCAACTGCTCCAGCAAGGCAGATTAATAAGTGAGACGGCACTAAACAAAGATGCAGTCCCTGAGAGTGGTAATCTACTTTATATACCAGAAAGCACACTTGGCAATGAATAAATGTCACAGTATTGGAAGAGGAGACAAACAGCACCAATATTTAGTGAAGAAAAAGTAGCATGTGACATCAGGGCTCCTTTCTGTATTTTCTCATTGAAAGATCCTAACATACATATGGTCAACTCATGTGGGAGGAGGAAAGGAGATTTACCTCCCCAAGCTGATTCTCTCTGCCATCCTGGTCACACAATTAGTCTGAAATTAAATGCTTTCCTTGACACATTCAGGCTTCCTTCCCCAATCCCATTAGTAAATTTAGAGCTGCTTTTTTGAGGAGACTAAGGATGTGAAGAGATTAACATTTGTTTCATTCTCCTTCTGGATGTTTGTGTGTGTCAGAAATGCAGGACCAAACTGCAACATCAAAGACAAGCTAAAAATAGGCAATGAGGTAAAGAGAGAAGAAGCAGGTAAGCTGAAAGGGAGAATAAGAGTAAATATACCTATACAAAATCAAAAAAAAATACTCAAAACAGTTGATGACAATAAGAACAGAACAAGGACAGAGTAGGAAATATTCTTTCATTTATTTTCCCCATTATATGAAAGTTATGGCTTATTTGATCCTTATAGTTCTTGTAACATGTGCTTGGAGACTCAAGGCTTGTTTCAGGCTTAACAGAAGAAAAGTAATGTCTCCTGGCTAAAATCCAGAGTCTGATATGTAGACAAGGCAAATCCTACTGCCCGCTCTCCTCTCTGACCATACTTTGATAGAATTCAAGTCCTGATCTCATCAAACAGTTCTCTTCAGAAAACATCCCGGTTACTGATACATTTGTGATTATCTTGTTCTTGTCCCATGACACTTTGTTAGTTGAGCAAACCGTGCTTTTGCAAAAGCTTTTCACCTACTCACTACCAGGGAAGTCTTAGTTTGGATTTTTATGACTCCCATTGAGAAATGTATTCTGATTCTCAACTGCATAAGCAGTTTTCTGAGTCCAGATGTTCATGTAAGACCATTCTGGGTGCATAGGTTTTCTGTGAGCTATTTGTTTTCTACTTTTTACAAAATCAGAACAGTTTATTCTGAAGGCAGAAGTGAAATTTTCTCTAAGGAAGGTGGTCTGCAGTGGAATAACCACAAAATTCCTTCAGTTTTCCATCAACAGGATGCAAGTAGTTTTTAATGTAAACTTATGACTGTATGTGAGACTAAATGTATGTTGAAAACTAAAAAAAACTTACCTATGGGGAAAACCATTGGGGTTCTTTTTTCCCTAGAATCGTTTCCCCTTCTTTTGCACTACCTTATTTCTCCCTGTCTTCCCTCTCTCACCCTTTTTGTAAATTTGTAAGGAGTTAGAAAAAAAGGAGGAGGGTTTTCACAGGAAATAAAATTCCAAAGTAGTCCTATAGAATAAGAGATCATCTATTGATTCAGAAAATTGTTGACTAGGTCTGCTTTTGCCTAGCAGTAATCCTCCCCAAATTAACGAGGTCTGTATGGCAGATCAGTTCTCAAAACAAAAATGTAAGGTCAAAAAGAGATCCATTTTCAGTGAGATAAATTCAGTCCCCTTTAGAGATCAGAGGGTCTGCAAACACTTGTGACAGTCATTTCAAGTGACAATAAAAGCTTTTTCAAATGGCTATGCCATTCAATGCAGTTCAAGCGATCCCTAAGTTGAGCTTGCACAAAAAAAAACCCATTTCCAACATGATTTTAGCTTTATGCGCTTAAGTTTTAACTTCCGAAGATAACAATGCACTTAATTTGGTACGTCGCTTTTGTATGGTCTGGCCTTGTTTCAGTCTGGAGAAGTTGTGGTAATAGAGTGACACATAAGTCATGATGGATCTCTCATCTGGGTAGGGTACTGCCACATCCTCAGCATCAAGCAGTCTGCTGATTTCTAGCTCCTTTTCAGCAATATTGAAGGCATTGTTCCGGTTTTTGATGGGCTGGTCCTGCCGCAGTGAGCTATAGTGGATAAGATCAGGCCTGTACAAGGAGAAGAATAGGGTGTGGAGAGGAAGAAATATTTATGTTTGTCATAAGTTCTTTCAGATTATAAACCATAAACTATTAGACTAAGGAATGTGACTTTAACACTGAAATCACTCTCCTTGAGCTTCATTCAATAGTCATCACTTTCCTATGTAACAGGAAGAAAATTGTCCTTTAGGAAAATAAATTACCACTCCCAGCAAATCTCTGCCCTTCACTTATTTCTCCTCTTCACTGATGAAAAAAAACCCCAAAGCCCACTAGAGAGGCAGTTTTGAAGAGGGAGGTGACTGACAGCTGGGGAAGCTACAGGATCCCACCATGGTATCCTGTCAGAAGATGAAGCAGAACTGTTAATAAGAGAAGAAATGTTCAAGGTTCTCCCAGGTGGTTTCTCTCTCTTGCCTTGGTCTGTTTTCTCTACACTTTTTCAAAGGGAGAAAGAAAGAGACTGAGAGGTTGCTTACTCTGTTACAATTGAACCAGAAGGTATACATGCTTACAAAGTTCATATAATAAAACCAGTCTCTAAAACAGTACTTTTAAAATAAGCGCAATGGGAACATGACATAGGGGATAACACCAAATAATGGGCAGCATTGTTCAGGCTTGTAATACTCCCTTTGAAGTTCAATTTTACACCCAACAAAAAAGCTACCAAAAAGGAGCTTTTGGTCTTTCCTTCCTTAGAGAGAGAATCCATTTAAGAAAGGCAGTCTTCTGTGAGAAAGGATAAAGAGAGGATTTGACAGTTTCTTGAAAAATACTTTTAATTCAGAACCTGGAACATCTTGTGCTGGAGTTAGATAGAGCACTGAGCAACTCCTCCTGAACTGATTCATCAGATCTTACCTGTGAGCATGTATGAGAGCATTGAAAGCCAGACCATTACTCCAGCTTTTGGAGAAGTCCTTCACATTCACATTGGAATAGCTGGCAGTTTTATGCTGGCACCAGAGTAGCAAGGCTTCATTAGCAAATAAAACATCAGGTCTCCTACCAAATTCTACCTATGAAGACAGCAGTGAAAAGAAAAATCACTGTGAACAATATATGGAAGGAGCATCAGTGGGTTTCCATTTAAGTTCTCAAAGATCAATTTGTCTTACTTAAGCCGTTAACACTGCTTCTTCAGTGGCACCCAGCAGCAGGATGGTGAGCTCTGTGGTGGGGACAGACTTTTTGAGGTGCTGGGAATTTCCCCTGAGCCGGCAAATCCCTGAAAATCCCAGGCAGGGGAGAGGCTCCTGGCAGCCAGCTCGGAAAGCCAACCCCACATGGTGCCTGATGGGGAGGGGGCGGTCCTGGTGGCTCCCACTGGAGATTTAAAATGGCCCCTTGGGAGCGTGGTGACTTGGAGCATGGTGAAGAGGAGCATGGCAAAGAGGTGCGGGGCAGTTTGAGTGGCAGTTTGAGTGGGCAGGTCGAGAAGGCAGGGCGCAGAGAGGACCCGAGGACCCAAGGACCAGAGAGAAGGCAGCAGAAGGTTAAAGCTGCTCCAAGTGCTGCAGCAGGCAGGAGCGATGCTGCTAACCAGATGGAGCCACAGTGGGTAACCTGCAGCTACCCAAACCATAAGCTGTAGGCAGTGCCACCCTCCCAAACCAGCTCATGCCTGTGTTACTGGCTCCACTTGTGAAAGCTGCATTCAAGTTGGGGAAATTCTTCGTGTGATTGAGGAGTTAAGGGAGGAG
>WAAB01013243.1:0-117008 GCA_013389865.1 Piaya cayana | reverse complement strand
CCTGAAAGGAGATTGTAGAGAGGAGGGAGCTGGCCTCTTCTCCCAAGCGACAGGGGACAGGACAAGGGGGAGTGGCCTCATGGTGCACCAAGGGAGGTTCAGGCTGGACATCAGAAAAACATTTTTCACAGAGAGGGTTGTTGGACACTGGAACAGGCTGCCCAGGGAGGTGTTTGAGTCACCTTCCCTGGAGGTGTTTAAGGGATGGGTGGACGAGGTGCTGAGGGCCATGGTTTAGTGATTGAAAGGAATGGTTGGACTTGATGATCCAGTGGTTCTTTTCCAAAATCACTACTAAAACACAGGATTCCTGACTGTCAGTTCTCTGTTCTGTCCCTGGGGAATGGCAGAGAACACATACTCTGCTGCTGGGACAGAGTGTCTAGTTTGCCTGTGACTGCTGCCTATAACATCTGTCAAATTTGGTTATATTTTGGATATCAGTTGGATATGCTAGCTATGTGTGTGCCAGGCAGCCCTCATAAAAATCATGCAAAATAAGGAGCAAATCTGCGGTGTACTGAATAAACTGTAATCATAAAATCATGGTCTATGTGACTGGTATGCAAACAGTAGCATAAGTACACTTACACAAGTTCTATGAGATGATACTACGCAGCATAAAAAATATATAGAAACTATATTTCTAACTACAAAAAAAAATGTCCATCAGTGCAATTAAAAAAGTATCCCAACACTGTGCCTACACTGCGTCAGTGTTTATCTAAAATGAGAGAAAGCAAAGGTATGCAGGCTGTCAGAATATTTTCCACTATCATAAAGGAATCTTAAGTTTCAACAATTTTTGTATAAACAGTTTTTTATAAGTTGGTTATGATCCAAAACAGAGTATTTTAGTAAGTGAACCACTTAACTTTATATACTTAAGCAATTAATTATCCTTTTTAACAAAATTGATTGTAGCAAGAGCACACTTTTCCCCCAAGGAAAAAAAAAAGACCTACGAAATTTTAACCAATTAAAATAAAGGAACTAATAAAATCCAGTAGCAATTAATGTGCAAAATGTTTTGTTCTTTTAATATGATTTGGCTTAATTCTATCTGAAAAAGTAACAGAGAGGAAGCAAGCTCTTTGCTATATCTGGCAAAGAAAGAGAAATGAAAGAAATAAAGGAAGGAATGAATGGGAAAAAAAAGAGGTTTTTTTCAAATATATATTTGATACAGTAGTGATAATTTAACTTGGTTCTAAGCACACTGGGCAATAAATGGTCTCATAAAAGTGCTGGGTAAACTCTGAGGATACAGCAAGGAGCCATTTATTCCCTTGTAACCTCAACAGCAAGCTAAAATTATCTCCTAAATAACAGATTTTCTAGTTGCACTGAATTATTGTGTAACAGAGAGGCAATAACTTCCCTGTATCTCTCCCCTGGTTACCAGTAAAATGAACAGCATGAATTAGTTCCAGGTAATAGTAGGTGTCAGTATTTTTAGGTAATTCACTCTTGAAAACTTTTCCAAGTTAGCAGAAGTGAAAACCAGGCTAGGTTTGGGATTCATTCATGTGGTTTCGAGGGGGAAAAAAAAAATAAAATAAAGCAATGACTATCTTCTGGTGAGACTCCATAGAGAAATTCATCTATGTGTTCCCTTGCAAAGCTGCCCCTTAAGCTATGGGGCACTATGACATCACAGAACAACATGTAATGCTGACTGGTGACCTAAGCTTCAGTAGCTTCTGGAGGTTCACTACTCGTGCAATTAAAGTTCAGTCTGACAAAATCAATCAGAAAACTTCACTAGACTTTCACTAATTCATGCTCTGACTTTTGTTTGTGTAAAAGTTCCAGGGAGCACTTGAGAGCTGCACCAAGGGTTGAGGTGCCCAACACCATCCCCCCTCCCTTTCCCAGGACAAGCATCTCTGCAGCTTCCACAGCAGGTTGCACTCAGTTATAGTGAACAAGATGATTAGATAAAAAGTACTAAGACATAGATTAGGAGGGGAAGAGGGGGAAGTGAGTCTTTTTCTGAGGGGAGGTAAGTGAAAAAAAAATTGAAATAACTGGTAATACGAGAACTCACTGATCATATACATAGGCATATTAAGTTTAGGAGGTCTAAATGTCTCTAATAAAAGTGTTCTCCCCTTCCAAACATTATCCAGAGATACTGAAGTACACACTAATGAAAACAGCGTTCTTACACATATTTCTAAACTACTAGTTCAAAAACTAGTTCAGGCTTTGGAAGAAGATTAATTTTACCTTAGCTATCCCACCCTAAGCTATCTGCATCTGTCACTATTCTTAGAGCTCACTAATACTGGTATTATAACTAAGAGTTAACTGGTCTAACAAAATTCCATAAATGGAAAATACCAAAGAAGAGTATAAAAGGGAGGAACAAAAAGTTCTTTGTCAAATGCAAGTTCAAGTTTTCACTCAGAAATACACAAAGATGTACAACAATAATATTTATCTATCACTTCTCCAGTATCCTAGACATTGTACAATGAAACAAACAGATAAATTAATTCCCAAGTTGCAAAAGTAAAACAGTCCAAGTTAGTATATAACAATGAATAAAATAAAGATACAATGCCAAGAGCTTTCTGGAAAGGAGATGGTTTTTACTTCAAAACAACTAATGCTGTGTTATTTGTGGGTCAAAAAGTCATATAGGCAAAAATATTGGCAACACGTCAAGTGCTCCAGAATATGCCAACTGTCTCTTTTCTTCCTTAAAGAGGTGAATAGTCATATAAAACAATTTTTGCACTTTGAGGTCTTCTTGGCAGCAGACAAAATTGTAGATCTATCTGAATGAGGAGGTAAATCAATAAGCAGGTAAATTTGTGATGCTGGGAATGGAATTGGAATGCAAACCTAATTGAGTTTCTCAAGCTTCAAACACTGCTATGTGAACAATCACCAAACACACTGTTTTTTCACATGGCCTGCATGCATTCTGGAGAGAAAGCAAGGCACGATAGGCAGTATAGGTCTGGTAGGATACGGAAAAGATGCCTAGCCCAAGGCTTTGGCAAGAAGAAAACCATCTGTGAGCTGAATTTGCTGCTTCTGTTCAGAGGATCAGACTCTTCCCTACATTTTAAATATAAGGCAATTATGCTAAGAAAATACATTGACTCCATGTCACCAGTTATTTTAGCCAAATACAAAATAACTTCCAAAGCTCCAAATTATCCCTATTAATTAGTCTACGAGGAAGGAGTATAATGCAGTCAGATGTTACAAAAAATGTCTAGAAACAACTTCTTTAAAAGCCTGAAAATGAAAAGCTACCATAAAGTTTAACTCCAGCTTTGCTGGAATTTCATGGCATTCTGTTGACATAGCACAGCTCCTTATGTAGCTGAGGTTTAGAGATGCCCATCACACCTTTTCTGAAAAAGTAAGCTGTTCTGCGGGTACATAATGACCTACAGTCATCTTGACAATAGGATTTGCCAAGTAAAGCCACTGGAAAGACATAAGAACCTTCAAAAGATGAAATGTCTAATCAAAGTAAAAGTTTAGGCATAACACAAACAATATTACTAGTTAGGTTGGACATGCTTTGCCNAAAAAAAAAAAAAAAAAAAAAAAAAAAAAAAAAAAAGCAGTTGAGCAGGGGCAAAAGGCACAGAATGTAAAAGAAAGAGGAAGAAAGAATACTATCCTGGAGACGCCCCACCAACATCTGCCAGAGGGACTCAAGCAACAGCCAGTTTGATTAGTGGCCAGTGCCATCTGTGTTATATCTTACACTGCAGGAAAAAGCAAGCTGAACTGAGGCACATTACTTCATTTAATACCAGAAGCTATCCACTCCACCTCTGATTTTGTGGAACATCGCTCTTCCAAACTTCCTCTGAGAGTTCCAACACCACAAAGTAACTTCAAGAAGTAGAAAGTTTTCTTATCAATAGGAGAACTTTGAAATCAATTAATTGGACAGTCACTTGATAGCTCATTTCAAATGCTGAAACTACAAAGATGAAAAAGCTTAAATCTGAAACACAGCTGTTTCTGTCTCTTACAAATTCTCTAAAATTA
This sequence comes from Piaya cayana, assembly GCA_013389865.1. Taxonomy (NCBI): domain Eukaryota; kingdom Metazoa; phylum Chordata; class Aves; order Cuculiformes; family Coccyzidae; genus Piaya; species Piaya cayana. The sequence goes on along the minus strand of WAAB01013243.1, from coordinate 112,982 downwards.
TGGATATCCTCTTACTTAGCAAGTACATCCATAAATGGTTCCTATCAACATGATCAAATCGGATAACAAGGAAGATCTGCAAACATATTAGGGGGAAGTGCATCTTTTCTGTAATTCCATTGACCTCAATGCATGATTCTGATGCCTTAAGTTAAATGTAGCAGGTTCTTTTTTTCAGTGAATAAAAAATGTGAAGGGACAAAGAAATTTTGCAGAAGACACAAAGACTTTTTTGAGAGGAAGGTTAATAAGAAAGAATAGTGCATTACCTTTTTCTTAGTGGGAGAATGAAAATCTGAATGGAATCAAGTCCAGTGTGTATTAGCAGTACATTTATTTCTGAAATACTTGTGAAGCACTCACATTGCCTTATTATAGCTATCAAGTTTTGTCTGGTATTCAGTGCACCTTTTGACTTCAGGAATATGACACGCACATCAGCCTTCTGGAGATGTGCTGAAGATTTCAGCAATGTTCTCAAAGACTGAGACTTTGACTTCATACTTACACCCATTAAAATAATGATTATTTACCTTGTTGTTACTTCTTGTTCAGAAGGGTAGAAATTTGTCTGCCTCATTTGAAAGCCCTTGTAGGATGTAATCCAACAAAGCAGTCACAAAACACTACAATAAAATAACAAACAATATCAATGTTTATCAGGTCATTTGGTCATTCAGTGAAAGCACTTCTGATGTTCTATTTTGCCACAAAGAACAGACCTAATAGAGCAACCTTGGCAGAAGATAAAGGCTCTGAAGCTCTGTGAGGAGATTATACTCTTGTTTTCTCAAAGTTCAAGTCTTTGATTCTTCAGCATCAACCTAAGTGTGCTAGGGATGTTGCTCCTTCCTGTGACTTTAAATTCTTCTGTTTCTCCGTTTTGACCTCTTCAGACATGCCTGTCTCATTCCTAGGTTTCTTCCTAGAGTTACAAAGTTTGTTGAGAACGTTTGAAGTGCTTGGTGCTGTTCATACCCTTACCTTTCTGGTGAGTGTTTTCTTTGATGATATTTACAAAATAAGGCTATTACATCAGCTCACAATGTGAAATTATTTGAGCAATTCATATTACTGAGTTTATGTGAATGAAATTACTGGCCTACAAAAGAGAGACCATTGAATAAAGTTTGACTTAGACAACAAGACATTTTGAACGATTTCAATATGCATCCTGTAATTTTGATCCAGGGAATTTTAATTAACATTTCTTGAATGCAAACTTTTATGTTAGCTAGAGTCTTCGACTTTCTCTAAAGCCAAGAACTTAAAGTTCATTTATTCCACGTTGGCTGGAGGTGCACATAGATACTGCCACTGAAGTCTACCAGTTTTTCAATTTATATTGAGCAATTCTGCACAGTCAGTTCAGTAAGTGATTTAAATAATTCTCCTTATGAAAAACTACTTCTCTGAAGAAGTTATATAGGGGAATATGTACCTGGAATATGAATACCTGGAATACTCCAGGTAGCAAATCAGTATTATCCTTAAAGACCATATATATGTATGTATGAATGCATATGTATACATATGTATATGCGTATTTATGTTAATATGTGTATTTCTGCATTTATAGATTTTTATTATATTTCCAGGGCCCTCATTAGCACTCCAAAAATGATGTAAAGTCTGCTGAAGTCTATAGAATATTTCTTCTGTGTGCCAAATGCAGACTTTGGGTAGGCTAGTGGAATTATTCCTAAGATTTGAAATGCATCCATTTGCAAATGATATGTAGAAATCTGAATCACAGCATCATAAGAATTAATAATTCTGCTGACAAAAGTCCAAGGATTGTGTATTATCACAGATCATCTAATAAAAGGAACATACCTATATATTCTTACATCACAAGAATACATATCAATAATTTCGTATCTAAATAACTGTTCACTTGTGTCATAGTGCAGTTCAGCATATAAGAAGGAAGAAATTATGTATTTGTAAAGAAAAGCAATGTGGTCACCGCCACTTTCTACTTACTAGTTCAAATGAAAAAGCAGAGCAAGTGAATACTTTTCCTGCCAGCCAAAATAAAATTAATTATACCGTGCCAATTCTGAAATGCATATTAGACATTCTTATTGCTGTTCTTTACCTGTGACATTTATCAAATTTTAATCTTCTCTTATAACAGTATCTCAAGATTCAAATCTTGCGCCAATTCCTGTCCTTCTTACAATCTTTTCATCTAAAATAAGGGGTTTAAATCCTTCTTTATTTCTTTCTTTCTGTGAAAAACAGCACTTTACCTGACTGTCTCTGACCTTTCAGTGTTCCTAATTTACTTGGATGGACAATTTCCTTCCCTACTCTTCTGGTTTTTTAGCAGCCTATGAGAAAGTACTGGAAACAGCAAACCCCTACAGGTTTCCAGCACTTAAAAAGTTAATGTGTTGTTTTCATCATAGTGACTAGATAGGATGTCTGAGATCACATTATCAACATGATACTAAAACTGTGCAATCCTGATTCCCTGTTAACAAAGGTTCCTGGAATAAACTCCCCAAGGTGCTGAATTAAAGATCGGCATTAAAAGAAGAAACCAAAAATTCCCTGTTAAGAAAACTATATTCCAATAACCTGATTGATCTACACAAAAAGGAAAACCCAGTATGAATCAAAAGGCATCTAACTATTCTGTGATATCATTAAAGGCACAGAAAATGTAGATTGTCACAAAACCAAAGCAAATGAAAGATATGCAGTGTAATAAAATAAGTAAATTTAAACTTTGTAGGTTGTTTTTTTAGGCACTTATAACACACTGTCAGAAATAACCTAAGGAAACCATAATATTTTACTGTCTCTGCATTGAAAAATGATCCCCATCGTAATTTTCAACATGAGGAATTAAACATACAGAATTGGTCTTGTTCTGGATTACTAGATTACTATGGTAGGTAAATGGCGTATTAATTAAAAGACAAACTTTACCTCTACATAACAACATAAAACCCCCAGTGAAGCACATAAGAAGCTTTGTAAATATTAGATGATTATACCAGAGAAAAGTAAAACATATGTTAAAGGAAGACAGATGAACTTTTTTTCTAAGGATTTCACGGTGGACAGGACAAATGCTTAGGAAAGTCCATTGTAGTCCTGTTGATTTCAGGGAGCATTAAGTAGTCCCTTGGTCTGTGGAAAGAAAATGACTAAGGGGTTATGTAAATTGTATATTTGGGTTAGTTAGATTATGTATATATATACACTATGAAATAAATATTTTTGCCTACCTTAAATAACAAAGCTTATCGGTATGGTCTTTTCTAAATCTCTTTTCTATTATATTTTCAGGGTCTTCCTTTTGGTATGCTGTGCAGATATTTGCAAGCTGTCAGGGCTATTGCACAGAGGACTGATCAGCAAGGCACATACAGCCGCATAACATATGCCTCACAGCCATCACCTTCCTCCCTGTAGCTAATTATCCAGGAAAGATCCCACTGCTCTTTTTTGTACAGAAAATGGACACCATTGACATGATTTTTTTATAACTGCCTTTTCAGAAGAAAACAAGTTAGCAATTAAAATCTACCCAAATTTTATTTAGATATTGAAATTACAGCATGAATATTTCACCAACATCAGCTTTAAAAGGCAAAATAACACCCCACAAAATATGCTGAATGTTTAACCATGAAATAATATTCCTTAAGGCGTTTAGAAGTGTGTATAATATCTAAATATTTTTCATGAAAATCCACGGTTTAAAAACTTGTTTCATTTCTCTTAAACATACACATTCTATTTTCCCATTAAGTTGATCGATAATACAGTTCAAGATTTTTCAAGCATGCGTATATTTGCTCTATGTTGCTGTTGAAACTAAGAAAAAAAAATTCTGCACACAAGATTTACTAGTGGCTAATATCTTAACAATATTTTTTAGCTTTTGTCAGGCCCAATTCAAGGCTTCTTAAAGAGGTCTGACTTTCAGAAAATGAATGTCATGCATTTTCTGACACTCAGCCATACTTTGAGGGTTTCTAACCAGGAAACAAATTCAAGGATACTGAATAAGTAGTTGCTTCAGCCCTTGGCAAATGGAGGTTAGTGAATGTGGACATCGCTCTGTTGTAGAGCCCACTGAGGAGTTCAGGATCCTGCTCTGTTCTATAGGCAGAATACTCCTTGTTACCATCAAGTTTTGCAGATCATAGCATAGCAGACAAGGATCTAATTAAGCCAATAATATCAGTTCTTTCAGACACCCCATTTGCCTTTGAAAAGAAATTAACAGTTCATCTGGCATTGTTAATTTTCTGTCCTGTGCTGCTGAAAATAAATGTGGCTTAGAGTAGGCCTACCCTTCTGATTCCGCTGAATCTCTTGCTAAGAGAAGTATGGGACTTGATGCCAATTCACCTCACCCAACTCTGAAACTTATGACAGTTGGCAGGATGAACATCTCACATCATTTTCATCATCTCAGGTTTTGGACTTCAGGTGAAGACTTACATAACAAGTCTCTCCATCTAGTGGAACTTGTTATCCATGGATCCAAGATGCAGGAGGTATATAAAAAAATGAATGCACATGCTGCAGTAGATGGACTTTACAGGGTACTGAATCTATATGCAGAGTTAAGAATCTCTCAAGGAATTAGACTTGCTTGCTTAGCTCTGAGGCCAGGTCACCGTATGTCATAAACCAGTGAATAGCACTACACAAGCAGAAGTGGAGAGCTTCATGATGAAACCCTGTCTGCTCAGAGGGAGCCAGCTCTGACAGGCACAGTAAGTCTACCTGTAACACTGGATGCTGCTGCAAAAGCATCAGGTAGTGTGAGCCTCTGGCAGCAAAGTGCGGTTGATACCATGCACTGAGACTTGAACAGGATTTCTGGGGCATTTCTGCTCTGGTATGTGAAGAGATTAGTTTAATTCCAATTCTCTGCTGACCCACACTCTTTTTCACTCAGATCTCAACCAAAAGTTGTTAATAGTAAATGTCTTTGTTGGTGATGAAAGGTTTTCAGAGTGCACCGTGGCACTAAGCCTGACAGTGAACAAGAAAGGGAGAAAAGGGAAGAAATGACACCAAAAAACAATTGGTCAAAGTATTTGTTCAGGATGTGAAAATACTACTAATGTCTCACAAAACCAAGACTCATGCTTTGTGCTTCCAAAAGGTACACCTGCACAACAGAGAGAGAAACTCCCTGACAAACCCCAGCCCACCTGGCCTGGGACACAAACTCTTGGGTCCATGATGAATTGCTTGTTCATTCTGGCTCCCTTGTTGGGGGTTGCCAACCCTTCATTTCCTACCCTCAACCAATGCACAGACAATGGTGACCAAAGGACAAGGATTTTGGTGCTTGCTGCCTCAGTGAAGGCTGCCCATGCAGGCTGCTGCTATGGAAGGCAGGGAGCAGCCACGCCTGAGGAGTTAGCTGTAACCTGCAGCTGTAACCGAGATGGCCGTTGCTGCTGCCAAGGCTGGATTATATTGATCTAATGCCTCATATGTGCCAGGCACTGCACAGGGAGTCCAACAATTTAAATTCTGCTGAAAGCTAGGGAGAACAGAGAGAGGTTTAAACACAGATCCACTTCCTAATGTAACTCAACAGGCTCACCTATAACAAAGCAAGTAAAAACACAGAAACAGCAGTGGAAGAATATTGATGGCAATAGAAACCATATAGCAGGGGGTATAAAGATGCAATTAAAAAGAAGAATCTTTCATGATGTATTTTCTGATATCTTCAAAATACAAGTTGATCTGTAAGGGTGGTAATTAGAGTTCTGACACTGGGAGGATGAGAGATCTGAAAACGCACACGGGACAGACTCCTGAGACTCAAACACTCATCCTAATTAAAATCTATTATTACAAATCAGTATTGCCTTTTTACTTTCTTCAAAGTTACATTAATTTGATAAAACAAGCAGCAGAATTTTGAATGTTAATCAAAGAGATAACAGTTTCACAGGACAGATCTTTAAAATTCTCCTTCTTGTACTTTCACAGACAAGACTGGAGCTGAAAAAAAAACCCCAATGAGATGTTTTCCTATTATTGCTTAACAAGGAATAGGCAGTTAATCAAAAGAAGCTACAGTAAAAACAAAAACACACAAAACCGCACATCTGCTATCTCAATAAGGTATCAGAAAAATCCTCTTCATTTCTGTGTAATGAGACAGCACAGTATAAACCAAAATAAAGTAAATTTTTTAATCAGCAAGCTGATCTAACTCTATAGATCCTGTCAACACTACAGTGGCCATGCAGCTAAAACCCCAAAATCCCTAAAGAAGATTAAAGGTGACAGGTGATCTTGGTGTTAAAGATGTGGATGGCCTTATGGAAAACCTTACAGCAATAAAAATTTGTTTTCATAAAAACATTAAATTTCAGATAACATCCATCCTCCTTCCACAAAGAATCAGTCATTTCTATGCACTAGGAGAGAGTTTCTCTAGGAAGAAATTATATTTTTAGTTACACAGACCAAAACATAATTTTGCCATTCTGATCAACTTTCTATGCAAGGTTGGAAACTAGATTTTATACCTACTAATTTTGCAGCCATGATTAAATATCATATACAAGATAATTGATGGGCAATGACCTAGCTTATTATCAGGTATTTCAGACCTTCCAGATCATGCTGCTGTGCTTACCTTCATTCATTTGTTCATATATGATAGATGTAGGTTATAACAACTCTTGAACATAAGAAAGATTTGCTCTTTGAACAAAGGCAGAGATGGTAACTGTTATCAAGCAGAGAAATCAAAGAAAAGTGATAATGTAGTAGAGATTTCCACAGAAAAACACATTTTGAGTAAAAATGAAACAAATCATGAAATAGATTGTCTTCCAGATTTTTCACTACCTGTAGGGGAATATATCTGGTAGCCTTTAAAGACCCTATCATTAGCCACTCACAAACATAGGTCTGCACAATTCTGCTTTCAGATCACCCCAGGGAAATGTGTAAGTATTTTCTTCTGCGTGAGTTTTTTAGTGGGTATTCAATTTCTGAATTTTATTTTAAATTTTGATTTGCAAAAATCATGAAGAAAACTAATTTTCACCCTCTAAAGGTTATGTGGTCTGACTTAAAAGCATGTAACTAAATCTAAAACTTTGCCAAGCTCTATAACTCATAAATATTTTCAACCATTTGGGCTGGGATTCAGGACTGTAATGATGTGTGGGTTTGCATTTTGTTGTCAAAGCATTATGTGGTTCTGTGTAAATAATGTATCAAGGTTGAGACAAGAAAGAGGTGTTTTCAAATCAAAAGAAATTATTTTAAGAAAAAACTCTAGGAGGAATCACACCACATGGCTCAAATAAATACAATGTAACAAACTTCCATTCATTTTCCAAATTGAAACAATCAACCCCAAAACAATCCTGGCATTTCAAAACTATTATCTTCTTATTTGTTTTTTTTGGAGAGTCTTTAATTATTACAGAATAACAATAATTTTTACTTGCCTTTCTCTTTGAAATATATTTTGTCTAGAAGTAAGAAAATACTTATTGGTCACCTCTTTTTAGAAGGTACCGTTTCCAGCTACCTCCAGCCCACTTTTTTCACCCATGTTTTGGATACATTCAACTCTGCTCTCAAAGAAAATTCAGCTCTAATCCCCAGATTCTAAGTAGCAAGCACTGAGTGTTACATTTTCACAGATTAAAAATAAGCAAATAAAGGGAAGGTGTCAAAATGACAGTAAACAGAATATTTAAATGTTGGCCTGCTACAAAATTGAAATGGTAAACAAATACTTAAAGTGGTGCAGAAGCTGCAGCCTTCTCTGCTTCACATAAGGGCTGCTAAACTACTACACTGCCCAATCTCAAAAACTGTTAAATAGAACTTTAAACTAAAAATAAGTGCTGCCAGAAACACTGAATTTTGGAAATGAAAATGAGTCCAACGTGTAAAGACATTTTCAAACCCTCCCACGACTCCAAGCAGCTCTGCAGGCCGAGTCCCCAGTTCCCCTCCTCAGCTGTGTCTGCACCCTACAATCTCTCCCTCCTCCTGTCCTCCAGGAGGATGCATCCCTGTTCCCCCTCCTTGCCCAGCCACTATCCTCTTCTTGTCTGATGCAAACCCAGAACTGGGAGCCTTGAAGAGTGAAACCAGGGAAGGGGGAGGATGTCAAGACACACAGTCAAGCAAGCGGCATAAAGCAAAGAGGTGGAGACTGGCCTTGGGTGTGCACACAGCAAGCAGAGTCTCACAGGACTGGGGAGCAGGGGAAGGAGTTGCCCCATGCAGACACCGTGTGGGACAGCAGGGACCATGACTCTGTAATTCTGGAAATTTGGGGAAGGAAAGAGGAGGCTTCTAGCTAAGTACTTTTATTTGTTTCTACTTATAGGTGTGTTTGTTTACTTCCCTCCCACATTTGTCATCCCCTAGGGGCAGGCAAGAAGAGGAAAGTGTTAGGGTGACCATCTCTTTTGCTCAGCTGCGTGCCAAGATATGACGCTTTTCAAACCTGAATAGTGTAATTTGTCAGATATTATTTGATTTTTAATCAAATGGGAAGGTCCTCTACAAGTGAAATTGTGATATCAACATTATGGATTCATTTTTTAAACTAAAATATAGTATTGGTTTTATGTGGCAAGGTTTTGGTGATGGTACCAAAACATTGTCACATAAACCCACTACAAAAGTATATGTTGCCTGGTTTTTGGAAGGGAAAAGTCTGCTTGGAGGGAAGTATTTTCCCCTTCAGATAAGCATTGCACTGCAAACAGCCTTCACTGACTGTACTCCACAGATTATACATTGCCTGATACCAACATCTCTACAACTAACACAAAGATTTCACGTTAGTCGAGAGCTGCTCACCAGGGTGGGTATTAGCTCTGAAGGGATTTTTTTGATGGTTATGATTTCATCAGTGGAGGAAGTGACAGACAGCAGACCTGAGCCTAAGGCAACACAGGAAACAGCTTGCGAGTCTAAAACATCCAGAAAGATTGATTCAAGCCCAGAAGAACCTCCCGAAGCCTACCATGAGAGCAATGAGAAAGAACAGCAGCGATTTCTGCGTATACAGAGGAGGAAAGACATCTGGTCTGGGCATTTCTATTAGGAAAACCTTGCCCTCTTTCACTATAGCTTTCTTTTTTATTAAACTGTTATCAGAAAAGGAAAACAACTGGCGTATTTGCTACTGCTGGCAGCTGGTGTGTTTCACCAGTGCCACTAGGATTGCGGTAGGTGCAGCCTTGCAGGGAGTCAGATTTCATAGAATCACTAGGTTGGAAAAGATCTCTTGTATCATCGATTCCAACCATTTCTACCAACCACTAAGCCATGCCCCTCAGCACCTCACCTACCTGACTCAACCACCTCCCTCAACAGCCTGTTCCAGTGCCCAATGATCCTTTCCATGAAAAATTTCTTTCTGATATCAAGTCTGAACCTCCCCTGGTGGAGACAGAGGCCATTCCCCCTTGTCCTGTCCCCTGTCACTTGGGAAATGAGGCCTTTCAGGTAGTTGTAGAGAGCAATAAGGTTTCCCCTCAACCTCCTCTTTTCCAGGCTAAACAACCCCAGCTCCCTCAGCCGCTCCTCATAAGACTTGTTCTCCAGCCCCTTCACTAGCTTCATTGCTCTTCTCTGGACACACTCCAAAGCATCAGTGTCTTTCTTGTGGTGAGGGACCCAAAAGTGAACACAGTATTCGAGGTGCGGTCTCACCAGTGCAGAATACAGCATAAGAATCACTTCCCTGGTCCTGCTGGCCACACTGTTTCTCATACAAGCCAAGATGCCATTGGTCTTCTTGGCCTCCTAGGCATACTGCTGGCTCATGTTCAGTCGGCTGTCAATCAACACCCCCAGGTCCTTCTCCTCCAGGCAGCTTTCTAGCCGCTCTTCTCCTAGTCTGTAGCACTGCATAGGGTTGTCGTGCCACAAGTGCAGGACCCAACATTTGGCCTTGTTGAGCCTCATGCCATTGGTCTCAACCCAGTGGTTCAGCTGCCTCTAGGCTTTACATGGGGAGACCTCCCCACTCCCCAGATGCTTTTGGTCCCTTGGTAGGCCTGTGTATGAATTAGTAACTTAGTGTCCTCTTCAGCACAGAGCTTTGGAGATCCTTGTTTTGCTTCCACCATGAGTGCCAACATTTCCCATTAACATACATCTACATGCACACAACACATCCTTTCCATTCAAAGTATTGTTGCGAGGGTCGTCATCTGTGACCAGAATTCAAATCATGTTATTTTCATCTTTAAACCTCCAAAACAGAAAATCACTGAAACATATGCATAATGTTAAGCGTGTGCTTAAGCCCAGCACTTTTGAAATTAATTTCCTCTGAAATCCGTGGTAGTTCACATTATGGTGGATGGCTTTGCAGAGACAAGATCTGAAAATTTCCACAAAAAAATTCTAGTTTACAGCATTGAGATGAAACACCATTTGTGTTTAGGATGAAGTCCTCACTATACTGAACATATTTTTTAAATTGCCAGTGATTTCAACAGAATGGATATTTGGGGGTTTGGTTTTAAGTCACATGCTTCAGACAAAAATATTTCTTCCTCCCCCTTACTAAAGGTTGGGAAGGAAACTAAAGTTTCTGAAGAGATGAGTAAAATTTTCTTATCCTTTGTAGTCTAAAGTCACTATGGCAGAACATGACAGAAGTAAACTATGTGACATTCATGTTAAAAATAGGGTTCAGTAAAAAAAAATTAACTTTTTCCGTGCATTGAGTTGGCAGATTTCTTCTAGCATTATTTGGAGAGCAGAACAGCACTGGTCTGTATATATTGTACTGGTCAGTAACCCCTAGTAGTATTGGGGTGCAGAATTCATTAACTGTTTCACAAACAAATCTTCATCAAAGACTTACTGATCCAATGTTCCAGTCCTCAGTTCAAAAAAGGAGTAGGTTTTCAACGTTAACTCTTCTTAAAATATTTCCATCTGTGAATCTCTGCTCATGGAGAATGCCAGTTATAAGTACTGTACTCTGGCAACTACAACTCTAATTTCTGCAGTTCCAGTTTTTCAATGTTTTAAAGATTAATTTGAAATTTTAATGGAAAAGGTTTACAATTAATATGTGGCAGGAGCAAAAAGAGAAGTGAAACACATCTCTATAAAGAAAACATTTATAAAATGGTGTATACACCACCATTTGAGCATACCGAGTCTCAGAAGAAATGCAAAGAGACAGAGTTTGTTTTCCTTTTCTTCTGCAGAACTACAATGAAGTGATAATGACCTCAGGAGTGTATGTGTGTGTTTATTCCATTTTTGGCCCATTTGATGTGGTTTTGGCCTAAGGAAAAGCTAAAGGCTAAATGTATTTTAAGTGGGCTAAAACCAAGATAAACACATGTCCCTGAGGTCATTATTTCCATTAGATGACAGCTTGCATAAAATATCAAAAGCATTGTAAAAACAGTGTAAACTTTAAAAAATATATTCTTTCATAGGTCAGCACATCCTTTAGAAAGTATATACTGTTTCTAAGCAATTGTTTCTTCTATTGTCAAAGTTTCTTCTTCAGGAACAGAGTAACCAAAGTTTATTTGGACTTTGGATATGCATGACATAGTCTGGGCTTTGTAGATCCTACACATAGCACAGTAAAAGGCAAACAGTATATCCAAGCAGTAATCATGCTCATCATGCACATAATAACTTTGTACATGGAAACATCTATCAGTTACACTACAACTTCGAAGATATGATCTACATGAGAAAGGTTGCCAGTGCTTTAGAAACCACGCTAAGACTTGACGATGGGTACACACAAAATTTAATAGGTCTGTGGTTGGTGTGGACAACATCCAATGCTTGCAGCTGAGAAAATGACAGCACAGTTTTGTCTTGCTTTTCAGTACAAATTTTGTGGGGAGTGACAATCAGCAAAACAAGAAGGCTGTTTGAAAAACACGCTTCTTCCTCACAAGTGAGTCAGAGGAGCAGGGAGATTTTCCCTGGTATTGGAACTCTGGCTTCCTTTCCCCTGCAGCCTTGGTCTGTGCTGGCAAGGTTTGTCAACAGAAGGTTTGTCAGCTCACATCCCCACTTTTTCGTCTCAGATCCCCCAGATACAAAGCTGGCATACTTCCTATTGCTTGCTCTTGAACTACTCTATCCTGCTGGTGTTCTTAAAGTGGTTTTGTGGATCACAATTTTAAAACTATTTTCCTCATAGAAGATTAGTGGTAAAAATATTCACTTATAGGGAAAAAATTACAAAAAAATCCTGAAAAATTATCTTCACTTCTTTTTAAAGTCCTAACTCTAAATACCCTGTTTTTACCCAGAACTTACTTTTTCTCATTTTCTGCGTTCTGAAAATCAAAAAGGAACCCAAAATTTTACATTTGTTTTCTAAAAATTGCTTTGTTGAATGCAGAGTTGAATTAAATGCCGCAAGTATTTCACAGTTACCAGTAACTCAATCAATTCGGGAGGCATAGTGCCTTCCAGATGTCAATTGTATTGTAGTTAATTTACAACTTCTCTTTCCCAGACACTCAGAATAGAAAAAGTGGAAAGCTGAGGCTTTTATCAATTGGCATGTCACAAGAAAAAAGTATGACTGAATCTAAATCCACATCTGGATTTAAACTCTTAATTCTGCTACCTTCTCCTTAGTTCTGTTGAACTTTAATCCTGTCAACGTGGTTTCTTTCTGTAATATTATCACTTCACTGTTGTTTTAGGAAAAATACAATAATTTTTTAACCTTTCCTGACTGACATACGGAAGGCCTTTATGCACGGAGGGCAGCTTCTAAAAATACCATCATTTTGTTCTCAAACACCAATTTCCTAAAATCAGCTTTCAGTAAAGGTTTGTTTGCAATAGACTGGAGGAAAGTAAGCATTTCAGCTAAGACTATTTTCTTTGGATCAGTCATCCTTTCAAAGATAATATAATACTACTGCACCGTACTCTCAATAGCTTAGCTCTTTTTTAACCTGGCATTAGATAAGAGGTTTGCATTAAATACGTGGATTAATTTGTGAAATGACTGAAGTACTTTTTGTACTTCTGTGTGATTAGAGAATATAGAAGCACTGTTATAAGTGAAAAACAGAGTTGGGTTCTAGGAGGAATTTTAGGATCCAGACTGGAAGATTACGTGTGTGTCTTAGCAATATGACAAACATTGCTTACATGACCTTAGAAGGCCTAGAGCAGATTTCAATTTTGTCATAACAGGAGAAATTTCTTCCATTATTCCTTGTTACAATCTGCTGAACTCTTATTAGCCTCAGTAAATCAACATTGACACTGAACTGGAATTATTTGCATGTAAATCTGCTCTCATTGCTTCACTTATATGAGAATAGGTGGAGACTTGTTTGAACTAAGCAACAACTTCAGTGTCCATTTTCACTGTATGTACAGTGCAGCTGTTTCTTCTATGCTGCTGCAAACCACTGTATGTTATTACTCCATTACTAAAATATTGGCCCTAATAAAGAAATTTTAGGGTCCAGATGAGTCGAGCTGCAAGGAAGTAGTGAGCTCTGTATCAGGATTTTCCTTCCAGGTCCACCACTTAGGGTAACTGGCACTTTCACTGTCACTGGTGTTTATGATGGTCATGATTTCATTTGTGGGCTTGTTGTTTGGCCAGGTTTTGGTTCTGCCATGAAACATTCCTCCTGATGGCAAATGGAAGGAACCAACAGCTGCCTACCATTTGTGTTGGCAATAACGAGCAGAGTTACTAACTGGAACATAATGAGAAGTGGAAAAAAAGCAGAAAGAAGAAAAGAAGGAAGAAGTAATTCAGTAGGAAAGGTCATGTTTGGAGTGGACAGTGAATAATGAGGCTAATTGAATGGGGACAATGAAGAGCAAAGGAGATTTGATCTCTTCCACCAGAGAAAGTCCATTGACTTCAGCAGAGTAACTATGAATTCTGTTCAGACTTTTGTTTTCAAAGAAAACAGTTAGGAAAGGTGCACAAAAAAAAAAAAAAGGAAAATATGCATAATTTAGATAGGAAAAGGAAATCCTGAGATAGTATAAAAAATAATTCAAATGCTAATGACTAGGGCAAAATTCTGGTTTCTTCTCTCATGCTCTGCTCCAGCTGTTTCTTCAAACTAACTAACTCCAAGAAATATCCTCTTGGGTTTGGGGTGCTTTTTTGTCCAAATTCCCCAAACTGAGTAAGCACCTCTGTAAATCAAAGTACTACAACCATAAAAACAATAACTTTCTGCTTTAGGAAGTGGAGGAAACAAGACTCATAATGTTGTTGTGATCATACACTGCCCTATTAAGCACAGGAATGGAAGTAGTGAACCTACACCCTTAAACATTTGCTAGCAGTTGCACATTTCTGAGGTATTTGCGTTTGTAGTATTTTGGTTGCTAGGATTCCTGGCCCCCTTAGCCTCATTTCTTCCTCTCCCCCCACTACTTATGAAATGACATTGAAAAGAAAAAGGTAAGAGAGATGCCTTTACAGCTTTGCTCTTATTTTACATTCTCTTTCTGTGTCTATTTCTCCTAGAATGGTAACAGCCAGGTGCAATTTGTTTCTTCCTGAAATAGACCCATCCTTTGTATTTCCAGTGATATCCGTATTTTTGTTTTTATTAGTGTTTCTCTAATTCTTCAATCTGATCTTTATAGCATCTTCCTTTGACTTTTTTTGGAATGAATATACGATTGTGTTTATATTTCATCCTTTTCTTTCTTATTTTTCTTTTTTTTTTTTTNTTTTTTTTTTTTTTACTTTAAGAAAGGGCTAAAATATGCAGGGAGGAATAAAAAAGCCTTTGAATAAAAGGCCAATTACACTTATATAACGTTACATTTCCTGCATAGAATTTGCATACTGCATCAATAGTTTTCAGAAGACTTCCAAGAAATAACAAAGAAAAGAACAGGAATGGTCTATGCCAAGAACATGCCTAAAATAAAAAAAAAAAAGCCATTCTTTTTGAATACTAAGAAAACAGTGTTTTACTGCTCAGAGCTCATGATACCCTCCCTCATTAGAGAAATATCTGCAAGCAGTAAAGTATCTGCCCTGGCAGAGGATTCACAAATCACAACAATTACCTGCTTCTTTTGGATATTGAATCAGCTAATTATCCATCAAAGTTCAGATTGGACATCTGCCACCTGACTTATTTTAGTATCCACCACAGAGATCTTCTTGGCAAAGGTTTCCAGTTTTTCCCCTCACTCACCTCTCAATAGGAAAATGGGAAATGATTTGGATACCATCACTAACCATTAAGTAAAACTAGGATACTCTGGCCTAGGGCACCTGAACCCTGGATGACCGTAGGATTTCTCTGTGCTTCAGGCCAAAATGAGTATTAACACAGGTAGAAGAAAAGTAAATTAGAGAAAAAAAGAGTAGGGATAAAGGAGAGAAAAGAAATGGAAGAATAGTCAATTAGACTTCTAGTGGGCTGAAAAAATAAGTAACCAGTAGCCCCTGATGTAATATGAATTACAGTTTGGCAAGCACTAGGGATGAATAACAACATCTGGCATTCTAGGTGTTACTCTTCATCTATATACCAATAGCATCTGTGTAAGCAAGTCCTGCCAGTACCATCGCCTATTATCATCTTTTATGCTGGGAAATGAGTGCAAAAATGTTATATTATGCTCTGTTAAAAACCCACTTTTGAAACTCTGTGCCAATACTTCCTCCCCAGGGACAAGATGAACCCAGGTGTAGGCAAGGGTTATTCCCACTGAAATTATAGGAAGTTCCACCCACTGAGACGAAGGGTGAGTTTGCCCTCCCATTAATAGAGATTTCTTCTTCTTAAACTAACTATATGTACGGAGCCAGTGACTCACAGCAACACCAGGGCAGGACCCCAAAAATCCTGACTGTGATAGATATACTCTGATATAGACGCCCTAATATAAATACCCATGATATATACATCAAACAATATTTTCTTCCTGCTTTCTGTTTGAGCGTATCCAATGTAACATTCCATCCGCATTCATTCTCTAAATTTAAATCTAATGATTAAATATAAATTTTAAATAGCAATATAAAAAGAGGCTGATTTCTTTACATGAGGACCATGTCCACCATAAAAACTATCATTCACATCGAGAAGGACAGATGATGGGATCTGACTACATCTTTACCTTCCAAGATAATAGAAAACCTACAGCAATGAAAAGTAAGTGGGTGTTTTGCTCTAGCATAAGAATTAGGACCAAAGTTACTTTGGTCTAATGATATAAAATTTCAGGGCAAAATACTGGATTCCTGAGTCTGACATATTCTGCTTTGTGTTTCATTGAAACTCATGCTTAGGTTAAAGGAGTTCTCAAAATTGTGCTTTCAGATCCAGAGGTCTCCAGCTGAACTTCTTGTAAGTTCAGTCATTTTCTTATTAGCTAGAAATAAATTATAGTCCCTGTTATGAAGTCCTGGGAAGATTTCATTAATTACACGGCCACCTACTAAGATCAGTAGATACTATCTGTCCCACTAGGAAATACACGGACGTACTTTGATAACTTTTAAGCATATTCGAATGCATTTTTGCAATTTACATTGCAAAACATGTTCTAGAATTATTCCTAACCAAGTAATTGTGAAAGACGTCACCTATACTTAAAATGAAAGAGGGTAGGTGGGGAGTTAAAGACAGAATGTGTCACTCTACTTCATGTTGAAAGACTCTGAAATCACTAGCTCTGTGCAGTCAACTCTGCCACTACAGTTATGAACAAGTCATTGTGTTCCTCATTCCTTGTCTTTTCCACACAAACTCTCTATAGAAATTGAATTGATGCATGTGTTACTCCTGGGATCAAGGTCTACCCTGTCTTGGATCTGTAGAGTATCACAAGTAATACAGTGTTACACCACATAGCACTGCATTAACGATCCCTGAAAAAAAATGCAAAGTACAGACAACATTAGGTCTAGAAGTAAACTATGGTTATTTAAATGTCAGTATCAACTATTTGCACCTTCAGGTACAACTATAAAACTAGTGATTCAAGACAGAGTATTGAACATTGCAGCTGGAACATTTTGATTTTATCAGTTCATACCAACCCAGACAAGTGGCTTTTGGCCTAAAGCAAATGAAAGAGGGTGACAGGATGTGTGCCAGGTGTCCAAAACCCAAATTTTCTCACAAACTGGGTGTAACAAAACTAAAATATATCCTTCACAGAGCCTTGATTTTATTTCTGCTGAAAACTTTTACAATGCAGACATACATTATCATAACAAAGTTTTGTGGCATGTTGAAAATGCAGGGAACACATTAAAAAATTGCATTTGATAATGTAAACTACAAGGTTTACCATACCAATTGTATTATTCATGTGCATATTTAATTCAGTGAAAAGGAACTCCACCTGAATTTATTTGAGCTGCCACAGAAGTCCCACTTTATCACAGAATTCCCCCAGGTGCTGCAGGAACAAGAGGGCCTTGATGCAGAATTTAGATCTAGCCTACACACAGCACACAGAGTATGTGAAGTGCAAACCAAGGATGGGCAATGAAGTGGGTTCTTTCTCCACTTACACTACATTATTGAAGTTAACGACACTGCACACAGTCATACCTGCCTGAATCACAAAACAGGCCAATGAACATAATTAAAACCCCTTTAATTTTGAAATGTAGAAACCAGATATAAGTAAATCTACAGAGAGGGGCCAGAGATGGCTTTACATTTGGGATGTCAGCTAGATGTGGAGTTGGTAATCCAAAATTCATTCACATTATTTAAACCTCCTCCGGTTCTTGATTAATTTTGCATTTTGCTGAAGTTACCGTTGTTGAGAGCTGTGAAACACTTCCTAAATTAACCACAGAGATAAGCAAAGCATTTTATTTGTTATAAGAGTTTCTCAAGGTCTGCAGAAAGATACTTGCATTCAGATAGAGACTTAAATTAATGAAGAATCATTTGCTCTCTTTTCACTAAGTAAACTGTAAGCATTCAACCTTAGTAGTCATTTCCTGCTATAAATGCATGCTTCTCCAGATAATTTCCAAGGTCCAGTTAGAGGACAAGAAGCAAAGATGTTCTTCGTTCCGTACATAGGTACATGACACAAGTTCATGCCCTTTCTCATTCTTTCCCATCCCCAGTCTCGAAGCAGAATTTCCTCCATCAGCTGTTCAGAAAAGGCAAGAGTTTCTTCACCCCAGGTACCCCACATCCCTCTGTGGAGCCATCTCCCACTGAGGGGTCAAGCAGCAGCTCCCCATAGCCCCCTGCTGCTTTTTTCACCCTGGGCTGAATATCTGCAGCAGGACTTTGGAGCCTCCATGACAGCAGCCCAGCACCACTGCCGGATTCAGGTTTTTGGAGTTACACCACTGCTCCAGCCTGATGGCCCACAAGGGTGCTTGGGACCCTCCTTATAACATGTCCTAACTGCCTGCCATATTTAGAAGTAAAACTTAGAGAAAAAGAAAAGCGCTAAAGCTCCATTTTTCTTAACATAACTAGCCATTTCTCAGTTAATTTTAGAGGATTTTTACATACTTAAAAGGCAGAGAGACCAGTGCACAATACATATAGGCATTTATCCAGTCTTTTTATACAGCACCAAAACTATCTTGCCCACTTAGAAAGAATTAAGGATAGACAAAGACAAACAGAGAAAGAAAGTAGGACAGAACAACAGTCCTCTTCACCATGAAAAAAAATTGGAAAAAAACCCACATTTTTATAACTCCTTTTTTATTCTGGATTTTTTTAAAAAAAAGTTCAGCCGTCTAAGTACTACTCTTCACTGGGATCTGAGGAACTAAGGAATGTGACTCAAAAACATTTACGCTCCATTAACAGAAACATAAAAGAGAAGATTAATAAAAATTAGCCTTAACCTGCTGTTCAACTTCAACTGTCACTTCAGGGGCTAACCACAGACTTGTTTAATCACAGAGATGACAGGTTCTGTATTCCAGCCCTGGATCTGGACGTCGGTTGCATTTTAAACAATTAAGAGTAAAGAACTAAACGTGTGCATTGCTAGCTGAGGATGAGAGCTCAGCAAAGCCTTTTGGAGTGAAACAGCCAGTTCCTGCATTACACAACACTGTGAAGAAAGAGATGGCCAGCGTTGAAGCCTGTGTGTATTACGGCTATTCTGCTGTGCTTCTGTAGTTGCACTTTGTTGCAAAGAGAGGCTGCCTTACAGTGATAGAAGTACATTTATTATTACTGTCTGTTGAACAACACACAGTTTAGGGTTAATCTGGCAGTGAATCCCCTTCCTCATCTGTTCATTCCTCATCCTCATCTGCTCAGGCAGATGAGCTTCAAAATTCTTCTAGATGTCCAGACTGAGATAAATGATTCAAGGTCAGCATGCAAACAGTCAGTCACCCAATACTTGTAATCTCTTTGCAAACACTGGCAGAGATCTCTGCTCATTTATTTCTTTCAACTATAAATTAGTATCACATGCTTACTTCCATCATAAGAACATATGAAATCTTCCACAATGGATTTATGTTTTAAAAGGCTTGGGTTTTTCCAGTGGAAAGAGCTATAGAGATGTCTGTCATGTTCCTCACCTTGGTTGCACAGTTTTCAGTCACCAACCCTACTTCCTCCATAAAACTCTCCAACATCAATTCTGCCTCATGTCTTTCCAGCAGCAATGCATCAGAGTACTTAAGCATATGACCAATGGTGAGTGGACCAGAGCCTACGTTCGGAGGTGATAAGAGAAATGCCAGCATCAATCAAAAGGGCACATCTTCACAAACCATGGTAGTTTGTCTATGTAGAGCACTGATGAGACTGCTCCTAGAATAACTATTTTGGTTTGGAGTGCTTGACATCAAAAAGAGGTCCCACAAGAAGAGAGTCTCTATTATGAGATTACATGAAAGAAAAAAATGTAGGTGGGTTTATGGGCATATCATAAACAAAGACAACAAAGTTTGTTTATCGACTGGAGTCTGAAAAGAGTAAACACATGAGAGGAATGGCAGTAGTTTAGCAGCAGCAAGGGGTGAACTAACAGCAATATGATGAAAATAAGCAAAGGAAAAGTTTAGTCTGAATAGGAGGAAATATTTCTTAATGACAAGGTATATTAGGCTGTGGAGAAATCTCCCTAGAGACACCTCAATTGCTTGAGTAATTTAAAACTAGATGAGACAAAGCACTTGAGAATTCATTGGGGGAACAGTCGTGCCTTGCCATTATCTAATAGGTGTTTTCCATTTCTAACATGTATGATTCAACTGACATTAATTGGCATTAGGCTGTGAATCAAAATAAAATACAACTCCTAAATGTTACCAGACATCCCAGCGATCCATTTTCCTGTTACTTCTTTTCAGCAAAATGGAATAAAGTGACAATAACTTCAGAGACCAGAGTGTCATGATCAGTTAAAACAAATTTACCTCATGTTCAGAAATATTTTTAAAGTAATTCCATTCTGGTATGTTACACAGGCAGCTAAAATCCATAGCACCTACATACGTGCCTATCAGTTGGGAAGCTTCTGGTGCATCACAAAGAGTAACTGAATCACAGAGTGGAGAATCTGGAGTAGGAGCAAAGAAACCATTTTACTTAGAAAACTGTGTTCTGAAGACAGGGAAGGAAGGTCAAGGTTTTCAAGTACTAGAAGAAAAAATCAGATCCAGGGAGGGCTAGTTATATGAAAGATATTTCTGCCATACTACTGGTATGTTTAATCTCTACCTCTCTAGTAGATATCTAAGGTTTACATGTTGTGTTGAACTCCTACAATGTTTTTTTGTTACTTTGCTCTCTTTTTTTTGCTCTACTTTTTACTATAGCTATAATCAAAGAACTCTTTTTTCCTTAGCATAATCAGATCTTTATGCTAGCTTAGACCCTCTCCTGCAAAAGTCAGAAGAATAAAACTTTAAAACAACACTAAAAGCATTTAAAAAAAACTTATCCTCCACACATGGCATAGCTACTTAATATTTTGAAATATGTAATATTTTAAAAGCAGTATCTATCCAAGTTAGTTGGTAAGTTTTTACTAAAGTATTGAAGTTTTAATTTCTAGAATATGGGGGTGGCAAAACATGTCGAAAATCCTAGCACTGTGACATACTGCAAAGAGAAAACTTTTCCCCAGTTTTACAAATGCAGAAATAGAAGAGAATCTAAGTACCTTGCCAAGTACTCTACTAGGAAAAGACATTTTAAAAGTCATTCATACAGATATTTGCCCTAGCAAAGCTGGATGTCTGTACGGCCCTAGCATCCAACTGCAGAGCCTTTACTGCAAGTAGAGAGGGGAGGCAGCCAGGCCCCAGTGCATTCACAAAGCCCAGGAAGGAACTCTGGAGTGAGGGTTCCCAAAATCAGAGGTGCCCTGTGCTGTTGGCTTGTAGAATGTTGCAGAAATAGGGGAAAGGACTTGAGAGGCAGTTCCCTTAAAATGGGACTTATGCCGTGAAGTGAAGAAAATCTGCTGCCTGTGAAAGTGCCATGAGCCTTAGGTGAGGTAGTTTTATGTGAATGTGCCTGGGGAGTGGTCACCCCAACGGATGGCAAAAGCTTGCAGTGTTGTGCTACAAAGGACTTCTAGAGTTCTCTTTTCTCCTTTCCAAATACCAGTTTTTAAGCAATGACTCATGTTTGAGTTGGGAAAATTGACTCATGGAGCAACAGAAATTAGAATTTTGCTAGTTTCAGTATAGGGGTTCAGGTAACATATTAGTAAAAATCTCCTTAAATTTAAGCCCATGTCTTGGCAATTTCAATCAATTCCTGGCAAAAGATTTATATATACTCTCAGAACATGCCTGTTTATACTATCACTTTAATTTTGCAGGAGCTGCATCATTATATATAGATTAAGCAATTTATCCAAACTTGTATAAAAATCTGTGGCAGAAAAAGGAAATAAAGTCTAGTTTTCCACAGTCTGCCAAGTACTGCACTCCTTGAATCATCATTTCTTTGTTTCTAACAGTGAAAAGGAAGAATGTATCTATTGGCTTTCTGAAAATCTTACACAATTTGGAGAGTTCTTTATGTCTCAGGCCCAGAAATAGAACAAAGTTTGTATAAGCTT
Organism: Piaya cayana; assembly: GCA_013389865.1. Classification (NCBI taxonomy): domain Eukaryota; kingdom Metazoa; phylum Chordata; class Aves; order Cuculiformes; family Coccyzidae; genus Piaya; species Piaya cayana. Next base: position 90,944 of record WAAB01013243.1, on the reverse strand, counting down.
TCACCCATAGTGGCAGATGGGAGGATGTAAATGAAAGAAAGAGAAACTCCGGTAGTTACAGCTCAGTATTAACTTTTTTTCTGCAGTCTTGACTGTATAAAAAATATCTCTTTATATATATTTCCATTTTCAGTGGAATCAACATTTAAAAATACCAAACCGTTGCAAAAAGAGTGACCATTTTTGTCATAATCTTGTCTAGGACATGAGATGAAAACATATAAATCCTTCAAGAATGCTGACTGTAATAATGATCTTGTCTCTGTTTTTTAGGTGAAGTAGTTGATGATCGTTCAATATAGCACATGATTGGTTTAAACTCTTCTTTATACAGGGAAAATATTACCCATGGTTTTGCTCACCTCTCTCCCCAGTGGAAAGTACCTCAATGAGAAGCATTATCAGAGACAATTTAAACTGCTGTGTAACTTAGAATCAGGTTGGGCTCAGCTTTAGAAATTATTTCCCAGAATGTCTCTTCTTGCAGACTTTTTGAGTCAACTAGGAGCTGAATGATGCCAGCCCAATGCCATAGCTGGGAGAGGTGGGCAGAACCCACCATCTCAGAAAAGGTCTCTAACGTAAAAACTGATACTCTGAACCACCATCACCAAGGCCAAGTTTAAAGGACAGTGATCATGGCTTTATACATTAGAGAACAGAGAGAAATTTGTATTCAAATATGAAGCAGTGTGCATTTCTCTAGGCTATTGCTCTGACATCCATCATGTCACATGAGACATATCCAGGAGACCGGAGTGCTCCATTTCTGTGATCTAGTCTTCTCAGGATTTTTTAGTTTTCATTGGCTGCTTTTGTCTATCCACAATCAAAATGTGCTATGTGGTTGAGAGTCTTCTACTGGAAAGTGCATTCCCATTTAGCCAACTATATTAATTTCATGCCTGATAGTGAATACTACCAGGACAGTTTTCAAGTTCAATGTCTTTTCTGACTTGCAGCAGATCTGCACTAGCAGAAGAAAAAGGCTCATGCAGTTCGTAATGAATCACCTGAACCACCTTGACACAAATTTACATTTTTAGAAACCATTCATAATTTACAGTTATTTAAATAACCTTTGTTGTATGAAAGACTCTGTCTGGTCCCTTGTCCATACAAGGCACCCCACATTGGTAGCTGATTCTTTGACCTTTTATTCTCAGGCCAGGGAATGAGACATGCCATGCACTCATATGCTCTGCCCCTGGGCACTACTCTAAGTAAGTCACTTGGACAGCACCCCTTGCCAGCTGATTCACAGAATGGAATCTGCATAAGCTCTTGAAAAGAAATGCTCATTAATATTCCTAGCCAGAGGCAAGTGTGCTACAACTCAGTGAAAGGAAGGGTCAGGGGAAGTAAAAACAAGGGAAAAGAATTGAAGGTCTCATAGAACAAGTCAATACCCTAAGACAAGTGGTTCCTTTGTTGACAGGAGAACAGACCATTCTGCTCTAGGAAGAACTATGCAAATAGACTGAAAATAAGGAGATATTTTCTATTCTATTTTTATCAATAACCCAAGAGCACCAGACAGACTACAACAACCCCTAGTATACTGGGAACAATTTAATGGGACCAAACAAAAGGATCCTAAGGGACTTCCACAAAGCATTTGCTCTCCCTTAGTCAACAAAGTAATCGCAAAAGCTCCCCATTCAGCTCACAACATTCTAGGGGTACGTTTCCCTTCCCCAGTATGCTCTCTTCCTCTGTTTGCTGCCTCCTTTTCCCCTCCCCAGGCTCCATCCCTGAAACTATTCTTCCCTTCAGCAAAGGAAATTTCCATCTCTCCACAGTAAAATGTAGGGATATTGCTGGTACCAGGAATCATAGGAGACTGCAACAGTACATATGGTTTTATCTGAAAGCAGGACTTGCCTGCTATTCCCCTCCTCCACTTCTAGGGAAAAAAAAAAAAGAAAAAATAGAGAAGAGGTGGTTATGTTATCGTTATTCATTTTCTTTTGAGTTAAGTGATATATCACTTTTCCTATTAGGATTTAATTTGCTTTAGCATGAAGAGATCAGCAACTGAGTTCTGTTTTAATTAGACAGGTACTAAACAGTTTGATAGTAATTTGAATACTGACAAGCTGGAGTGCTCACTGGTCCATGAACAGAAATGATATTACAGTGTTCAACCTGCTGAAGAAAGTCCCTTAAATATTTTGCATGCAAGGGGAAAAGAAGAGGAAGAGAAACATACGCCAAATGATGAGATGAAACTTGGGCAACATGATACCAGGACTGACCTGCAACCCATTTGCAAAAATTGTTAGCTACCTATCTGTAGTTTCTGGTCCTTAGTAGGAGGCCAAATTTAGCAACATTTACCTCAGGTAGGTGTGTCAAGTTAGAACACAGAGCCTGAAAAGATGTCTCAACCAAGGGTTTGGAGCAGTGTAGATGCTAGCACCCAAGAAGAATGAGTCATAAATGTGTCATAAAAGACAGCTACATACACAGAAGATGGGAAGTAGTCAAATGTTGAACTTGTACAGGTAGGCTTGCTGTTTCTCACCACCGTGCAGCCTTTGTGTTCTCCTTCAATGTCTATCAGTTGTTGCTTCCTCCTGCTCCACACAACCTTTATGCAGGATCTGGAGCTTTCTGTCAGCAAACCATTTACAACAGCAGGTTCTCTCACCAACTCTTTTGCATCACACAGCATGTGTACCAGCTTGCAATAATTAATTCCATAAAAAGAAGGCTACCTAGAAGCCTTTTCTGGATTGAAGGAGACTCATCTCTTCACTCACCCATCATTTATTGCTCCTGTGGGAGCTACTTCTTCCCTTTTTTGACCTTCTTCAGGTAAATCGTGCTTCTAGGAGCAGTGTCACTAGCCCAGAAAGCAAAGGCTCTGTTTTATTTAAGGTTTCTCTGTTAGGGCTGTACAAAAACCAGAACCAAAAGCAGCACACTGATATCTGATGTTTTCAATGAACCAAATAGAAGTATACTCTGTGTGTGTATATATATATATACACACATATATATATAGACCCACCTTTCATTTATGGAAAAGCTGGAATCTTCAGCTTCTGAATATATCAATATGAGCCATTGTAAACAGTATTGACACAGTTAATGCTACTAACTTGGTCTGGGAAAGACCCTCTGAATCACTAAATACATCCTTTGCAGTACAAACTATTATCTTTCCTACTATGATTTGCATTAGAAGATATATTTTCCATGTCACTCAGGCAACAAGAAGTGTAACATTAAAGATCCAATATCAGGAAAAGAACAAATCAAAGCTCCAATGAAAGTATAAAAAAAAATTAATTTATTAAAAAGTGCTGAGCTAATGAAAGGTCTTCAAAAAAGATAATGAATAGCCATGATCGTCCTGTAGTAGGCAGAACTGGAGACGAACAAGTGGTTCTAACAGTCTGTTAGACTGGTACGATATCTAGATTCACAAACTCCCCTTTAGCATTTTGAAAGTATAACTCAACCGCTATCTTTAGGAGTCAGAGCTGGAATTTCAAAGCTGCCAGTCTCTTTTAATTTCTTTGCATTATGAATTCTTAACTCCTTCAAATTTCTTTGAAAGTCCCATTACAATATTCAAAACCAAGATTTGTTTGAAGAACCGTATAGCACTCATGAGAGGCAGAGCTGCTTAGTGACTGGAAAAGGATCATAGAGCAGTCACCGTTACTTATTTCCATTCAGGACTCTTGTCTGAATCACTGTGTGACTACTGGCAATATAACCACATTTCCTCAATTCAAACATACACTAAATATGTATCATTTATTCTATTCCCTTTGAATTATATTGTAAAGCTTATTTAGGTACAATATGTAAGGTTGCTTCTCATGAAGATGGAGACCTGCATCATTTAATACAGCTCCAAACCACTCAGCCTGTGTAATAATGATTTCCCACTTATTAAGGACACAACCTCTAAAAACTTGAGTTTTTCACACTTCAGATTTATATACTGAAAAACACTAGAAACGAAGTACTGCATCCTCTAGCTACTTTTCTCTTTCTCTCATTCCTTGACCTTAGCAAATTCTTTATTTCCTTCCTCTTCATTTTTTTATTAAAATACATTTTGCTTTTAAGTGAATTTCTCTTTGCTATTTAGCACTTTCAGCCCACTGAAACTTCTCCAGCTGACCCCAAGCCTTACGTCCAAGGTGAAAATATACTGTATTCAACAAAATCAGAAAAAAAAGCAAATAAATGCTTTGCTCAGGTTCATATCTTCACCCAAATGCTCGTTACGGGGGTATGCGCTTCTATTGTCACGTTCAGAGTTGCTGCCCAACTGTACTGCAAACACATCTCCTAAAAAGCAGCAGTTTCAGGTTGGTTGCTGTAAAAGCATCCTGATAAGCTGGCATGTTAAGTGAGACAGATATTAATTTTCTAGCCTCAGTAATATGATGATGGTAAAATTGCAGAAAACTCATGACAGTTCACTTCATCAAATGAAGAGGCAAAAATGATAGGATACAGGAAGGATGCTTATAAACACATGTAATGATGTGTTTAAATCCCAGTGAAGGCAGACAAGGATTAACTGTTTCACTGAGTTATATCTCAATCATTTCAACTTACACGTTTCCAATATGAAATACATGTTCTTCTCCTCTTGACTTTCCCATAAACACCCTTTCTTCTTCCAGGCTCTTTTCTCCTCCTTTTTAATTTTCTGGAATTCTTGTTCAATCTCAACACAATTACTTCTAAGTAAAGTCTCACCTTTCCACTTTCTTCCTGTTCCCATCCCTGGAAAATCTTGCTGTTTTTCTTTTACTGCCTCTATATCTATTCTCACAGTTATTTCCCCTTCTATTCTCTTTCAATTTACAGTGTGGAGCAGATGCTGTGATGGAAACCACAGTTTAAAAAAATCCCCGTCTTTCAGGTCTCAAGATTTTCATATCCTGTTTACCACATAGTCTGTTTAATCTATCACTTCCACTAGTTTTTGTTTAGCTTTCTCTCCAGGTTCACGTTTCCCTATGAAATATCCTCAGGGATCTAGAAGTGTCTTCCAGGCTCTCCCATTGCCTTCCCCTGCAAGGACCACTTGTCTTACATCGGCTAGAATGAAACTGTCAAACAGTAAAGTACACATAGATGGACAGTAAAAACTACTCATACTATTTATTTTACATCACTGATTTTGGTGATTTAGAGCTTAGTTGTGCTCCTCTGCTAACACTCTCTCTGATTTTATTCTCCTGCATGTGTCAGTCAGGAATTGGAAGGCAAACAACTAAACGCTTGTCTTCAAAGGGACTGCAGAAGCTTATTCCCACTGTTTGCCACACATTCAAAGATGATAGACCATCTCCATCCTGCTTTCAAAAGTGAGTTGAAATTCAGAAGAGAGTAGTTACCAAAAAGCTTAAATCACTTTTGAAAACAGTGTTTGGGAGGAGGTGTTTTTTTTTTAAATCCCGCTTTGGATTAGGGATCCTCTTTTTGTCATCCTTGTACATAATCAAAATGTTGGTCAGATGCATGACCAATATTGCAGAGCAAAGAATATCAGCACTGCTCAACATTATTTTTCACTCTGTGATATTTAAATGTGTGAAACTAGAAATTCTAAATTCTACTTTTAACTACAGACTTGTCGGTACTAAATGTTTTTTTCTAGAAATGAAAGATTATTGTCAGCCTCTGTATGTATATTCCACATCACTACTTCCCTGATTTCATTTCTACATGACACCCAGTGTTCTACCTGTCTGAAATAGGAGGTCCAACTCTGCCACCATCAAATGTGTCAATCCAAAGGTTTTCTAAAAGTTAAAAAACCCTGAAAACCCAATTAGGCATGACTTAAACACTGTCTCAGTGAAGCTTCCACCTAATACTGTAGTCCCCAGCCTTTTCCAGAGAGTATATCTATTTCACGTGGAGGTCCCATTCTTGGAGCTATCCACAGAGCATAAACAGCACATCAAGACACCAAGGACAATTGGCATAGACAGATTCAGGGCTCTTTAGGGTCTAGTAAAATTGAATGCTTGCACATGTACATACATGCTTATATTTAATAGTCCCATGGGTATTGAATTTTTATGTACAGACTTATTTAATAGCCACATTACTGTTGCTGGGCTGTAGGAAACCCACCTTATTTGCAGAGGCACCTACAAAACAAGACAACCAGCCATTCAAATGAAGATTCTTTCCAACTGAAATTACTTAGCAGTCCTACAAACAAGTAAACCACAAGATCAGATGTCAGGTGGGAATATTCCTACACAACTGGCTGAAGATTTCCTAGGATTAGGTAACAATGTTTTAGGAAAATGACCTAAAATGCCCACAATCACTTACCTGATGTGATGGGAATGCTCTCAGTCCCAGGGAAGTTACCTTGGATGATATCTCAGTCCAAGGGGAGGGCCCCTGACTGCAGACCCGCAGCTCTGAGGAGGAATTGGCTCAAATCAGCTCTCCAGCAGGACCCCATTTATAGTCAATCAAGTTTGATCTGGGGTCAGTTTTAACTGGCTGTGGACCCACATCTTCTGCAACTGTGTGCCTGGCAACAGTTCTCTACACCCTGTCCATCTGTGCAGCACAGAAGGGACAGGGATGGACATTTTCAGTCAGTTCATCACTGACCTTAATATTGTCTGCAGTAAAAGAGCATCCTCCAACAACCCATCCCTTTTTATGAAAAAAAAAAATTAATCAAGTTTCAACAGCCAGAAAGCTCTGGTATTTGTCAGGCCTTTGTCAGGGTAGTTACATGTGCCAGAGCAGTCTATATAGATTAATATAAGGTCAGAAGAACTCAGCCATGCTCAGTGGCTATCCTATCCATTCTGCAACTTGTGAGCTGGAGAAATGTGGGAAAGGAAGGAAGGAGGTTCTCCCTTGAGTCTTCAAAGATGGCGAGACAAGAGAGCCTAAGAAATGCTTTGCTGGGCCGCTCTGTGGTCCATGCAGCCTAAGATTCAATCTGTGACAGCAGCAGGATTAGATGTTGTTTGGGAAGAGCATGCCAGTCAGGCCACTTGTGCCACCCATATCCCTAGCTACAATATTAACAACATTAGAAGGAACTCCCAGACCATTTACTCCTGCATATCTTTACAGACCCAGTGCCCGCACATTTGTCTGATCCCTTTTTGCAACTGCTTAAACGAAAGGATGGCACATTTCCAACAAGCAGTAGGAGAGGGTTCCTGACAAAGAGATAGATATGGGAAAACGCCTCATTCTGGTCTGAAGCTAATTACCAAAGTAATCCTGAGGGAAAAGTCATAGGTTTGCCCCACTCCTGTATCTTTTCCTGTTGGATGTATCAGAAGCTTCACACTCGTCTTTCTGTTCAGGGTAAGACAGTGATTAGAAGTTAGCTCCTATGTGATCTATGAAGATTTACAGATCAAGGAGAAAATAAATTAAAGATTGATACAATACAGTTTTTAGATACAGCTGAAATACAATGTTAAAAAAATTTAATGTAACAATTATTTGTGGGAGAACATTCAGAAAAAGGGAAATGAGTTGTGCTTCATCCTTCATATAATACTAATATTTTGAATTCAGACAAGTATCTTCTACCTAGCAAAAAGCAAAAAATTGTACATACAGGTTCATACTGAAGAATGGTTGCACCCAGGAGAGAAAAGGTTAGTTACATTTCAAATAGCATTAACAGAAAAGGAATTCAGCAGTGGTGGCATGATGAGACCTGTGTAATTCTTTAAAAAAAAAAAAGCTAGTATTCCTTTGTCTCCTGAGTTATAGAAATCATTGACACAGGGCAAAATCTTGACTGACCTTGGAAAACTCCAAATAAGTTATGATGATGACCTTCACTAAACTGCCCCTTCTTTCCCTGCCATTGTCTGAGCATCTTTGGTCATCATAATTTTACACAGAGTATATTCTTCTTTCTCCATATCTCTGATACCATTTTTATTTTGCTCTGATTCTGAATTTTCTGAATATGCCATGCTTACTTTCAAATAATTACAGATGAAGACAGGTGGAAAAGGACCTTGCAGGGTCACCTTGGTCCTTTTGCTGTCCTAATGCAGGATCTACTCCTCTTGTACCATTCCTAATGTTTGTCAAACTATTGTGTAAGAGACCAAATGATGGAGCTCCTATAACCTCTCCCACAAGCTGCTTCTGCTTTTTATGAAGTCACATAGAATTGTCATTACTTCTTTATCTTTGAAGAAAATTCACTTATTCTCCATTGGTAGGTTCTGTTTCCTGGACCTCTAATCACTATCACTGTTCTCCTCCGGATTTCATCCAGTCAGTCCATAAATTTCCTGAACTACACTACCCAAAAGGAGATAGAGCCATGAATTGAGGTCTTCCTGATGCTAAGTAAAGCAGGAAAAAATCATGGCTATTCTCCTGTTTATACATCTTAGTATGACAATGCTGACTTACATTTGGCTCATGCTCTACCATACATCTCAGATCCTGTTCTACAGAATTTCTATCAAAGGTTTTTTTCTCCCATCCTGAAATTCTGCAGCCAGTCATATGAACCCAAGTGTAGCACTTTTAAGTTCTTGCTATCAAGCTGCATTTAGTTGCTTTCAAATGTAATTTGTTTTGATGAGGGTTCTTTTTTATTCTAATCCAGTTCTCCAATGTCTCTCCTACCATCACATTATCCAGGAATTTAACAAGCATGTTCTCTGTTTTGTCACTAAAATTCCAACTGAAATATTGAATAGTCCTGAACCCAGGATAGTCTTCTGCAGAACAGCATCAATTCACCCTTTTATTTTAACAGTAAATCCCTGAAAACTCTCCACATTTGGTTTTCTAACTGATTTTTTGCCTAATCTATAGTAATTTCATATTAGGTTTCCCTAGATTACTTATCAAAATGTCACAAGACAGTGTCAAAAACCTAACAAAAATGAAAATACGACATCTGCTGCTTTCCTTTTATCCTCAGGATCTGATACCCTCTCCCAAAAGGAAATTGGATTGGTTTGACATTATTTGTTCTTGACAAATCCATTTGGTGGCTATTCATCTTGTTAGCTTCTCTCTGCTTACACAGCATTTCAGTGGTTACTTGTTCCGGAATTTTTCCAGAAGTTAAAGAAAAGACAACAGAACAAAAATTGCTGATCATCTTTTCTCCTCCCATGCAAATGCTGACACAATACATACCTTTCCCAAGACTTTGGTGTCTCATCCAGCTGTCAAAGACAAGACAGTGACAGTTCTAAGACTATATCATCAATCCTAGGAAGTAGTTCATCAAGCTAAGCTGACTTTAAAACATTTAAGTATTTTCAGTTATGTTTTAGAAATAAAGGAAACAGAATGAGAGCATTCTTTACTTTAAACTACTGATCATCAAATCACAGTTTTGCATGGAAGTATTTGTAAGTCTGACCCAAGCTGTGATCCTAAATCAGGCTGCAAGCCTGATCCCCAAAGGGTGGCAAGTGCTCACAAGTTCCTTTGTAATTAAGGCTGTTTAATTGACCCTGTTAGTGCTCGCTTTCTCAGCTCTCTTGTGACTTCAGAGATGATATTTTCCTATTTAATGTCTCTGAAAAGCATGTGAGTTGTATTTGTGGTGGTAGGTCAGCTCTCGCTTGACTGTGTGAAGAATCGCAGACAACAGCCTAGTGTACTTGCACTGAGTTAATATTTCACTGCCTCCAAGAAAAAAAACCCTAAAAACAAATAAACAAACAACAACTCCTTTTGTTTCCTGTCCTTCTTTTCAAGTACCAGATATATCACAAGATGCTTGAAGTTAGTAAAAACAGAGAAAATAAGACCCGACTAATGCCAGCAATCCTGTCATATGCTTCCTGATTTTATAGGGCCTGATCATGTGTTGTCTCCTGCAGCTAGATAGGATGTAGGTACTGCAGATCTTTCTGAGATACTCTGACTGGTTATCAAAGTTTTTTTACTCTAAGTCTTGTGACGATAACCAAGACATACATGCTGGCCGTTGTTGGTAACTCTGCTCACATAGGAATAACCCAGAGGCATTTTTCTACAGTTGTTTTACAACCTTCTACTTACATTTAGGTGAAGCTAAATCAATGGATTGAATTCTGTTCCTTTAAACTCACTGACTTCAGCCAAGGAATGAAAAGTTAATCTTATCTTGTGGTAGTCTCCTCTTTTCACCCATTACCATCAGTTAACTAAACTTTTTGGAAATTTGCTTCAAACTTGCCTTACTAAAAGAGAAAGCCAGCACTGCTTATTGTGACGTTCTCTGGCAAGCCTGGCTTGCCACCCGTAAGCAAGTTTGGGATGTTTCTAATCAAGACAGTCCTGTGCCTTTTTAAAGACAGCAACATGATCCTGCACAAGTTTACCATCACATGAAATGGTCATTACTTCCCTGTCCTTTCAGTGAAATAAGTGAGATTATTCAAGGCCCTGGTAATCCTGCAAACCAAAGGAACTGCTAGCTTTGGTAAACCTAGAAATAAGAAAAGCCTAGAGACAGCAAATGTGATACTCCACCACTGAATGTCCTGGGCTGATTTTCTCCTTATACAAAATACGATTAAAACCAGCTGCACCTAGTTATGCTTTGAATTAGCATAGGGGAAATATCCTTCTCAGATTCCTAACCAGATCTTGCTGAATCTTCCTGGTTAGCAAACTGAAGATGTCTCCAACAAATGTGTCTGCTTTTTGCTCTCTTTTCAGACAGAGGATAAAATTTAAAGTGGTTTCTTCTTGGTAAAATATCCTCATGGATATTGGTAAAAGAAAGATTTGGAATAAGAGCACCAGAGAAGCTGGAAGTCAAAGTCCTCATTATTCTAATCCCCAAAGCTTTCTCAGAAATATGATTCTTGATTTTCCTTCTTCCTCAGTCTTTGATTCTTTCAAATATTTGGGTGAAGTATTCATTTTGCACTCAGAAATGGCACCCCATTTGCTTTCTGCCTTCCCCTGGATCAGCATAAGGTTTTTTTTCTTTAAAAAAACAAAGCATTTTCGAGTTGCAGCTCTTGATGGGCAGCAATGCCACATCTTTCTGTCCCTGCGTGTACATACAGCAAGAGCAGCAGCAGCTGCCACTGGTGCACAGACCTCCTTCCCTCAGACTGACAACCTGTCTTAATGTTGAAAAACAGTTCAAGGTAGCACTTGAGACCAAACGTGCCATTTTCCTTGTCAAAATGAAAGCTGTAAATTTTAAGCCTAATGCTTAATGTATCCAGATATTGAACAGAGGGACTTTTATCCTGAGCTTAATGGTCTGTCTAAAATCATCAAAAAAGATTAGTTAAAAATTCAAGGTCCTCAGAGGTCCCATAAAAATTGTGTGGAACATTTTTTCAGTGCTGGGTTTTTTTCAGGGTGGGTAGAGGGGGTAGATGGTCCTTTCATATTTTTTTTTCTTTCCTTTTTTCCACATGCAATGGAAAGACATGTAAAGAAAGATTTTAATCGCTTTTTTTTCCCATGAACTTGAAAGACTTCCAGACAAATTTAACAATATTCAGGGGAACCAGAGCTTCAGCTGGAGTAAATCATCCTAGCTCCACTAGTCTGTAAGAAACAAGGATGATTTACACCACCAGCCGATCTTACCCTAGCCATTTCCTTTAAAAGCTGCACAGTGAAGTGAGATCTAATACTTCCAAGTACTCCTCAGAGACTCTGATTCTAGAAATCATGTCTCGCTCAACCTGTCTACTTTGAGGTGTTTGTTTATTTTGCTAACATTGGTTAGATGTATTTGGATTTGAAGGTTCTGTTTGTTTAGTTATCAGATATTAAATTGTGAGAATCAGCTGTATTTTCTTGCAGAGATTTTAGAAAGGGTTTGCACAAACCTACCCTCTGTTGCAATCCCAAGTGCAGAGGAATTACTGGCAAAGCATTCAGTGTTAGTGCAACCTTCCCCCTGTTCCCGAAAATAACAAAGCATCTCCTCTCTCTTGACACTGCAGTACTTTTCAGTGCCCAGAGGTACCCTCCATGAGCTCAGCTAGCATCCACATCGGGAAAAGGCAAGCAGCCTTTGGTAACAATACATTCAAAAAACTTCAGTTTTAAACATGTTTACAAAAACTCCCATACACTAAAAATTTGCATAAATGTATACTGACAAATCTTTCTCCCTCACTGCTGTAGTTTGGCAGAACTGAAATCCAAATGTATTTTGAATCTATACAACTAAAAGCTTTTGAAGTGTGTCGGCATCTGTCCATACCTACAAGCCACATTGTGTAGCCTGTATTCAAACATTTGTCTGTTTGTCAGTGTACATGGATTATAGGCTGCATTTTGAAATGTTGGTAAACACAGTGTTTATATGTCAGACCACAATGCTTCCAGAGCTGCTGTCAGTGGGAGTCAGCTTTATAAAAACTTTCTAATTGTTTCTTTATTTTTACTCCCACCTTTTTGTTATGCTTCCTTTAAAAATATAGGTACATATTATTCACGTTGTGGCAACCTCTCCAGCAAAATACACATCAGCCTTAAATCTGAATGTATTTGTAAAAGGCAGTTCCATGGCTAATCAGAACCCAGAAAATTCTTTGTTCAGTTTTACTTTTGCAAAAAACAAAATTATCAAGTAGGAACTTTGCTTCGTCTGTTTTTTACATATAAACTGAAACTTTGCCACAATCTTTGAAAGCAGGGGCATGTAAATCTCAGAGTTTAAGGTTATAATTCCTTTAATCAAGCATAGCAGTATGTGTACATGCAGCTTCAGTGAACTGATAAAGTGTACTTAGTTCCCTGTGTTCAGCTGCTGTAAACCATTTTTTTCCCCTAAGTCTGAGCTATATCGATTTATATAATCTGGGGATCTGTCCCTGTCTCTACAAAATGGTGCTGCAAACTTTGCCAGGCTTACTTGCAAGTTTTCTAGCACCTCCACTTTCTATTTCTAGTTAGCAGTATCATATATGCAACCTGATTTTTGTTTTTTCAAATAGTCTTTTGGTCCTTCCATGTCCAAACTGCTTGCATAATTTGCTAGCTGTTTAAATCTTTAAGAAGAATTTGGTCTCACTTCAGACATGGGTAAAGGCAAAGGTTTGAAAATGTGTTTGTTGGTAATTTTGGGGGGGGGGGGTTTACCCCATAGGTAATATGATGTGGTTGTTGGATTTACTGATGGACATTACTTCAAAAAGAGTACATTTTCCACAGCTTTGGCTCTACAGATAAATTTGTATATTTTGGATAGCATTAGGTTTAAAATTAACTGCAAATATTAGATATTTTTTTTAAGCTTTTCAAGAAAATACAAGAGTTTATAGCTAATGTTTAAAAAGGAAAATTAGCTTGTCTTTACAATAGCTGTCTGTCTCCAGAGGGTGCGAAATACACATTTCCAGTGCCAGATCTACTATGCTGGGGAATAAGACAATTCCAGGGAGAAGGCAGATGTGCCACTCAGAAACTCTGCAGCAGCCCCAGCCATGTGTCACTCAAGACAAAGTGTCAGGCAAATAACAGTGTGGAATTGCTACTGTATTACCTGTGCCTGTTCCTCTCAGGTCAGTTGGGCATTAAGGAAAAAAAAAAAAAAAAACCTGTTATGAATGCATTCAATAAATGTTTGAATTGCTGCTGTGCATTCTGTCATAAATGGTTTATGGATAACCATCAATTCGTTCTGCTCATCACTCTAACAAGTTCAATGTACTATTCGGAGCAAAGGATGTCTATTTATTTAACAGCTTTTGGCAGGAAAATTTGTTGCGTGCCACAACTTTACAAAGAACATTAAAATCAATGACAATTTATAAACCAAAGACTTGGAATTATGCTTTGGATTCCCATAATTCATCAGAATAAAGCTGTCAGATACCTTTTATTATAAATTAATAGCATGTTGTGTAAAAGCTTAGTATTGGCACCTGTTTTGCCAGGTTAGTAGTGACATCTAGTGGGTATTTTTACCCATTGCTACTGGTTTGATTTCCCGTAAATTCTCACTGCTGTGGTACAGAAAACATGCAAAGAAAAATGAATTACATCGTGTAGACTTCAACATCACTTAACATTTCTTAGGTACTTTAATTACAAAGAAAGCATACGAACCAATATCACAACTCTATTACTAATGTAATCTAGAATTTGGACTGTAAGAGTATTTTTTTCATACTCTTCGCACCAGTCATGTTATATTTTTATTGCTCTTACATTACATTTAATAGTGAATTTATTAACTTTGTGATGGACACTTTTGGTATCTTTATAATCAACAATTATTTACTGTGAAGGTGGAAGTTCCTCACACATTAAACTGGTTTTGGAAATTCACCTTTAAATGGTGTGAGAATCAGCCTTGCAGGCAGTTTCATTTTTTAAGTATTCTTTAATCTTTTGCAAGTGCTCCTCCCCCAAAAAACCTAAACCCACAGCTCTTGAATGTCTCCTTTCAGGAACCACTTAAATTATGTACAGAGAAGTAAAAGACGTTATTGTATACTGCAAGAGGGTAGATTGGGGGGGGCAGGGGGACGGGCTAGTCATATTCTGCACAACTGTTACTCTCACTTTAATGTTAATAAAAAATAAGGATCGGCCTTTAAAACATTCTTGGTTTTCTTTTCTTTTTTGTCCATTTCCTGGGACTACTGAATAAGACACAGAAGTTGTAAAAAACTGTATCTGGTTCTGGCAGCTTCGTTGGATTACAGAGGTCCAGATGATAAAAAGAATACATGAATAGATAATGTGTGAAAATTTTCTTTCTACTGTATAATGTCATGGGATATAAAGCTGATAATCTTCCAACCATAAGACTGAATAGTAGCAGATACATATACAGTAGTAATCTTTACATAATCATACACTTATTCCTCTACATGTTCTGATTCTATTATATTCTTAAGAAGGTTGTGTTTTATTTTTCTTAGTGGAGAAACAGTGTTCGTGCAGCTATTCTCAGGCTAATATGCTCATCTGTGGCATACATACTGATAACTAGGCGCTGGATCAACAGAAGCTTTGAAGAGCGATAGCCAAGAGGGTGCATGCTCAGGTGTGTATAGAGATCTGATGGAAAGTGCTACATGCAGCCTGCTGTCAACATGGACTGCCTTCTATCACACGCATCTTCAAAGTCATCTTTTCTTCATTTGCCTGTAAGTAACATCTAGCTGTCACAGGGTTGTGCTATAAATGGGTCGGGAGTGGGTATCATTTCTATAAGGATGTGATCCCTACTATTATTAAGTAACTGAAAGTCTGGGCTAGCAATACACAGCTCCTGCCCACTCACCATATTCTTACTTCTGCCTCTCCAGCTACTTATGCTGTTCCCAGTTTTGCAGTCTCTTAGCACCTCAGTGTCTTAATTCCCAAACATTCCTTCCGGAGAGGGAAAATAGTGTTGTCTGCCTGGGTAGTGATGTGGAGGTTAGGGAAACAAGATCCAGGTCAGACTGGAACTACGTGGTAGAGTTGGAATTCACATTTCCCTAAACCAGTGCTGCAGTAACAGGATCATCTTCCCTTTCCGCATGTTAGCTGCCATTCATAGCTAGACTTTCAGCCTGCTTTACAGCCCAGACCGTCTTTGCAGAAATACCTGAAGAACCACTCCAGGTCAACTCTGTGCCGATGTGGTGGGTTAAGAGGAATTGCTTCCCTTACTATCAGTCCATAGGTAGAATGTCTAATTCAAAACCACCTGGGATACATAGCAAACATCCCGCCTAACTTCAGCTGTCTAAAGATAGGTATTCAGTCTGAACTACCTCTCTACGATTCCTCTGTTGACAATGGAAAGGGATACACATCTCCAAAAGCTGATTTATCTCATCTTTCTGAGATAAAATACTGTCTGGAGGTACTTATATCTTTCCATTAACTACAGAGGTACTCCAGATAACTAGCTTAGACTCAATGCTAGAGAGCTGAAATTAAGTCAAGTAAATCCCACACATAGATCAGGAGTTGCATAAAAAATAAAGGTAGAAAGAGTGGTGCTTCCAAGTGGCCAGAAATCAGGCATCTGCCTGATGGTCATTTCACTGCCAGCCCCCAAGTTCTCATTTAAACACTAGCCTACAATGAACTTAGAAATACATCAGCATTTCTACAGCAGACTACGATTACTTTAGAAAAATATCCAGTATTTTAATAACCAAAAATACACCATCAAAAAATAGACATTATATATATATATGGACAGAGAAGGCTTTTAAGAGGAATGTATACAAAAATAAGAGCTTTTAAACTTTTTATCTCAAAAGACTTCAAAATTTTGCCTGTCTCTGCAATTTTATAACAAATTTTATGCAGGGGTGTTCATCCTAAAGCCTCAGTTCTAAATGTACAACACTGCAAAATTTTTGGGAGGGAATAAGGGAGGCTACTACAAAAAAACCTAAAACACTCCTCCCTCCTACTTTATTTTCATAAAGTTACAATGGGAAGATGCTAAATCCGCTATAAATATCAATAGCTCAGGTTCAAAGAGCAAATATGGAAAACTCCACATTCATAGTAAAAAAGCCTCTTAACTTGTAGTGCAGTCTTCTTACATTTAACATATCTGATTTGTGATTTTCCTCATGCAATATTTGGAAAATAGTTTTACAGATCTCAGAGGCTCCTACGAGGCAGGTATAGATTATAACTTCTGACATGGATTATAATTTCTAACACATCACTTGTGGTTAAATTACTCTTAAATTGAATCTATCTGCTCTAATCTCCAAGATTTGTTTACAGATATACAGACACTGTTGAAAACCATCCTCAAGGACAGTAACTCACCTTCTTTGCAATGTTTTCATTCATTATTTGCACAATTATGGCAAGACGTCATCCTTTTGGGTAAAGAATTTCTTTCTGCCCTCTTCATTGACTCTTCATAATTCATCATGTCTGTCACTTAAGAACTAACTCCTAACAACTGCATTTAGCCTGATTGCCCAAACCATTAGGACATCCTCCAGCCCTCCCTGAGGACCCCTACCACTAGCTCAGCAGGGCTGGTTTGAGCTACTTGTATTCAGACATCTTACAACATAGTTCTTTGCCTACACTAGCTTCTTTGAGTGAAAGTGCAGGCTAGTGTGGGTGCCCATAGTATTGAGAGTACTGACCTTAATAATAGACAATTAAAATCATAAAGAGAATTACTAACAAAGATTAAAATGGAACAGAATGGTGAAAACCTGCCAGAAAGGGCACAGTAACTCACAGGATTAGCCTGTGTCCTCAATGTGTATGTATGGCTGAGAAGCACAGTTTAGCAATAGATTTAGAAGATTTCATTAAAGATATTCCCCACTTGCCCCCATTTTAGCTACAGCAAGGCACAGAGCTCTATATCATGGCGGGTAGTTTCCACAGGAGGAGAGATGATCTCCACAGTAATCATCCTTACTAATCAGAGCCCTTCAAAAGGATTCAAGAGGCCAAATTTGAGAGTGTTGCACAAAGAGGAATATGCCAGACCTCTTCTGAAGTATTTATGCCCTCTAACTGTTATAAAAAATAGAACAACACTGTCGTAGCAACACTACACAACCCTCTCTTCTGAACCAATACAATGAAGTTACTGTACAGGCTTTCTTTCTTGTTTTTTGTAATCCACTTGCAGAATCCATACATCAACTCTAACTAGTTGCTCAGGTGTGGTAGGTCAGCTGTGTAATGAAGTCAGAAAATTACACAAACAGAATAACCTGCAGTCAGCTATGGCACAGCTGCAGAATTCTCTACTATAGACCTCATTGAGGCCAGCGCTACATTTGCCATTTTCATTTTTAACTTGAAATGATCTGCATCATTTCCAAATCTTAAGTTCAGCCTAGGATTCATACTTATCCTAGAAAGCTTTTAATAGCTTATTTTCTCTGGCCTTCTGAACTACATGGGTAGCCTCACAACTCATGACTGGTTCACCACAGCTAAAGGCATCTCAATGAGTCACATCTGCAAGTCTTACATGGGGCTCAACCACATGTTTGGTTTGGTGTGGTAAAGCACCCAGACAGTAAAGCAAGCAAAAGAAAATACTTCATTATTCTGCAAAGTTCATTCCCAAGAGTGTTACCAAGGCACAGATGTTAAAACCAGTATGAGTAAGTAAAGTTTTGTGGTTTATGCCATCCATCATTCACAAGCAAGGAAGAAGAGACAGTGTCTGTTATAAGCAGGACTATGCAACAATTGTCTCTTTAGGAGTTTCTGGAATTGATGCTGAAATGTCTGGTTTTTTCCCTGCCATGGCAGAACGCTGAAATGAATGGACTGCTGGCCAGAACCAAGCATGAAATTTCCTGCTTTCCTAGGTATGCATCTAAAATCTTAACAGAGCACAGTCCCCACATCTGCTCTATTCTAGAAATATACACTGCAGGCAAATTTTCATTTCTTACGAGACTGAGATTTTCTGGATATCTGGTTCAAGCAGGGCTAGTATTACTGTATCTCAAAAAAATAGCTTTATAGTGATAGAGGACAAGCTAATGAACTCTTCAAGGGTGCAAATATATAAATATACCATAACTCAAACTCATTCAGTGGTCAGGTATCTTATTTTCAAAATTACGTGGGGGAAGGGGAAACAGGATATCCCTTATTTTAGAGGGGAGCTAGAGATATCTGAAAATGGCTGTTTGAAATTGAGTTTTATACCACTAACAGTGATCAATACAATACATAAGCAGTGACAAATGCAGAAAAAAACTTAGTAAAGCCATGTTCCCTAAAACCTGGTTTACACCCAGTTTTGCTTCCAAGTGCCTGTGTATTAAGCAGGTCATAAAAGCATGCTGTGAATCTGTTTGAATTCTTTAGATGAGAAATGCCAAAAGCTCTCTCCAAGCTCTGAACTACAGCTAGTCAGAAAACAGGAAATGTTTTGCATAACATTTCACAAGCCAAGGAGCTGAACATTATTCATAATTACGACAGGCATGAAACAAGGGGTTTTTACCTATAAGACAAGCAAATTTTATGTACAGGACCATACAAGTAAGAAAAGTTAAGTACTGAACGCAACTAGTTTCAGCTAAAATAAATTTTTAATACACTCTAGTCTTACACTTGGGTAATGTTTTTTTTCCTGGGTTCCCAAGCAGCCACAAAACATGAGCATTGTTCTCAACTATTACCTAAAGAATGCTGAAAAGCACATAGCCAGGCCTTGCAAAGCCTCACTCACAGGGCTTTGCTCATTGTCTCTGGTCAGCAGCTCTGCCACATTTATGAGATCTTCAGTCTTTGTGATTTTCTAGTTCAATTTTACATTACAGATGTAAAAGAAGGAATAATGACATAGATAACATATCAATAACTTTGTTAAACTAAATACATCACGTAGAATCATAGAATCACCAGGTCTGAAAAGACCTCTTGGATCAAGTCCAACCATTCCTATCTGCCACTTAACCATGTCCCTGAGCACCTCATCTACCCATATTTTAAACACCTCCAGAGACAGTGTCTCAACCTCCTCCCTGGACAGTCTGTTCTAGTACCTGACGACCCCTTCTGTGAAAAATTCTTTCCTGATATCCAGTCAGAATCTCCCTTGGTGGAGCTTGAGGCCATTCCCCCTTGTACTGTCCCCTGTCACTTGGGAGAAGAGGCCAGCATCCTCCTCTCTACAACCTCCTTTCAGGTAGTTGTAGAGAGCAATAAAGTCTCCCCTCAGCCTCCTCTTCTGCAGGTTAAACAACCCCAGCTCCCTCAGCCATTCTTTTAAGACTTGTTCTCCATCCCCTTCACTAGCTTCATTGCTCTTCTCTGGACACATTCCAGAGCCTCAGTGTCTTTCTTGTAGTGAGGGACCCAAAAGTGAACACAGTATTCGAGGTGTGGTCTCACCAGTGCAGAATACAGCATGAGAATCACTTCCCTGGTCCTGCTGGCCACACTGTTTCTGATACATGCTATGGTGCTACTGGCCTCCTTGGCTGCCTGGGCACACTGCTGGCTCATGTTCAGCAAGATATCAACCAACCAACCCCCCCCGCCCAGGTCCTTTTCTTCCTTTTTAGCCACTTTACCCCTCATCTGTAGCACTGCACAGGGTTATTGTGTCCCAAGTGCAGGACCTGGCATTTAGCCTCGTTAAACCTCATGCCATTGGTCTCAGCCCATTAGTCCAACCTGTTCAGATCCCTTTGGAGAACCTACGAGGTTTGGCAGGACTTGCCTTTCATGAACCCATGTTGACTGGGCCTGACCACCCTGTTACCTTGCATGTGCTTCATGATAGCACTTGAAATCACCTGTTCCATGACTTTCTCTAGCACTGAGGTCAGACTGACAGACCTGTAGTTCCCTGGATCCTCCCTGTGACCCTTCTTGTAGATAGGCACAAGATCAGCCAGCCTCCAGTCAAGTGGAACTTCCCCAGTCAGCCAGGACTGTTGGAAGATGATGGAAAGGGGTTTGGCAAACACATCTGCCAGCTCCCTCAATACTCTTGGATGGATCCCGTCCGGCCCCATAGACTTGTGGGTGTCTAGCTGGGCAAGCAAGTCTCTAACCACCTCCTCTTGGACCATGGAAGTTTTGCCCTGCTCCTCTAGCTCATGGGGATGTACACACAGGGAACTACTTTCGTTACTATTAAAGACTGAAGCAAAGAAGGCATTAAGTACCTCAGCCTCGTCCTCATCTTTTGCCACAGTTTTTCCCTTTGCATCTAATAAAGATTGAATATTCTCCCTAGTCCTCCTTTTACTATTGATGTATTTGTAGAAAGATTTTTAATTATCTTTCACAGAATGGGCCAGTCTGAGTTCTAATTGGGGTTTAGCCCTCCTGAGATTTCCTCTGTATGATCTAACTTCTTCCCTGTAGTCCACCCAAGATGCCTGCTCCTTCTTCCAAAGCTCATAGACATCTATCTTCTTTTTGATGTCTACCCAGATCTCTCTGCTCAAACAAGCTGCTTTATTTCCCCGACAGCTCATTTTCCTGCACACGGGGACAGCTTGCTCCTGCGTTGCCAGGATTTCCTTCTTGAAGAGTACCCAGCCCTCTTGGGCTCCCTTGCCCATGGGACTGTCTCCCATGGGACTTTATCAACCAGCCTTCTGAACAGTCCAGAGTCTGCCCTCTGGAAGTCTAAGGTGGCCGTTCTGCTAGCCCTCCTCCTCACCTCACCTAGAACTGATAGTTCTACCATCTCATGATCGTTTTTTCCTCAGGCATACTCCAACCATCACATCCCCCACAAGGCCTTCTCTGTTCACAAACAGCAGGTCCAGGAGGGCACCTTCCCTTGTTGGCCCACTCACCAGTTGTGTGAGGAAGTTGTCTTCCACACACTCCAGGAACCTCCTACACTGCTTCCTCTCTGCTGTATTGTACTTCTAGCAGACATCTAGTGGATTAAAGTCTCCCACAAGGACAAGAGCTAGCAATCTTGAGACTTCTCCCAGTCATTTGTAGAAGAGATTGTCAGCCTCTTTTTCCTGGTTAGGTGGTCTATAACAGACTCCCGTCACAAAATCTGCCTTGTTGTGGGCTCCTCTGATTTTTACCCACAGACACTCAATCTTATCATCACCATTATCAAGCTCAAGGGTATCAAAGCACTCTCTATCATAGAAGGCTACCCCATCACCTCTCCTATCTTTCCTATTCCATCTGTAGAGTTTATATCCCACCAGAGAAGCACTCCAGTTATATGAGTCATGCCACCACATTTCCATGATCACAACTTTGTCATAGTCTCCTTGTCCTACAACAGCTTCCAGTTCCTCCTGTTTATCGCCCATGCTGTTTGTATTGGTATAGATGCACTTCAGCATGATGTTGGTTCTCTTGCAGCTAGTCACACTAAGGACAGGGAGAACTTCCAGCCCCAAAGACTTTCTCACCAGCAAGGACAACAACAACGGAACACTACAAATACCTCCCTGGAAGCAACAGTCTTAATTCACAACAGCATTATACTTTGTAGTTATTCTGCCAACTACATGGGAGAAAAGGCTTGCTTGCATAAGCATGAGTAAAAGCAGTGTCCAAGGTGAAAGCAAAAATGAACCAATTTTATAAATTAAAGCATGGAATATTAAAAGAGATTAACAGAGTTAGCTTTTTATCCCACAATTTAGAGCCCTTGTTGCAAAATTGGCACAAAAACACTCTGAGGTGCATCCTGAATTTTTTGAAAATATAGAAAAGCAGGTCCAAAATGCCTGGTCCCAGAAGCCTCTATGTAGAGAAATATTGGCAAGCCAACCTTAAAAACAGCTTTTGCTTTTGTATTGGAATCTTTCAGCTGCAGTCTGAAGGTACAGCAACATGTAAAACAAAAAAACTGTTCAGAAAACAAAGCTAACAGTTAAAACACGTATTAACCACCCATGGGTTGGGTCTAAGTGTAAAAGAAAAGGCCTGAGTTCTGATTATGGACATAAGTATTGAATAAATATTTTAAAAATCTCCAACCAAACTATTTTATGTTTAAAATTATTTAAAGGGCATTAAAAATGTTTCAATCTTCTATGAATGAATTTCAGTAAAAACATACAATTCATAAGTCTGAAGCCTTTTCTACAAAATGTGAAATCATAAACTAGGATCCCTAGACCCTAAGATACAATAGCTCAGCCGCAACAAAACCAAAAAGAATTGCAGGTATTCACATGTTCAGAACCTGCTCTTGTCCTGTGCTGTTTCTCTCAAATGTAAAATATTTCAAAAATATAATCACACTGCAGCACATAACATGCTTTGAGGATAGTTTGCAAAAATATGTGGGGTATGTCCTTATCTTGTGAAGCAAAATATGGAAAGAAAGCAATAGCTAGCACATCTACATTACCATATGTGTTTGAAAGATATTAGTTACAAAACGAGCATTCAACCACACAGACAAAAATAATTGTAACAAAAGGAGCTGAACAACTGCAATCAGAAACATAAAAAGCAATGTTGACACTAAGAATGAGAATAAAGTAGCAGTAAGATATTATTTACTCAAGGGCAAATTCTTTTCATCAGATTAAGGATGCAAATAACAAAATTAGAAGTGATAGAACACCTTCAGATATAGAAAGATGTCTTTCTACATTGGTCCTGGACACCAGATCTGTGTTACATGCTCAGTGGGACAAGCACACCAGACAACTAGAAGATAGGTTTGAGTTTTGACCTGCATTCAAACGCCCGCTTCTGCTCTTGATCATAATTGTCAACTAGATAAAAATGCAGTTTATCGGTGCAATAAACCTTCAGCAGGAGAGTTTCAGATTTCCAAATTCTAGGCACTACTTTAATGACTACAAACTAAGTAAGAGAATTAAAAGTGTTTAGCAATGTATGAGCTACCTAAACAGACTCACAACTGTGGCTATATGTGTCTCAAAGAAAGTATTTTCAGACATGAGCACAGAAAGGACAAAAATGAATTCCAACTCCCATCGACTTCCCCAGAACCAAGATTGGCATTATAGTATGTTTTGCAGCTCTCTTTTTCAGGAACGTGAAAGAAGATTGTTCAGTTCTACTGTTCTTTAGGCTTCTCTGCCTGTATTTCATTGCCAGAATTAAGCGTACATATTTTCCCTGGACATTGGAAGGTATGGCCACAAAGACAGGGCTTACATTACCTGCAGTCATCCACTCTACCTCTTCCATAGCCCTCCACACCTTGTTCACCTTCCTTCTTCTGAGCCACTGCAGCCGACATATAAGAAACTAGGACGTGTGGTAGGCATGCACTTTGTATGTAGGCTCTTCTATGCAGCAGAACTGCAATAGTTAGTAGTTCAGACCAAGATGGAGAAATCACAGAATCACTAGGTTGAAAAAGACCCACAGGATCATCGAGTCCAACCATTCCTATCAATCACTAAACCATGCCCCTCAGCACTGCATCCACCTGTCTTTTAAACACCTCCAAGGATAGTGACTCAACCACCACTCTGGGCAGCCTGTTCCAGTGCCCAATGACCCTTTCCATGAAATTTTTTTTTCAGATGTCCAGCCTGAACCTCCCCTGGCAGAGCTTGAGGCCATTCCCTCTTGTCCTGTCACAAATATAATCCATATAAATATCCCATATAAGACTCTTGTTTATAGCCAGAAAGTACTACCATTCCCAAAGAGGGTATTTGCTCAAAGACAGACCTGCTTCACTTACTATAAGAAAAGTTAAAAAAACAAAAACCAAAAAAAGCTACATATGAAAATCTCCAATTCCACACAATAAAAATACAGATTTTTTTGCAAAAATTATGCATGACTCGTCCCTTCTGTTAGTTACACTTAAAAAACCATTCACTGAAGAACACAAACAAGAACCACTGACTTTATAACTAACAGTACAACATCTCACAGAAATTGTACGCACACTATTAAAGGTTAGCTCTCCTAAGCTTCCCCATGATGCTTACATACAAAAATGCGACAATAGCTTTTCAAGTTGTAAGCACTGAGATGTTACTGAAAGAGGCAATCACATCCTGATCTCTTTAAAAAAAAGGTGGGGGAGTAAGATGTTTGATTATCTGCACAATCTGGCATATTTTTCCTGAGCTATGAAAGGATAAAATTTTCCCTTTTCCTCCGAAGTCTTTTTTTAAATAACATCTTAAAGATTTTTGCATGTCCTCACCCTGCTTTGTAAAAGAACATAAGTATTTTGTATTGCTGAGTTTAGAATGTGTGAATTATAGAAGATCCTTACGTCTTCATAACAGCTGTTTTTCAAGCGTTATTCTTGAATCATAAAAGATAGAATAAAATGAAAAAAAAAAAAATCAGAGCTCCAGGAAGAGAGGGCATTTGATCCTGGAGGAATCATTCCAGGAATGTGCTTAAGGATCTCTTAATTAATTGGAATTATTCTCTTCTGCAAAAGGAGGCATCTGCCTGAACACTTAACTGGACTAGGCTGGAGTCCTGGAGATTTGTAATCCTGACATCATCCATTTCTCATAGTCCTCATCTTGTAGGAAATACTGCTGTAACATTGTATCAGTGACATAGGAGGGGAAGTTGTTTGGGTTTTTTTAATTATAAAAATTGAAATGAAACTGTTTTCACATTTTAATATTCAGAAGCACCAGAAGTTTCTTGGCAGTGCCCAGAAGTCCATCCAGCTGTTTTACACAGCAGTATTTGTGTTCAGGTATTAGGTTCAGGATCCATTGTACTGCCAGGGAAGACAAGGGACATCTAGCCCTCCTTATGCCTCTGATTTTCTTCTTTGTTGGGCAACCATGTGTATGCAGGATTTGTGCCTTTTTGCA
Organism: Piaya cayana; assembly: GCA_013389865.1. Taxonomy (NCBI): domain Eukaryota; kingdom Metazoa; phylum Chordata; class Aves; order Cuculiformes; family Coccyzidae; genus Piaya; species Piaya cayana. The sequence continues at coordinate 65,760 of WAAB01013243.1, read as the reverse complement.
CCCTCACTGAGCTGAGGGTGATCAGTGTCTTCATCCTGTCCCACCTCTGCAAGTCACTGGGATTTGTTCACAGCTTTTGGCCAGCACAGCTTGGTGCCCTGTGAAACTGCAGGGAAACATGGTGGCACCTTGGTGGGTTGCTAGCCTGCAAGCCGTCAACACAAGTGCTTGTGGAACCTTTCCCTGCTCTATTTCCCTTCTGGGACCCTCACATTCAGACACAGCCATCCCAACCTTAGCCTTTCCATTACATTTCTCTGTACTACCTCAGGATTTCTGACACAATGAAGAACAAACACCATCCCTCTCGATGATTTAGTTTTCACTTGGTTGATCCCACAACACACCTGCAAAGCAAGTGGAGGGTGAAGAGGAAGGAAACAGGGATGAAGAGGGAGAAAGAAATTCCACACTAAATAATCACTATTTGGAATGGCAAAGCTGAGGCAGACCTGAGTGCCAGTACCTGGAGGGTGCAGGGCGGAAGATGCTGTAACCTGGCAGAATATACCTGCTGCATGGGCAGTAGGAGTCTAGAGATGTATAGCCATCATACCATAGCTACATCAATAGGGAGCCCATTCTAACCCAGAAAAACATTATTCACTTCAATTGTGTATCTTTACCTGACAGTTGTGCTGTTGGAATAAGTTACTGGTTTTCTTATCAAATTGAAAGAAGGAGCTTCTCTCCCATAAGGGAGTTTTGATAAGCTCGAGTGCCCTGAATTTGCAAAACAGAAAACTGTCCAAAGCATACAAATAGATATGCATGACCAAAAGCAATAGCAGGGATAGTTTTACATTAAATACAGATGTATCTCATTGTGTTGGACTTCAGGAAAACAGGAAAGTGGATGGCTAAGTCTTAAGATCTTAGCTTTAGCACTTAATTGCCAGCTTGCAAGTGAGGATACGTGGAATGGACTCCTCTCCCCATATAGTGAATGTAGAAAAAAAAAGGAGGTTTTTTTACTGCTTGCTTTTCCTTTGTCCTATAAATGCAGGATGACATTTGTTGGCCTGTTATCCTCAACAGCCAAAATCCCAGGGGTCTTGAAAGCAACTTGAGGAACGTTAGCATTGAGAACAGGTCAGAGGGGCTTCCTGGAACACAGACTCAGAGAGTGCTGGCTGTTCTGTATGCATCTACATTTAGCCTTTTTGCTTGACTTGTGATCTCAAATTCTGGGAGCCGATACATAATAAACCAAAAGCAGCTGGAGAAATCTCTTCCTGGATTACACCCAAGTGGAGCAGTTGCATGAAGGATTTCAGCAGCTTCCAAGGAAGAAGTTCAAAGACATCAAGGCGTGTGACAACTCTGGCAAGCTGCTGCAGTCTCCTTAGTGGAAAATTATGTTGAATATGAACTGTTGGAAAAAGTGTCTCTTTCTCTTACATACAGAAGATAATACAATTTATACCAGTGAGTTTAGTCATATGATTCCCTCAAAGAAGCCAGAGCTCCCATTTACAAGATCTTAATTTATCCCATATCTACTTGTAAACCTAATCATTTATTTTTAGAAAATAATATTAAGAATCTTTACACAAATTTTATGTAAATATATGTAAACAGGCATAGCTGCACTGTAGTCAGGGTTACTAAACCAATGTGCAGATGCTCATTGGTTGCAAAGCAAAAATATTTCCAGGAGCCCATGCTGGAAACTCTACAGACAAACAGGATCAAGCTCTCTTTTCACCTACATAGCTGGACAGAAAAGAAAGCACTACAATGACTGATTCACAGTGAGGTAACAAAGACAGAATTTGGCCCATATATTTTTGTGTATATCATTAAGAAAACAAATCTTTTGGCTATAAATACAAGAAAAAAGTCTTTAAATAGGAAGTTTGAAGTATCATTGAACCAAGGAAGCCAGATATTTTGCTGATGCAAATCAAGAGTAGTTTCACTGAAAAGCTTGTAGCTGCACTAGTTTATAGCAATTTAAGATCATAGAATAGGAAGGGGCCTTAAAGATCATCTAGTTCCAACCACCCTGCCATGGGCAGGGACACATCCCACTGGATCAGGCTACCCAAGGCCCCCATCGAGCCTGGCCTTGAACACCTCCAGGGATGGGGCAACCACGACTTCCCTGGGCAGCTTGTACCAGTGCCTTACTACATTCATCATGAAGAATTACCTCCTAACGTCTAGTCTAACTCTGCCCTTCTTCAGTTCATACCCATTGCCCCTAGACCCATGACTACATACCTTACTTTGTAAAAAGTCCCTCCCCAGCTTTCTTGTAGGCCCCTTTCAGGTACTGGAAGGTCACTATAAGGTCTCCTTAGAGCCTTCTCTTCTCCAGGCTGAAGAACTCCAACTCTCTCAGCCTGTCCTCACATCGGAGGTGCTCCAGCCCTCTGATCATCTTTGTAGCCCTCCTCTGGACCTGTTCCAACAGTTCCATATTCTTCTTATGTTGAGGATTCCAGAAAAGGACACAATCCAGGTGGGGTCTCATGAGACTGGAGTAGAGGAGGAGAATCACTTCCCTTGACCTCCTGGACATGTTTCTTTTTATGCAGCCCAGGATAGGGTTGGCCTGTGCTGCAAGAGTGCATTGCCATTTCTTGTCGAGCTTCTCCTCAATCAGTACCCCCAAGTCATTCTCTGCTGGGCTGCTCTTAATCACATCATCCCCCATCTTGTATTGAAACTGCAGATTGCTCTGACCCAGGTGTAGGACCTTGCACTTGGCCTTGTTGAACCTCAAGAAGTTCACAAAGGCCCACTTCTCCAGCTTGTCCAGGTCCCTCTGGATGACATTTAGTCCTTCTGGCATTGCAACTGCAGTACTCAGCTTGGTATCATCTACAAGCTTGCTGAGGGTGCCCTCGGTCTCACTGTCAATACCACTGATAAAGATACTAAACAGCACTGGTCTCAAGTGCAGACTCCTGAGGGACACCACTTGTCATGGATCTCTATCTGGACATCAAGCCATTGATCACTACTCCCCGAATACAACCATCCAACCAGTTTCTTATGCACTGAACAGTCCACCCATCAAATCCACATCTCTCCAATTTAGAGAGAAAGATGTTGTGGGGTACCACATCAATGTCTTTATAGAAGTCCAGAAATATTACATCCATTGGTTTTCCCATGTCCACTAATGTGGTTAACCCATCATAGAAAGCCACTAAGTTGGTCAGACAGGGTTTGTCCCTGGTGAAGCCGTGCTGGCTGCCACTAATCACCTCCATTTCCTCTATGTGCTTTAGCAAAGCTTCTAGGAGGATCTGTTCCATGATCTTCCCAAGCACAGAGGAGAGGCTGACAGATTGGTAGTTCTCACAGTTGTCATTTCTACTCTTTTTAAAAAAGGGCACAATGTTGCCATTCTTCCAGTCACCAAGGACTTCTACTGATTGCCATGACTTTTCAAATATCAGGGAGAGGAGCTTGGCAACCACATCTACCGATTCTCTCAGGACTCTGGGATGCATCTCATGAGGTCCCATAGACTTATGGGTTCAGGTTCCACTGGTGGTCACAAACCAAATCATCCCCTACAGTAGGGGGGCCTTTATCTCTTGGTCCCCATCTTGTTGTCCATTGATGCAGGAGGTATGAGAAAAGTGGTTGTCAGTTAAGATTGAGGTTGTTGAGTACCTCAGCCTTCTTATCTGTTGACACAAGGTCACCATCCTCATCCATCAGTGGGGGTACGTTCTCTTTAATCTTCCTCTTCTGATTGACGTACCTGTAGAAGACTTTCCCATTAGTCTCCACTTCCCTTGACAAGTTCAGCTCCAGCTGTGCCTTGACCTTCTTGACCCTATCCCTACACAACCAGGCAGCATCCCTATACACTTCCCAGGTTGCCTGTCCCTGCTTGCACCACCTGTGCCATTCCCTCTTGTTCTTGAGTTTGACCAGCAGGTCTCAACTCAGTCATGCTGGTCTCTTCCCTTTCTAATTTCCTACATCTGGGGACTGAGAGCTTTTGTGCTTTATGAAAAACATCCTTAAATATTTACCAGCTCTGTTCTACTCCCTTGTCTCCAAGGACCGTATCCCAATGGGTCCTACTGAGTAATTCCTTAAAAAGCTGTAAGTCTGCTTTTTTGAAATTTAAGGTCCTGACTATATTCCTTGCCTGTCCCATGTCCCTCAGGACCTTGAACTCCACCAGTAAGTGATCACTGTGGCTCAGGCTACCTCCGATCCTGACATCACTGATGACCTCACTTGTATTGGTGATCACCAGATCTGACATTCCATCCCCTCAGTGGGGGTGTCTGTTAGCTGGGTTAAGAAATTATCTTCTATGCCCTCCAGGAGTCTCCAGGATTGCCAACTGCTTGTTGTGCTACTATTCCAGCATATATCAGGGTGGTTGAAGTCCCCTGTATAATGACAGCTTGTGAGTGTGAAGCCTCCTGTAGCTGGAGGAAGAAGGCTTCATCAGTAGTCTCTGCTTGATCAGGTGGTCTGTAGTATACACCAACCACAGGTTCCTGCTCCCCTCCATTTGTGATGTTAGTCTAAACTGAAACTCTGATCCATGTAAGTATGTGGAGTGAGAGAGCCAGGAACAAGCCTTGCAGGCTAAAAATCTTCACTTAAAGAACAAAATTTTAGATCATCACCAAGTGGTGTGTTTCTGTTCTTGCAGCCAACCCATATGTTCCCCTGACATGGTCATAGAAAGTAGTGTTCTGCTGTTTTGTTCAGAGTCTGAGTACTCCTATCTTAGTAGCCAAACAAAGTGGATCTGTCCTACTTTATTAAAAAAAAAAAAAAAACAAAGAAAGAATATGTGGAAAGAAAAAGGAGAGTAATTTTTTCACAGATTTCAATGTCTCCCATAAATTTTTTTTAACAAATTGTTTAAGTACAGGTTACAAAACCAAATAGTGAGGTGGACTGAAAACTGGATGAACTGATGGGCTCAAGGGGTCATAGTCAGCAACTCAAAGTCCAGATGGAGAACAGTCACTAGTGCTGTGCCCCAGGATGGTCATTACTGGGGCAAATATTCTTTAATGTCTTCAGCAAGCTTGTGGTTGATGTGGAACTGGTAGGAGAAGTTGATAGACCAGATGATTGTGCTGCCATTTGGAGGGACCTCATGAGGCAAGAAAGGGGCAGAGAGGAATCCCATGAAGTTCAAAGGGAAATGTAAAGTCCTCTAGAACATGAGGAGAAATAACCCCATGCATCAGTATCTGTAAATACCTGACAAGGTCAGTAAGGAAAAATCAAGCAACAATTCTTCTCAACAGTAGTAAGTGAAAAAGCAGGAAGCAATGGGCATAATGAAATACAAGAAATTCCATTTAAACATAAGAAGTTTTTTGTTGTTTTTTTCTCTGACAAAAGGATGATCAAACACTGGAAGAGGTTTCCAGAGGGGCTGTAGAGTCTTCACTCTTTGAGACACTCAAAATCTGACTAGACACAACAACAAGCAACCTCTTTTAGCTGGCTCAACTTTCAGCATGGAAGATAGACTAAAAAAATCTTTGAGGTCCCTTCCAATCTCAACCATTCTTTGGTTTATCGTATTTCTAAATCCTACAGACAGTTGATATTGTTTCCCCCTGTTGTCTCCCTAAAGTGTCAATAAATTATTTGTTACACAACCAACTCCCTTCACCAGCAAGATTCCCCTTGAGTTTTAAAGAAAATCCAAGGCCAACAAAACATATTTTCTCTCTTGTGGTTTTGGGGTTTGGGTTTTTTCCACTTTCAGAATAAACAAACCCTCTTAATAGCAAACATTGTTGCCATGTTGCTTGCTTTGTTCTCTAGAAGGAGGTAAGTGATAAAAGAGCATAAGTAGTTTTCTTTTATGGTTGAAAATGTATTGGGCTCAGGTGAGAAGGTTAGTTTTAGGAAGTGCCATTGAGACAATGAAGGTTAATTATCAGGTTTCTGCATGGGTTGTGATAATAAGTGGCTCCTATGCCCTTTTAAGCAGACTCTATACGGCAATGTCCCAGTATTTACAATGTCAGTCCAGAATGTACAATTGAGTAATTAGCAGTGAACTTGCTATTTTGAAGGCAGAAGGAAAAAAAAATAAAGAGGGTGCATTTCTCCTTTGATAGAAATAACATACAGGAGTTCCCAAGAGCTCCATAAAATGGAGAAGGCTCTACTGCTGTTGGAAGAAAGTAGCACACAGTATCCTCTCAGAGGTTGTATGACCCTGTCTCTCTCCTCTTCAGCCTCAATTCTCACAACCCAAAGGGGCAGACTAGAGCTCCTCTCCCTTTCCTTAAGCCTTAAGACAATGGGAACTAGGGCAGCCAGAGTAGCAAGACCTCTGGAAAGAACAAAATGCCGTATTCTGTTTCATTCTATTTCAAATTCATCCAGTAAGGATATGGAGTTTGTCTCATTGACTTATCTCTGCCACACAACCCAGTGGAGCTCAATACTTGACACAGATACCAGCATTAATCCTGCACAACTATCTCACCCTCACTATGCTTACATCAACCTGGTGTGCTTCCAGGTCCACAGCTCCCTACTAATGAGCACACATCTTTCAGGGCCTCAGTACCTGTAAGCAGTATGATCTAGATTTTTGCAGCTACCTCAATGTATTTCTATTTTCTCCCTGTAGCCATAACATCATCAGTGAGATTTTTGCAAAATAGGTTCATTTTCTCTTGTATAAAAAGATGTAACCAAGAAGCAGAACCATGCTTTTGTCAACTTCCAACATTTATTTTAAAACTTGAGTTTCAGTTTACTCCTCTATGAAATGGGTCTAAAAAATATGGGGCCATATCTTCAGTTATAAGTTGTTCCATAGACATCAGTACTTACCACTGATGACAAGATAAAAAGCAGGGGTTTCATAGAAAAGGAGGAATGGAAGACCACAGACAGCAAGTGCATTATTTTAAATATCTTGTGCTGAATGAAGTTTATCATCAGCTGAAGGCACAATTTTGTGAGGTCATGAAGAACAGTTTATTTGGAACAGAAATATAATAGAAGGCGCCTTTTCTTCTTGACAAATTATGTGCCACAAGTTTTTTTGGTAACGGCTTATCCACTAAGGAAAGAATTTATGGCAGTTTAATTCCTTCAGTTAAAGGGAAGAAAAATGTAAATGATGCTGCAAAGGTAACTGGGCTACTGAGAAGCAGATGGCTTTAATTACCTATTTACAGAATTGTTTATACTGGGAATTTGAAAAAGACACACAGCTTAGAAACAATACCCTTTGTGGGAACTCTCTGTACATTTTAATTAAGCTACGTTTTAAATGGGAACAAAAAGAGATCATTGAATGTTACCTGAAATCAAATTGACACTTCAAAATTGTATGTGCCTTGCACACAAAGATTTAGTTACACCAGATGTATACAAAGATACACAAGTCTGTACATGCTGAACACATCCACATTTTTGCTCCACTTGTTCCTTCCTGCTCCAATCCTGCAAAGAAGCCACAGCTGCAAGAGGCAGCATTACTGCATGCAGGAGTCAGGTTCACTGGGTCAAATTTGTTTTCAGAACCCAGTAGGGTTCTCAGAAGTAAATGTAACACCAAGTGTTGGTCTCCTATGGTTGGACCTTGATCTGCTTTTACCTGAGGATCCTTTCACATTGCTAGAATTTGAGGCAGTGGAGTACCACCAGCCTCAACCAGGTGCTGAGCACCTGATGACCAGGCCTAGATCTAACCTGAGATGAAATTACGGTGGTAGCACATTGAGCTGATCAGGCAGCTCACTGGGGCCAACAAGGTAGGATGATCATCACCCTAAAGCATTATTGGCCTTTCTTCCCCATTCCCAGATATTGTTACTTACCTCCCATTACTTCTGCAGCTCCTCAGACCCCTTCCAGGAGCCAAAGTATGTCACTAACCTAATAGAAAACTATAATACTTTGGACAAAAGAAAAAAAAATCTTTTTGCAGTTTAGCAAGCTCTCATGACCCCTAGATACAGCAGGAGGAGAGGGCAGGACGACACACTAGCAGCGGCAGCATGGGAAAGACAGAGCAGAGGCTGTGAGCATTGGGGCCTCCCTCTAGCAGATGCAAGCATAACTGCCACAGCCTCCGACTAATTTTTGCAAAATAATTTAAACAAGTGCAAAGCCCTGTAGCACTGCTGAGTGTACTGATTAAAGTAAAGTTTCTTTCAGATCTTCTGTCTTTCCAAGTGCTTTTAAGGTCCAAACATGGGCACAGAGTCAACATCAACTGATTTTGCAGTAGCTGACCAAACAACATGAGACTACTGGTGTTGTGCACATTTTCTACCATGCTAAACCTGAAGCAAAAGGTGTTCACTTGTGGCACTTCAGCATATACCACCTCTTCTACGTATTTACAAAATCAGTCTAAAACTGCACTTTAAATTAAGCTGGTTAATGGATGCCAGGCATTATCTACAACTCAGAACAACAATGAGCACTTTTTTATAATCAAGACCAAACATAAGTAGCATAAACACACTAATAAATCAAGTGAGCAAATTATATCTGCAAAGAAAATATTCAGAAGGAAGGGCTATTCAGCTTCAGTGACTCAGTACAAACAAATCCCTGGGGCAAGGAATAATTACCATATACTGTCTACAAATGAATAGAATAACCAAATCAAGTCAGAATTCAAATGGTACGGCAGTAGCTTTGAGGTACTTCTAAGTTAGAAAGAGAGAAGACAGACAGAAACATTTTGCATATGAGACAAATCAAGAGCAGTGGAAGCACTGCCTCTTCTCCCAGAAAAACTGAAAATACATACATGACTTCACAGAGAAAAAGCCAGAGCCAAGATATATTATTAAAAAGAGAAGCAGTCATCAAGGATTGCCCTGACACTTGTGGTATATCAAGATGCCCTCCACAAATGACATCTGACAAGAAACAGTTGTATCAATCTCCAGAATAACGGTGTACCACCAGAAATGGGACATTCTTCAGGATTGCACAAGTCTCTATTGAAAAATTTCTTTTTTCGAACTGCTGTATATTCTCAAAAGTCATTATGTAAAAAATCAGTTACTTCTTACTGAGCTGAGACCTTTGTCAATCTGAGCTCATAGATACTGAGTTTTTCTGCCCCTGCAAAATCTTTGGATGTTTCCATGTCTGTTCTCTTGGACTGTGACTGTAAAATCTTTGGAACTGAGACCACATTGGATTCTCAAGTTGCACAGCATGAAGTTCTACTCGCAGACAAGGCTATTAAAATAACATGGATGTTCCTGTGTGGCAGTATTTTCATTTTAGATGCTGTAACTGAGACAGCATATAAGCATCAGAAATCACCTGCAAATTCTTCACAAATTAATTTTTATATCCCATACATAAAAGCAAGCAAACAGAAAATTAAAAGGAAAAATAAGAGTAACCAGAATTCGAAACTTAGCTTAGTATTTTTTCTGTTGCCAGTGAGAACCATTACAGCAAAAAGGGGATCTTAGCTTCGCTTTCTCCTATAAAATTTTCAATGATCCAACTTCTTCACGTTGATATGAAGGACTGCAGAAGGTGCAAAGCCTTGAACTGAGTCCATTCTACATTGTTAAAAACATGTCATAATTTCATGGAAAACCATCAAACTGCCACAGCCTGTGCCAGCTGGGGGCCTAGTCAGTATGAAAGAAAACCCTGGCCAAAAAGATGAAAGTGGCAGAATTCCCACTGCATTAAAAAGGGCTGTATACTGTCCTTGAGAGTTTCTTATATTTTGTCATCTGTGACAAGTTTCCATGGTTTATCTTTATCTTACTTCTAAATTTCAGGTACAGGTTTACTGTCTTATTTTATTTATAGCCATTGGCTTTCTATTAATTTTTAATACTTTTTAACACCCCTGCTGTTATGATTTTTTGGCATACTGACTGCAGCCTTCTGGACTATGCTAATCTCTGACAAGGCGGAGACACAGACCTAACTAAAATTGTCTAGTTCAGCCAACACTGTGCTTAAAATAGTTTCACAATTTTTATCTATTTTTACTGGCTAGGGCAGGATTTAAACTTTCAATCATAAGGTAGTGCCTTACATTTTATTTTAAAATGTGTTAGAAACTTTTTAAATAACTGGTTTACTATGTGTATTTTCTGATGTTGGTTAGATAACTTCAAACCACTATAAAATTAGGAGGCACAAGTTAGTCTCCAGAAAGCAGAAATATCACATAACTCGCCTTTTCCAGAAGAGTGCCTTCTACTGAAATCTGATTACAGTCATGCCAATGCATGGTTATACCTGGAAGACATCCATGGTTTTAATGCACAGTCACTCTGCCTCTGTATTGTGATTTTTCAGCCTGGAGAAAAGAAGTCTTAGGGGGAAACCAGATAGCAGTTTACCGCTTTCTCACAAGGGAAGGAGGAGGAGTAGGCACTAATCTCTTCTTTCTTGTGACCAATGATAGGACCCAAGGGAGGGGTAGGAAGATGCACCGGAGAGGGTTAGGTTGGATACTAGGAAAAGGTTCTTCACTGAGCAGGTGGTGGAACACCAGAACAGGCTCCTCTGGGAAGCAGTCATGGCGCCAAGCTTAACAGTATTCAAGAAGCATTTAGACAATGCCCTCAGGCACAGGGTGTAAGTCCCCAGAACAGCAACCTGGTCTGTCTCACTCTTCTTGCAGCAGCTTAGCCCCTTCCCCAGAGTCTCCCCAAATGTACAGGAAGCTGACTTTGCACACTGAGACCAACAAAAGGACTTTTTTCCCCTGTGTCTCACGGCACTTAAGTCACAAGGCCTGGGAAGACAAACAGCCAGCATTCCACATTTCTCTACAGCACTCCTCAATGAAACACAACTGTGGCTCAGATCCCTTTGTCATGGATTTCAGGGTGAGAAATAGAGTTAGACTTAGATACCACATCAGCTTTGACTAAGGAGTCTGGAAGTGGAGAGGGCTATAGCAAGAAGAGAGTTGCAGTCAGTATCCCACATTTGGAAAAGACAGTTTGTAACAAGGACTTTGGTATTCTACTCTCAGCTCTACACTTGACTCACTTGGTAAGTCACAAAGCTTAAATTTAAGATATACAGAGATTTTGATCTGTAGCTACAGACAAGGTTGGTTATTCTGAGCCCTACATACATTAACCTCCTTTTGAGAAACTTGTCCTTAAACAGTTAGGTCTCAGTTCTTTCTCTATGCTGGGCATGGTAATGCCAGCCTCCATTAGAAGAACAGTAAGTGCATCTTAAATGATTCTTTATGAATTCCTTAGAGATGTCAGAAGAAAACCACCATTTAAATATTTTTAAAAAATTGTATGATATGTCTAGATATGCAGAATCATCTAGAAGTGATCAATGGCTGAAGTTATGAGGCATTACTGATAGTTACACAAGTAATATGCAGGCAAACAAGCTACAATTTTTTGATTAGAGATTTACTAAGGTTGTGTTAATTTTTAAGTATATACTCATGAGCACAACTCCTACATTTTTAACATCTGACAAATACTGCCTCTAGCATAACACTGTAACTGGGACCTACAATCAAAGACATCAGCAAAGAGCGTATTGGATCCTAATAACAGAGTTAACAATTAGAAACAATACCAGTTATTGAAACAGATTTTTACATCAATAATTTTAATATCAAAAAGTCACTTACATGTAGTGTATATACACAGCAAATACACCTCTTTCTGCAGATATTTCATATCTACAAAAAAGCATGGGTTCTTCTACCGGAGAAGTTAAGAAGCTTATTTTTATATCAGGACTGTGGGGAGCTGATTGTAATTTGACATCTTTTGAGAATGAAAGTTGTCTCTTACACAAAATTCTTTTTCTAGGAGGAAAGAATATGCATTGAACAGGTTCTTACAATGGTAAAACCACCATTTAAATATTTTTTAGGGTAGGTTTTTTATTTCTAGGGACACTGGATTTTTTTCCTCTTGTGTTTTCTACTTTGTTTTTGTAGTTGAAAGACAAGGAAAGAAGATCTAAAGGAAACTTATTTTAAGACAAATTTGCATTAAGGTGGAGACTTTTTTTTAACAATTAAAATGAAAATAATTTGATGGTTTCTCAAAAAATGTCAACAATATTTATTTTCTTATTGGCAAGTTCCAACAGTACCTCAACAGCTGCTGGGTTGCAGCTCAGTCAGTGGGGCAGCTATAGCTAAAGAGTCCTGCAGGAATCATTCAGAATTAGCTAGTAGTTTCTTTTTCTATTAGTAAGAATAAATATACTTGATTATGGAAGAGTAAACCACTTCTAAAACACAGATCAACTTCTAGAATACAGCCTATTTTTGTACTTAATCAAAGTAAATCAAAAGCTGATAGTAACATTTGTATGCTCTGAAAATGTAAACCATCACATACAAATAACATAGTTTTAAGTATAAAATTATCAGTACTTGTTACAAAAAAAAAGAAAGAGTAACTTCTATCTTTCCTGTGTTTCTTTGTTAATCTTCAGCCATTTCTTCAGGTTAACATACTGCTTGTTAAAAAACATATATTGTAGGCAAAGAAAACATATAACCTTTATTTCACGATTAAAAAAGTGATAAAGCATTGCCTTATGCAGGGGAACCTTTTTCATGGTAGGACAGTGTTGGGGTACACTGAGCATAAGTTTTAGAAGCATGCATCCAAAGATTCGCTTACCTTACTGCCTCTGAAAATCACATATTCCCTTACTAATGCACTCATCGTCATCCTCCCTAGAAATTTACAACCTGCTAGTTTTATTAGAAAGCAGAATCTAGAATTAGAGTTTCCAGGCTTCTCCTCTTTCCAGTTTTCACTCCTCATACAAATAAGGCAATCATGCACTGCCAAATTAAGAAGTATCTCTGACTGTTGCTTAAAGCAACTTTTCAAAAACCAGCCTCCTCCCAAAAATGCCAGTCTGTGCTTCCTCATTCGTTTGAATAAATGCATAATAAATACAAAACTTAAAGTTTCAAAAGTACACATTCTGAAACCATGTAATAGTCAAAACTGTCAGAAGTGACCAGCAATTCAGGTGCACCAACTTTGAGACTCCTAAATGGAGAAACCTCCAAGAACTTGGTTTTAAGAGCAAGGATGTGTCTAGCCATCAGTTCTCATTGAAAATCCTTACATAAGCTTCTGCTAAGAGGAACTAGCCTCAGCCTTCCTGCAGTAGTAACTGTGAACCAATTTCTGCCTGAGAAAAGATCCGTTTAGTCTCCTACACAGACAGGGACTCCACCATTTCCCTGCTGCTGCAACACGCCTTCAGTTAATTCTGTCCATAATTAAAGCTGACATATCTTATGTGGACCGTTCACCTTTTATTCAATATGAACAGCCTGCAAAAATGGCTGAGAGGTTCACAGGAAGGAAACAGTTAAATGATAAAAATGTGAAATGTTATGCAGCAAGCTGTGTACAATTAACTAGAATTCAAATATACACCTTGTTCCAATCCAAGCCATTTATCAGATAAAAATAGTCTGCTAGAAGAATGTCATGATTAATGAGGTGAGACTTCAGCTAATTACTGTTTCCTCCAGAAGTAATTAGGTTGGCATTGCTAATCAAGATGAATGAACACTCTGACCCGCTTTTTTAAATGTAAAACTATGAGCTGCAGCAGCAATAACATCATTTAGTTCAGGCAATGTAGTCTTTATTAGGCTTGTAGTTTGATTAAATTCTTTTGTTACACCAGGCTTTCCACACATGAACAGATGAATGCTGTGATGTTCAAAGAGTTTGTCACCCTTAATTAAAGACTGAAAAGGCTTGTTCAATTCACAGGGCAATACATAGGACAGCTCTAAATTGATAGCTTTTAAGTGGGGGATAACTGCGGGAGTCATAGGGTTTGCCCATCTGCAAGAGGATCCCTCCTCCTTCCACAATTTTCCATCATAGTAGCTGGAAAATTAATATCAGATTTTTTATATTGATTCCATTAAGCAACTCTCATTTCATCATAGCACCTTTTCACTTATGACTATACAGCTTTACTTGTATAGAGTGAATCCATTATAAATTAAGAGAACGAAAACTCTAAGAAATACATTCAAAATACAGGCTAATTTATCATGCTTTTTTTAATCATGCTTTTGCAAAACTGACAAGTCCCAAAAAAGCCTCATCCCCATCATTTCAGCACTCCCCAACATGACCACCTATGTTATTTCATTCTGGAGGAGGAGGGAGGTGACAGTGAAGCATCCAAATGACATAGAGATACAACACCCTGTAACAGAATTAACAAATAGCGTTTTCCTTTTTCACCTTTTCCTATTGTGTGAAGTGCTTCCTTATTCCAAGGATTTATTTTAGGTAAATGTTAGGTCCAAATTTTTACTTGAGACATTTAATCTAAAGCACAAATTAGTCTGGATAAGAATGTGACCCTCATCCCACAACAACTTTTTTGATCTTCTCTCTGTTGGCTTAATAAAAAACACTGCACCTGAGAAGGCGAGAAGGCTAAGAGCAGCAGTGAGGACAGAGGGAAGGAGAAGGGCAAGGGGCACTGAAGACCTGTCCCTTTCTGTGACAGCAGGTGTGGGTTTAATTTCAAGCAGGCAGTTAGCCTGCCGTACACCTGTTCAGCCCAGTACAAAGCAGGAGGTTTTCCTAGCTGGTGCATGGAGTGGGATAGATCCCACGCCTCCCAGTGAGAGTGGACGTACCCTAGCATCACCACCAGTAACAGCAGTTAATCCCTTGCCACAGGATAAACTGTTATCCATTTGCATCACAAAGACCAACCTGAGCTTGATTTGGTTGACCACAGGGTCATTCTGCCAGTGAAATGGAACCTGGCACTGAGGTTCCCCAGCCAAGACTTGCTCCATGACCTCCCAGCACACAGCATGAAAGATGCCTGACCTGAGCGACCTCAGACCTATCAGCATTTGGCTAAGAAGCTAATCACATTGTTCAGGTGAAATCCAAACACTTAACGCCTGAGCACAGCATTAGCAGACACCATGCAAGCAAAACAAGGCCAATTACCTTCTTCGGTGCAGCTCTGCTCAGGCACAACAGCCCGCCCCAGCAGGGTGAGATGCTTATTGCATCTCACATCTCTATCACAACATTTAGCAAGCCCACAGTAGCTCCCATGATCCACACTACAGGGTACAGACCAGTCCTGAATCCCTGACAGAGCTCAGTCTTGTGGACCTTGCTGACACCCTGCCAGCACAGGGCTGCATGGTGCCTTCTTAGTCTCCAGCTTTCTGATACTTAATGATTTAACAGAAGTCCTTACCTAGAGGGTGGGGATAACATCTCTTTGCTTCCTCTGCCATCTGGTTGATGTTTCCGTTCACTAGATTGCAAAATCCTATTTTTAACCTCTTCTGCCTAATGATACCACGACACCAGCTGCTGACTGACACGCACCTTTCTCCCGCTGTTGTTTCTCCCGGGTGCATCACCCAGGCCAAATTGAGCTGGCCTCACGCATCACCATCCTCAGGAGCAGAACCTGAGAATGGTCTGGCCCTCAGCTGTGCCAAGGATTAACACAAACAGGCTTTTCCAAGGGAGGCTCCTAGTGGAAATCCAGAGAGATAAATTAGGGGGTGGTAGCTGTGAGACCACACTATACAAAACCACTGCTTCCTCACTACTCCCTGGTGTGGTCTTTAACTATCCTCACCTGTGTTACCTAACCCCCAGAGTCCCTCTCACCACCTGAAGCCTCTTCCCCTGATGCTTGATGCGTCAGCTTCTGAGCCCTGTGAATGTGTCTCTCTATTATGGGGGGTATTTCATTTCCAATTTGTGTGTTACTTTTTTGTTGTCTTCTTTTCTGGAAAGCGAGGGAAGTTATTAGAGTTAAGGTTTCTTCAAGTTGGAGCTGAGATTGTGGTGCTGCCATCCAACAGCTTTGACTCATTTTTGTTTTGCTTACTGGATAAACTTTCCGGTTACAGATTCCTGTGATGATGAATTTGCTAGGAAATGAGGAAAGGTGTCACACTTGTTTTTAAACACTCCACTTGTTTCTCATACTTGCAGTACCCCTTCATGGCTGTAGGCAGGGTGTTGAGGGTACTGCAGACAGGAACACCTCCTAATTTACTACTGCACAGTAAGGGGCACAAAACTCACCTCACCCTCAGGATTATCTTCTCCACCTTCCTTTTAGTGTTTGAACCAGATTGTATACAGTATCAAAAGTTATTTTAAACATATAAAACCAATAAAAGATGGAATTTTCATATGAAGGCACACCTAGTTTCTTGGACAGGAGTGCTGGTCTCGCAAATTGGCTCTGTTTCCTCACAAGCCATGGAGAAGTGTGAGAGGACAGACTTTAGATACACTGCTCTGATTTGCACTGACTTGACTGAAGTGTGCTAAGCATTTCTTTACTAATGCAGTTCGTTCATGCATCCCTACATTGTCAATGGCTCCCTTAAGTGTGTAGGTCTTCAAAGTGAAGCCTGTCATTTCTGAGCTGCTACATGCTACTGAAGCAACTCTAGTGATTTATTTAAGAACGATTTATTGACCTACCCAAGTTGTAGATACTCATTCTTTTTTATTGATATGTACCCTTAATTCCTGTTGTGAGCAATTGGTTAATTGAGCCAAATTAAAACAGGGTACCACATAGAAGCAAGGGATTTCTAAATTTCCTTTCTGTAGTCATAGCTGTGCACAACAGTTGTTCCCTGTCTTGCTATGCATTTTTTTCAGTATACTTCTGTTGACTGAGTGTGCTCCAAAGTTGTCTCAATGATCCTACTTCACAGAGCATAGGTAGCAGCTCCAGTGCTGCGTGAATACATGCATTTCTATCTCAGTGTGCTGCTACTAAGAGTGTGGGTGTTGCATCAATGTTGTTCCTTGGACTCCTTCACATGCATCACTGTTACACAGGGACTGCTGGGGTTTTTTTGGCTCTTCCCTGAATGTGTTCTATGAGCATTCTCAAAGTTAGCTGTGATGTCCCCTCAAAGGTCTGCCAGGAAACAGACCTGTTTAGACAGGGGGTGCTGCAAATAAGCTCTCATTTTGTTTGGCACATATGAGATCTGATTGAATGCTTTTTTTTCTTTAAGTAATTTTTTTATTAGTACAAACATCTTTGCTGCCAAAGACTGACCTCTACCCTAGTAGTGTAAGCAAAACTATTCTTAGTTTCCCCTTTTTTTGCTGATAATAGGACCCATGGGTAGCTTAAGAAATACTAAGAAAATTAAAGTATTAGATGGGCAAATGAAAAACACAAGTGAAAAAATACAAGTGAAGTAAGAAGCAATAAGAAGCCAATGAGGTCACTGGTCATGTCCAGACCACGTAGGGATGTAGGGAACTTGCAGTCGTTCACATGACAACTATCGCCCCTCATGGAGAAAGAAAGGTGGAGTCCAGATCTCATCAGTGAGGTCATATCCTTTCTAATCCTACACTCTTCATACTTTTGGAGCACAACCGCTGTGGTTTTAGCAGGAATTGAGCTCAGCCCTGCCAGCCAAAGGGTGCGGAGTGTCAGTAATTTCCAGACCACTCATCAGTCCAGACCGTCCCCCTAGCTGATGCTGTTTATAAGTCCCTGGACCCCCTCTGCTTAAAGAGAAATTTAGATCCACCTACTCTCTGCACATTTTGTGCAGTTGACGCATCACAGGGCTGAAGTTGGCCAACTTGGGAATCTGACCCACAAACACCAGCATATGCAGTGGTAGCATCTGGCTGGCATGGGTTAGTTGTTGCTAGGTGCCTAAACCACAGGACAAGTAAATTGGTCACACTTCTTATACCCAAAGTGTATTACCATGAAATGGCGAAATACTTCTGCCATGTTCTGGGAGGTCCGAAGTTCATTGCCCTACTGTTAGAGTTGCTTGCATTATGCTTATGGATCATGAATTGCATTCAATCTGGTTTGAACAGCAGAGACCAGAGGGGATTATTTTTCCTGACTGATTTTTTTTTTTTTTTTAAAGTAATTCTAGCTTTTTTAATATATGCACCAGAGCTAGGTGTACAAAGTTAGGTGGAAGGAATACTGTCCTCTTACCATGCAGTTTTGGGGGTTATTTTCCCTTCAGCAGTTTCCCAGCCATGCTCCAGAGCATGCCAGATTTGTGAAAAGTACAACCTGGATCTCCTCAAAACTGTTCTTTTCTTTTTCAGAACCCCTCGCCTATTGTGCTGTTGCAGCTATGGGTGAAAGAGTGTGGGCACACAACCAAGCTTGTCTGCTGTGTGTTTTCTTTAGCTGATTTTCTTAACAAATCTAATTCAGGTTTTACAATTCTTGATGTGGGGTTTTTTTCCCCTCAAAGAATAAAATTTAAAAGTCACTGATGATTAGTTCTTTCACCATATTTCAGTGCCAATGCGTCATTTAACGCTGCAGCAGCCATCAATACCCACTCAGCCACTATCATGCAGCTTTTCCCTGTCATTCACTGTGTCATTTAGAAAGTGATAAAAATCCCAGCTTAGAGCAGTATATTCACTTTTGTGGTCCCCTGCTTCCAGCAACCTTTTAAAGCACTGAACAAAATTAGCAACAAATTACATTATGAATACCAAGCCCTTTTGTTACTGTGTTCTAAGAGTTTGCAATACTGTCAGATTTCAATTAAATTTAAGAAAAATTAAGCTGCTCTGTGTGACTGCTTGCTTAGACAGTGAGGTAATTATATATAATAAGGAGATCTGTTTAACAATTGCTCCTAGTCATGGCAACGTTGTACTGTTATTGTGCTGAACATGAAGACAGACTGCTGTATTGTTTTTGGAATGTGGGAAACCAGCAATAGTGGAGGCACATCATGAGCTTAACACATAGAGTAGGATTTTTAACATTACCAGCTGCAGTGAATTAATTGTTATGACTTTTTTGTTCTTTCAGGGAGTCTGGTTTTGCACGTAGGTTAAAAAATGTGTAAGATTCCCCCATAACACGTACACTGTGCCTTCAGTACTAGGCATGCAGCAGAAGTGTCATTAAGTCTAAGCTGGCTTTGATCAAAATGAAAATAACTCTATGGGTGCTGCTTTATTCTTTTTTTTAAAGAAAGGAGGCCACAGCATAAAATAGTCATTGTCCTATCCATACATCCCAATGAGATGTGATGGCAGGTAGTAACAGCAAACATCCTGGAAGCGACATCTTCATCAATGAGTCCAGACCAGGCAGTAGCCCAACGCCTTCCTTTCAGCCATCATGCCATGGGTTAAGATAGCTAGAGCACATGCTACTGTGATTTTACAGTGCAAGTGATTGTGTTTTAGGGAAGGCTGGTGGATATGGAGAGTTCACACATAATCTTTCACGTGTGGGCACAACAAATTAACTCCCTCTGCCCCAATAGCTCTAAAGGGCACATGCTATTGGACTGGAAATGTAGCCCTCTGCTAAGCAGAGGGGTCTGTGGAGCATTTTACGCTGGAGGATAGAAGAAGGAATTCTACAAATAGTGCAGTTTTATCCTGAGTGGGTAAAGTGTCTTGTTCAAGATTAGAAGGAAGCAGCACTATTCTGGGGATCTTCTTCACAGTAGCGTGGCATTTTGAACTCAGAGAAGCGGCTGGAAAAGAAAATATCAAAGTTCACTTCTGTTCAAGACTGAGTTTTATATCTTGGCTAAGCTTAACTAGCAATCAAATAATGTAAGTCAGCTTGCTGATTTCTGTCATGAGAAGGAAACAGCTCAGGCCTAAGTAAATACAAAATAAACAGCAATGTTTTTGTGAAGGCGACAATACGGAAGTCTTCAACAGAGTCTTCTTACTGGAGCAGGAGTAGAGATGGGAGGGAGGAAACAGTAGTGAGTGCACTCACTTGGTAACAGGGGGGTTTAAGAAACATTTGAGAATCATTTCAAAATGAAGACTGAAAACAGAATGGAAACCTCTTGTAGGGCAGCAGTAGCCAAGCTGAGCTCCCAAACATCTCAATTTCAGCTCCCACGCTGGGACTGTGACACGAGCCAGCAGCACAATTATTTGGCACAGACAGCATCTCAGAAATCCAAAGGTCCATCTGTGGAAGAAAGTTACTGGGTGAGTAGGAGATAAGGTAGCCAGGAAAAGCACATAAACACCAAGAAAAGCAAAGAGCTGCACTCAGGCATGGAGTCGCTGATTATCACTGAGGAAAGAGCTTGGCATCACAGAAGATAGTGTCATAGGAATATTAAGCCCATGTTTCATGATGATTGAAAAGGCAAACAGGACACTGAGAAATGTGAGGGAAGGAACAGTGAACAGAAGAGAAAGCAGAATAGCACACTGTGCTCACATCTGCTTCAAGTCCCTGTCATTGCACTCAAAAATGACACAAAACATACAGAAACAATGGCACAACAGCCACAATCACAGTTATGGTGCAGCATCTTTGTGGGGAACAGAGAGGTACCGTGGGACTCTCCAGCCTGAAGAAGAGAGAACATGGTCTTCAGAGTGCTAGTGGCTGCAGCAAAGGGTGGGAGGGGAGGATTTGTGACTGCTTCTCAATATCTAAGACTTAAGGACATGAAATGAATTATCTTGCTAGAGAACTGGAATGAGTGGAGGAAGTACTTTTCAGTGTGGCACATAATTAAGCTGAAGAACAGATAACTCTGGAAGCCAAAAGTATAAATCAGTTTAAAACATAATGTAACAAATTTGTGGAGGAAAATCTATCAGGGGCTGTTGAATGCAAAGCCACAAGTCCCCAACTCAGAAAGTCCATGAGCAACAGAGAAGGGGAAAGTTTCACAACACATTAGACTCCTTCTTCACTCTTTTTTTAAACTTCCACAGAAGGCAGAAAGCGTTAGCTGATCTGACACCGTACTGCTATTCCAATGTTACAAAATTAGCCTGCCCAGGCAGCCAACACTGGACTGGACTTAAGACCCAACTGTATGACTTGGTGGCTCTGGGACCTGTTGGGGTAACTTGGTATCTCCTATTTGTGATTCACTCTCAGAACTATGTCTCCTCATTGCTCTTTAGGGTATGCTTGTATTTCTCAGCTATACAAAAAAATTTCTAAGTATTTCATTATGAAAGTTGCTTACACTACAGGGAATAGCAAACAAGAAATTACTGTGAGAAAAAGAGGTCCTATGCAATAAAAACAGATTAACATCCCTATTGAATACTCTGACTCATGGTCTGAAGTAACACAAGGGAAAACACGGGAAAAACCCTATCAAGCCTATGAAAGTAGTTGCATGAAGCTTAAGAACAAAGGCTACTAGGAACATGTCTGTCAGAGCAAAGGAATTGGGGAGATTGATCCAACAACACTAAGTGAGTTATGCTTCTTAGGACCTGAGTCCAAAGAAAAGCCATCAGATCAGAGTTAATGTTTATGTAGAATGAATAGACCCAAGAAAATTCCAGTGGTTTTATATGTCTCCAGAAACAAATCACAGTGGTGCTGATATTCTCCAAATCAATCGGTTCACTTCAGAGGGTCAAGATGATCTTTAACATGTAATTCTGAGACAGATCAAGTTATTTAGTACTTGCCTTCTTCAGCACAGTGTCTTCGTGAGAGTCATTCCAGAGCCTAGTGTCTCTTCTTGTTGTGCACCAGCTGGCTTGGTTAAAGGGCTCATCATGTCATGACAGGTGTGGTCCTCCAGGGAACCTTGCTCAAAGAACAGAAGAAAGCCTAAATTTCTCAGTAAATCAGTGTCCTGCAAGAGAAATGTAGTTTAGTGTTCTATTGCAGGATGAAAAATTAAATTTTCTTTGTAAGTCTATTAAAATGTTATGCATTAACTGTTTCTATTTGGCTCAAATCAGCTAAAACTATATTTTCTTTTTTTCAATCTATTTTACAATATTAATGTTCATTTGAGGCTTTTTTAAGGTTGTATTTTACATCAGAATTTTTTTTCCAGAAAATTTGGAATAAAATTTAATAATCAGGCTTAGGCAGTTAACTTTTAATTCAACAATCTGAATAAATACAATTTTGCCATAGAGATCTAAATGACTTCTAAAAAAGTGGTCTTACTCTGAAACAGTATAGCACAGAGCTTGAGAGCTCAGAGGAAGAATAAAATCTATTAACAGGCATTGTAACAGAAGAGGAGGGGCTACAGATTTGAAGTCTATGTCATTAAAAAATTTGCTATTGATATTATGGCAGTCACTGAGGTGGCTGCAGTCAAACTCACAAAGTAAATGGATTTATCAAAAATGCATATAAGATAACAGCAATTAATGAACATGTAGCACAAGTTACTATGGAAAGACATCAGACCATTACATAACATTCAACCATAACAGCTAAGATGCAAAGGACTAATTGGGAAGGGACCTTGCTGTGCAGCTTGCCGTATATACATAAGCTCAGCCTGCCCTGGAGGATTCCAGTTAAAAGACATGTGGATGATAAGCAAGAAATGTGAATAAAACACATGAGCAAATGAATACAGTGAAGTGTTAGCCCAGCACAGTCCTCCTACATGCTGTTCAAGACACTGCAGGACACAAACCATAATTAGATTATATGTGGAGGAGAATAAAAGATTAGTTTGAAAAGCACATTCAGAGTCACATCCTAAATTAGACAGAAAGAAAGATTCCTGTCTAAACATGGCAGAAGTTTGGGCGTGGTAGCCAGTCTCCCTCAGGTTTTAGTCCTGTTTTCTCCTAGAGCACACTGAACTTATCATCTCATTGAACAGGCTTTAGCAGTGAATGTCTGTGAAAACCCAAACTCCAGAAAACTCTGCATGGAGAGGAAGAAAACTGTTGGGTTTTCTTCCAGAAAGCAGAGCTAAAAAAACCCCAGACAAACAAACAAACATGCGTATAACCCAGAAAGCTGACCATATCCTGGGCTGCCTCAAAAAAATTGTGACCAGCAAGTCAAGAAGGGAGATTCTGCCCCTCTGCTCTCATGAGACTTTACCCGGAGTACTGAATTCGATTTTGCAGTCCTCAGCACAGAAAGGACATGGATCTGTTAGAGCAAGTCCAGAGGTCAGCCAGGAGACCATTAGAGGGCTGAAGCACCTCCCCTATGAGGACAGGCTGAGAAAGGTGGTCTTGTTTAGCCTAGAGAGGGTTCTGGGCAGACCTTATAGCAGCCTTCCAGTACTGAAAGGGGCCTACGGAAAGATGGGGAGGGGCTTTTTATCAGGGAGTACAGCGAGAGGATGAGGGGTGGTAACAGTTTTAAGCTGAAAAAGAATAGATTTAGATGAGATATTAGGAAGAAATTTTTTACTGTGAGGGTGGTGAGGTGCCAGAATATGTTGCCCAGAGAAGCTGTGGATGTTCCATCGCTGGAGGCATTCAAGGCCGATCGGAAGAGGCTTTGAGCAACCTGGTCCAGTGGAAAGTGTTTGGAACTAGATGATCCTTAAGGTCCCTTCCAACCCAAACCATTGTATGATTCTATGACACAGAAAAACCTTCTCCTTTCTTGGATTGTAACAATCTTTAAAAATATATAATCAACTTTAGATGCAGAGCTGGCATGGAAAATTCCAGTCCAAATGGTGGAAGTTTGAGAAAGTCAAAGACATTTGAAACAAGGAGGTTGTAGATAAAACCAGGTTTTCAACCCTGCCTCAGAGTGATACAGCTCATTCAAAGGTGTCAAACCCGATTTCTTGGTGGACCCCAACTGATATATTGGCAAGCCATATTCAGTGACACTAGCAAGAGAGTTGGGCATACTGTACTTAAGGAATATAACTGTTGCTGGGCTTGCTGCTCACCTATCTCTCTTACACTTGGCAAGTATTGCTGGAACTGTCATCAGCACAATGTTAGTAATGCAGCACACAATACACCTCACCCAAGCTGTAAGGTCTTTGTGTGCAGTTCCCAGTGCATATAAGTGTGCTCTTCCTGAAACAATCTGCTGTGCCCACCCAGCTTACCATATATATTCGGGTTTTGTATGATTGCAAGGTCCTGTATACAGGTATAATCAGTATTTCAGAGTGATTAAACTGAAAACTTCCTGTGAGATTTAACTCCTCTTTTCTGCATCCATCTGAAAGTATTGATTCTGCTCTTAAACTGCCCAGAGACCTTAGGGAGCATCTGGAAGAGCTTCTGCTTAGAATTCATTTTATAGTATTATTTCACACTTTATTTTTTTCTCTCCTAGGATAGCCTTAACAGGCCTAATGGCAGCAGAAGCACTATTTCTAAAAATACAACTGAGAGATAACAATAGTCACCACAGACTGCCTGTTGGGTCTTCTCTGATGGAGTAATTCCACCAGGGGAGGTTCAGGCTCAACATAAGGAAAAAATTCTTCACAGAAAGGATCGTTAGGCACTGGAATGGGCTGCCCAGGGAGGAGGTTGACGCGCCTTCCCTGAAGGTGTTTAAGGTGCGGGTGGATGAGGTACTGAGGGGCATGGTTTAGAGATTGGTGGGAATGGTTGGACTCGATGATCCGGTGGGTCTCTTCCAACCTGTTGATTCTGTGGTTCTGAGTAATGAACAGAGCACTACTATGGCCACTCACAAAGGCCTTGCTATAGAAAAACATTCTCTTTATATGCTTTTCCTGAGTAAAAGAACAAAATGGTATCTACATTCTCATGTTACATAGAGGAATAAAGCACAAAACTCATAAGGCACGTGAGCTTCATACATGTAGTGCTTCCGGATGTTGATGTCATCTTTCTGCTTGCTCTTTATTTTCCTATGCATTTCTTCAGTATGTATTGTTACCTGAGTAGCTTCTTTTGATTTGGTTGTTTGGGGTTTTTTAATTCTCTTTTGCTTTTTACTTTCTTTTAATTTATGTTAGGCATTGCTTTTGGGGACAAAAAATAGGCACAAAATATTGAGAGGTATCTTTTTATCTATTTCTGCATAAAGCACCTTGAAAAGCAGAGTTTGTGTTGTCTTTCAGATGTAGGAGTTACTTGTTAAAAAACTCCAAGATCTGGAGAATTCTGGGTATAAATTTCATTTAATCAGAAGAATGAAAAATCTCTCAGTCAACTTCTTAAAGAACCTGACTAAAAGCTAGAAAACACTACCAGATCTTCCAGACAGGAAAAAAAAAATATCTACCAAGAAAATAATAAATGACCAAGATAAATTGTGAAGATCTTATAAAGAATAATCATCATATTTGCATAAGTGCCATGCTATACATACATAAATGTATGTGTATACCACTTTTTCCATATATTGTACTTTAACTTTTTCCACATATTTACCTCATATGAATATTTTTACATTTTTCATCTTTATCTTTTTATAATTTGTACTAAAAGTATATTTCTCTTCTGTAAAACAGTCAAAGAAATAAATAATATCATACACTTATAAACGGTGCTGAGTTTGTCAGTAAGCTCATGTGTACTGCTAACCGCCCTAAGATGTATCTTAAATACAAAGGTCCAAGAAGTTAAGCACGTATCTCAATCTGAATCCAAATCTAACCACTTCTGTCTTATCAGTATTCTTTACTGTCTGGGTGCTGTAAGCAAAGCATATTCTTTATACATCATTGTCATTAAAGGTTCTTCAAGTAAAATGAGGTTCTGTGATAAAAATGTACTTTATTGAATTCTTATGGGAAAAATAGAATAAAATTTAGTAAAATCCTCTTCCTTATTCAAAAGAGCATCTGGGTCAGTCATTGCTACTATTTTTCTGCAGTGCTAATGAAAGAAAAAGCAATATGTTTTTATCACTGGGAATATGACTCAGAATTGGAGAAATATCTACTGATTAGGAAAAATGGGGTGTTAATTTAATTAAGTACTTAAGTAAAACGGCACTTTCAATCTAAATATCTAAACCTGCAATTAGTTTAGGAACACTATAACTGCTTGTATTTTGAAACTAGCCTGGGTTGAGATTAATTCTCCTTAAGAGATAACATATAGTTTTACAGATGGAATTTGAGTTCTAGCAAGATTAGTCATTGCCAGCAACATCACCACTGTACAGTAAGGAAAATATAATTTTGGATATGATGTAACTTCCTGCTATGTGGGGACTGCAGTTGCATAGATGCAGTTAAAGATATTTTTATTTATGAAAAATATTGACAGAGAAGACAATCTCATTTCAACATTTTACTTGAGTTTTCTTTTGTACAAAATCTCAAACCATGAAGGTTTAGACATGTACAAAAAGAAACAGTGAAGCTGAAAAGTGCATTTTTAGCCAAATATTTCTCCAGCTTGGATACTTAATGGCTATTATTAAAAAGTTCTAAAGTTTAGCTGTACTTTGGAAAGAACTTGCTTTTTCAAACAAAAAAAACCTCATATTTTCTGAAGAAAATATTTTTTGTTAAGGATACCAAAGCAGTATCAGATTTAAGTCTTTGTGCATGGCACAGAATTGAAAACAGACATTTCCCATAGGAATGTCCATTTCATCAGATTTTCCATTTTGACCAAGCAGTTGTTTTTCTGCATGTAAAGTGGGGGAGGACATTTATGACTATTTTTCTGTTAGCTCTATTATAATTTCTTGCTCTTTACATTATGCCCACTTCAGACAGGGCTTACAGTGCTTCTAGCTGCCCCCACCCCATTGGTTTTCAGCACCTGTCTGCTAGCTACTGGGAACAAAAAGGCTTCACTCAAAGCTTCTTTATGACTCATTGGCTTTAAAGCAAGCTCTCTTTCATTGCAGCTCGATAAAAGCGATTACTTCCTTCACACATTTATTAGTGAGCAGATGCCTTTAGCTCCTCTGCATGAGTGAAAACTTCAGCATTTTCTTAACACCACTCAGTCATTTAAAATGCCATTTACTCCCTAAAGCCGGGTACGGGACTGCCTCTCCTCTCCTTGGCATGCTTTTCTGCAGCAGTGGGGCTGTATGTGGAAAGTCAGCAATTCCATGAGAAGCTTAATCTGATTTTTCCAGCAATCCCTTGCAATGTTGCATAGCGGTAGGAGAAGAGGCAGCTGGGGCTCCTTGGGTGCTGACTGTACTAGGAAGACTGAGGGGTGGCTGCCTGCCAGCACCAGCTGCACAGGGATGGGTGCAGATTCGGATGTTTCTGTCCTGTGCAGACAGAACAATGGGATTACTCACTTGTGCCCAGCCACTTATTCAGCCACACTGCAGTGGGGACTGGAGGAGGGGGGCAAGATAGAAAAGACAGAAGGAAAAGGAGGTTCAAATAAAAAAAACTGTATGTAAGCCAAAAACTTCACAAAAAGGCAAGATTGTGCCTGTCAGTCTATTTTTAAATTGGCTGACAAGAATTTGATGTGTTGTTTGGGTAAGGATACTGTACTGGCTTATAAGTGAAGCCAGTGGTGGGATGTGAAGAGCAGTGCAAATCCACATATTTTGCTCCCACTCATGTATTCCGCTCAGACTCACAACCAGCAGTGCTGGTCTCCAGCTGCTGCAAGGAGTCCTGAGCATGGGACCCAGAATGACAGGTATTGGAGCTCCAACTAGTACAAAGCCTGCCAATCTCCAACAGTTTCACTGCAGATTGGTGGCTGAACACAAGCTGAAGACCTGACCCTTCATTATAAAAGGTATTGTACTCTCTTATTTCCAAGGGAAGGGACAACACCTAAAGAGGAGGGAGGACTGTGAGGAGATGCCAGGCAGACTAGGCTGCCTAATGTAATCCAGAATCTTGCTGCAGGCTCCCCATTGCACCAGAATTTGTCTTTTAATTTGTTCTCCTTCATGGAGTGAACTGTGGCAAACCATCCATACTTTTTGCCTCGCTTTATCTATATATGAACCACAAAATGATAAATGCTGACATCCAGGTCAAGGGAAGCCTATAGATTTCAGCATACATATTGATTTGGGAGACTTTCATTTGTTCCTTTGGTACATACACAGACATTTAGATAAGTGAGGCACTTTAAGATGTCAATGACACTTTAGTATTTCTGTACCCTGCCCCTGATGAATGAGCAATGGACTACCCATAGCTAAACACCTGCGTGAATGAACCAAGAGATGCATCAGCTTGTTTCTAGCTGTTGCTACTTACTATGCAAACAAAGGCTTTACTTGAAATACTTAGATATATTAAAAAAACAAGCCTCAGTATTTTCCAGGAATATTGTCATCTTAGATAAACAATCATCTCCACTACTTTCCATGGGATTTTCACTGAAAACAAGACCCTGTTTCCTGACCTGAGCAATATAGGGTGAATTGCTACAGGAATTTCACTACCCCTGTCCTACTCAGAAAGTACCATCTATTTCTGAAGCCTGTAAAAATGAAAGTTCTTTAGCCTTTTTGGAACATTTCTACCAGTTTCATCTCCAAAATGGAGATGCACCATGGAAGAGCTGACAGATGGACAGACGAGGAGAATAATGCGCAACTTTATCACGGCTCTGGTCACACAATGACCTTCCCAGAAGCCAGAGGGCTGCACCTTTACTTACATAAACATACTTGGTGGTCGGCTTCTCTACAGATTTCTCCTCTGCTTTCATGGTAATTCTCCAATTAATTATTTAGTTGCAAAGGAAAATACTAGCACTTCCTTATATTTTTCTTCTTATATGACTTTTTTTCTGCCAGGTTTTCTCATTTTCTCACTGTCTTCACCTTTCATTTCTTTACTGTTATTCTTTCCACTCACAATCCAATTTCAAACTGTATTTCCCAGCCATTCCATTTATTATCTCTTCTCTCTTCTTCTCTTCCACTCCAGTCACTGACAACTTAGAAAAGTCATTACTGGACAAATCATTCTCTTATTGCCCAGTAACCTATTAGGGCAAAGGTCAGCAACAAGCTAGGCTCCATCCTCTTGTCCCACTCAGCTAGGTAGCAGTGTAGATATCTGCCCTTTCCACCCTGCAGTGTTTCATATTTTGGTGGCTGGAAAGCTACTGCAACACAGCAGACAGTGTCAAGACTTACAATCCAACCTAGCTACAGGCTCCTGCCCAAAAGCATAACCCTGGTCCTGTCCCTGATACTGTGCCCTTCCTGCATGTTGGTTTCCCATGACGGCACCATAAGCTGGGTCAAGTCAAGTCTCTGGATGAATATTAAATGCTCCAAAAGGCTTACCCTGGGGTTTTTGGGAGTTAGGCTTCCCCAACCTATGTTCGGGGTACAACTCCAACCAGCTTCATGCACAGAGACTGAAGGGTTCCCCCCTTTTCTCTGCAAACAGCTTTTTGCTGATGGGCTTCTGTTGGTGGAGAAATTGTGAGCAGCACAGCTCTAGCCTTTACTGCACTTAGTTTATACATTTGCCAGGAGATTTAGAAGGGAACTCCTCATTCTTATTGCTGTGCTCTATTGAAATGGCTTGGCTATTGCAACACTTGGTCTGTAGTACTAACATGTGAAGCCCAGATCCAACATCTTAAACCATGACACTCCCAGACCACGAGCTGTAAGAAGACAGCTTGCATAGCTAAAACTCAAAAAAAAAAAAAAAAAAGAGAAACCCAACCCTTTAAAATATGCATTTTTCCATTTAGAAAGTGACAAGATGACTTCACTTTAGTAGGTGGAACAACGATACTACCATTAATATTAAAACAGCGAATGCTTATCACTTACAGAGTGGACATCAAATGGATGCAAAATGCAAACTTATCTTGCAGAAAATTCAGAGCTGTGGAGAGAGGCTGAAATGGTTTCCATATCAGAGCAAAATTTTGTGACTTGAAAATCAGCAATGGATTAAAAATTGCCTCCAAGTTGATTTAGAACAACCAACATATTTCCAGTATTTCAATTGGAAAATGTTTATCCATCTCATTTGAGCTTCTCTTATGTTAAATATGATGTTTGCTGGTATATTTAATATGAAGCATGTGGAAGATATTTTAATATAGAAAGAAAATGAAATGAAAATGTAATAAAGTCAAAACAATTGTATCATATCAAAACAAAATGTTTTCATATTATGAAAATAAATCAAGAAAGTAAAATTGAAATGTTTTGACTTTTTCTTGTTAAAAATATTTGTCAAAATTGACATATTCTTGCAAAACATTTGGATTTTGACAAACAAAATTTTTTTTACAGAAGAATTGTTTCTCTGAGCTCTAATTAAAAACTGGCTAACTCACAGTTCTCAAAAAACAGTTGACAGTGGTGAATTATTACTGTGCATCAGATATATGGTGAAAGGGATCAGTTCATGGCCCAGTGAAATTTGATATTACCATCTGTGATCCTGAAATAAATAAAAAACCTAATTTCTAGGTGATAAGGCATTTGGCAGGGTGGTCAGGGCCATCATAGTTTGACGGGGGTCAACTTGGGGACTGGTGACTCAAAGGCCAAGCCTTTCAAATCAGGTAACTCTAAACCTTGTCCCTGTGAACAAAGATGCCAACTCTGCCACCCAGTATCAACTCTGCCTTGACAGGAAGTGATCAATGATATTTAAACAATAAATAAATAAGCAGTAAATGAAAGTGGGGAGAAACAAGTAGGGTACTGAGAGGGGAACAGTAGTAGAATGTGGTATCCCTCTCTGCTATCAGCAACATGAAACTGTAAACATGGAAAGGAGTGATGAGGAAAAGATTTATAAGCCAATTTAGTGCTCTTCACTGTTTTGCCTATCAGAAAGATGACTGAAAAGTGACAGGGAAAAAAAGAGGTAAAAAGTTGAGGGGTTTTGTTGTTTTTTTTTTAAACAGAAAGTTCTAAAAAAATAATTTAAGGCAGAGAAAATCAGAGGAAAAGTGAAGCAACTGGTTTTTTTGGTGAGTCTGACTGACCACACGAACATGGTACCTGTTAGAGCAGCAAACTCACTATTTCAGGCTCTTGTTAAATCAAGATTAGCTAGTTTACTGAAGGCACAAGTTAGTTTGGTTCAGCCTAGCAGTAGGAGGAAAAAATTATATGACCTGAATTACAGAAAAGATCAGAGTAAGTATTCTATTAATATCTAGTAAATTTAAAATCCATGTGAATCTACACATTAATTATTTGCACATAGTTAATAATATGAAGATTACTAATAAATTATCAGTGAATCTTAAATTATACTGCAAATCATGAATTTATCATAAGTGTTGGCAACAGCTGTTAAAGGTGGATGTTTGGATTTAAAATAGTGTCTTGGACACCATTTCAAAAAAGAATTTCTAGCTTTCAAAACTTAGATACTAACTCTAACAAGACTGATTTTTTTAACCTTCATTTCAGGGGAAGAAGTGATATAGAATCACTGCCATGATGGCAGGGAGACTCATGTAGATGCAAGAGAGATACCTGCTTTCCTTCCCAATTCCTTGATGTCTCATACATCAGCCAAGATCTCAGGAAATTTTCAGCAAACAGAACATAATTGGAGAAAAATATCATTCTTAGCTAGATCCATTTTCTCAAGAAAAAAAAAAGATGTATTTGAAAAGCTTGATCAATTTAATATCTGTGTTTAATTCTTGTTTATTCTGCAAAACTCAATGTGTGAAGCTAGTTTGTAATTTATATTACTATTATGTTCTTCTATACTTGTAAAATGGGGATACAACCCTCTTCTATCTTTATTTCTGTATTGTAAGGTCCTTGGGGAGAAGACAGTCTCTTTCCCTGCGTATGTATACTTTCACACAAAGTAAAAAGCAAAACAGTTTTGGGTGTCTAAGCTCATTTGTAGCATAGATAATGTTTATTCTTCTAATGCTGTATATAAAAATATAGTCAACAGTTCAGAAACACAACTTAAGAGATATTATCTGCCACCCGTGACTTGAATATTATATATTTAAATAAAGCATTGATTTATTTGAAGGAATGGAATTATTCTATGCCATGTGTTTCTCTGCAGAACAATATGACAGTAAGATAACATTTTGCAATTTCAGATCATTTCCTATGGCAAGGAAATTATATTTGCCAGCCAGCTGGGATTTTTGTTCCATTTAATGTACACATGATAGATACTGTTTAGGACTGATGTTTTTAGAACATTGTTCACAACCAAATCTAATAGCTGATGATAAAATGACAGAAATTTGTGTATCAGCTTCTGCTGGTTTTAGCTATAAAGATCTAATCATGCTTTTTAGTTTTATAAGTCTTTGTTTTGCTTTTAGAGTAGGGTGGCTTTTAATGAATTAATTTAATTACATGTTGTTATAATACAGGTCATGGCAAAAAAAGTGCATAGTAATAGTGTATCATACAGAATAAGGTATATTCTAATAGATTTAGTAACACTTACTATTTTTATAGGTGTTTTAATTTTACATTTTTTGAAATAATTTTGTGTGCTATATTCATGTAGCAGGTGCGACCACCCTGACAAGGACCTGATGATATTATGGCTTACTAAGGACATGGCAAAGACCACGGCCTACCAAGAACCTGACAGATGTGGGGCTGGCCAGAGACACAAAGACTGGGGCTTTCTGACTCCTGAAATCTTCATCTCCCACTCCTCCCTTGGCAGGGAGGAGGTGAAGAACAGTTGCCAGGCACATGGTCCCAGAAGATGCAGGTCCCCAGGCAATCAGGATGATAACAGATCACACTCAGCTGTAGTAGAAAAGGGACTTCAACCAGAGAGCTAATTTGAGTCATTTTCTCCTCAGAGCTGCAGACCTGCAGTGCAGTAGGGACCCATGACGCCAGCCAAGATAACTTCCCTGGGATTAAGAGTTCTAATCTCTTTTAAAATTTTTTTAATGTGCATTTTGGGTTATCTTCCTCAAGGATTATTAAAAAAAAAAAACTTAGTAATTCTTAAGTCAGTTGTGTTGTGATAATTCCCAACTGACATCTGAACCACTGCTTTATTTTGCTTGTCAGAGTGCTAAGAAAATCCTCATTATTTTCCATGACTGACTGCCTGTTTTGTGGGTGCTTCCACAATAATGTGTTTTACAGGATTATATTTAAAAGGGGGATGTTTTTGTTTTAATTGTCACAATAGTAGCTGTTTATACTTCAGACACAGGAGACTCCAGCCACTCTTCATCAGTATCTAGGACAAATCTAGGACTTTGGCAATCTAAATATGCAAAATACTGCAGAAAAAGAGAAATGGAGGAAAACAAGATTGGTCAAAATCATCTTAATAAATAGATGAGTAGCAGAGAAAGTTATTAAACTAAATCTGTTGCTCTGACAGGTACACATTCCTGCTAGCGAACCCAGCTGTAAATACACATACTTGTTCACAGACCACAGGAAGATTTGAAGCAGCAGTAATTCTTTATTTGGTCCAGTGTTATGAAACCTAACATAGCAACTATAACATTACTCAGTGGCAAAGTTTAAACTATCATTTTTTTTGCCACTCATAATAATTCTCCACCTGCAGTATCCTAACCTAAGCGTGGGCTCCTCAAGCGAAGCAGCAATAAATCTGGATACCAAATGACACAAATTACAAAAACCTAGGATGAAGAAGTGATTTCAATAGCCTCCATCTCACCAATTCATTGATGCAATCCATATATTATGTCTTCTAAATTGAATCTTTCAGCCACCTCCCTTTGCCAGTTTTCTCTGGCCTCCCCTGCTGGGGACCTGGTTACACAAAGTAAAAGACAGTATTTACAGCTCTCATTGCCTCTACACCAGAACAGGTATTAACCATCAAATTATTAAAATCTCAGTCTTTCTAATTCGCAACCTATTAAAAGTCAAATGCAGGAGGTTTTGCTAATCTTAGCCGTAGAAAACAGGCTTGGAGGAATTCTGCCATGCTACTCTGAGCCTCAAGTCAAAACCAGCGAAACACAGAGAGAAATCCTCTTGTCCCAAATATGAGGTCATTTTTTGCTTTTCCTACATTAACTTTTGCATAATCAACCAGATTAGCTAAAGATTTGGTACAAATATTCAGATTCATGCTAGCACAACATAAATAGCAGCATCTGGGTTTTATTTAATGAGTAGCTCTGGTACTAAATGTGCACCCACACTGGAGGATTCTAAACTGCACACATTTCTATTTTTTGCTCTCCTTTTTTGGGCTTGATACAGGTTGCTTGGGGTCGAACCCAGCAGAAAGACAAGCTGAATGACTGAGACACTAAGAAGTCATGAATTAGGCTCCCAATGAACAGCGTAAAACCTAAGGCTCAGGTTCTCAGGTCTGTGAGTAAATTTCCGTCTGCTGTATAATAGGAAGGAAGATAAAGTTCTCCTGCATCAGAGATCATAAAATCATAGAATGGCTTAGGTTGGAAGGGACCTTAAAATCATCTAGCTCCAAATCTGTTGATACAGGCAGGAACACCTCTCATTTGGTTGCTCAAAGCTTCATTCAACTTTGAACACCTCCATAGCGCTAGCTCCTCTCCCCTATTCCCTCATCAGAGAGACACACTCTTCTCTCTGATCCCTGTAAATGAAGATCTTATCTTCTCCTCTTCTCCCTATCTACCACACTGCCTCAGAAAACTCCTTCATCTTAACCATAAACATTACTATTTACATAGGTGAAGATTAGGGTAAAAGGTTCTTTTGGTCTAGGGAATAAGATACAGAAAACAGTTTTTCATCCATGTGCAGTATTATTAGGCACAATTTAATTAGTTTTGTTTCTTTTATCCTACTCCTGAAACCTTGCTACCAATCAGCATCTACAGTGTGAGATTACACTATTTAAGGCAGAGTTACAATTAGTTGTGCACCTGTAGTACACACAAACAGGGAAAGTCTTTTGCTTCTTGTAAAGCTCTAACAGTGTGACGTCTGCATGACAACTTAATTCACCCACCTCTACAAGTCAATCAGATCCACTTGTCTATAAAGGAATGATGAACGAGCTGGAAGACAGTTTGGTGCAAATAAAACATCACTACTGACTGATTACTGGAATTGTTAACTCTGGATAAGTGCATTGGGAGAGTTAACCCAATGCTTGTTCTCTACCTTTTACGTATATCCAGTTGCACAACTGAAAGGAGTAAAGCCTAGCCAGGAGATCATTTGTCATCATTTTTCCAAGCCTGAAAATGAGTTTTATCTTAAAAAAACTTAACTTAATTTTGTAACAAGAGCCAGAGAAAGCCCAGTGAGTCCATCTTAAGAGGTCAGATGAGCACTGTAGCTTGGAGAAACTCAGGTTTGGTATGTAAGATACATTTCAGTTTCTACCAGCTCTTACAAGAGCTCTCACAGTATTACCATACCCAAAGAACAGAAAAGCAGCAGCCACTTACAAGCTCAAGCTTCAGACCAACTTTCAGAGGGCATCTTAAGTATTTAAAATAAATGAGGATTTTTTTGTCTCTCTCCATGGTCTTTTGTTGTTGTTATTTTGATGATAAAATCTGGGGGAAATATACTGCTGTTTTTATAGTGCAACACGATTGGAAAACCCCCATTTTGAGAAGTGTAGGTTATAGCACACACGACTAACAATTAATGATGCTCATTAAAAAATAAAGTTCTGATGAAATTCATTAATGCTTGGCTTGAGTCTTGCTAACAGTTATGCAACATTAAAAGCAAGGCAATTACAGATCTTGGCTGCAACTCATTGAGAGATAAAAGAATACCCTTTTTCCTGTTTAACTCAATGTATGACATGCTGTACTACAAAAATAAGCTGTCTTGAAAGGCTTCATCAACAATGAGACACAGTCTGCAGCTCCATTGCCACCTGCGGGTAAGTGCTGGAGTCTGTCACCCTGCTCTGTTTCCTGGGGCACAGAGAAATAAAGGTATCAACAGAAATGAACTACAATAAAGAGCCACACTTCTGACTAACCCCAGTCACTCACAAAGTCATTTTAAGTAGACACCACCTTCAGTCTCTCAGGTGACTGCTACTATTTGAAGAATTCTATGTATTGCTTCTTTCATACTCCCCAAAATTTAAAAAACAGTCACGCAGTTTTATCCTAAATAGCATGGCAAGAGACTCAGATGAGGATGAACTGCAGATTAATAGCAGATAATGGGAAGGAAACAAGTCATGGTTAGCAGCTTAAGTGTGAAGTCTCTAGGAAGGCTTCCATAGGAGTGTGCAGCAAGAGGTTCATATATCTGTCTCAAAGCCACTTCCTGATGAACGAAAAGTTTTTGCTGCTACATGTCACCCTCAAAGTGCTGCAAGGCTTAAAAAAAAAAAACAAACACCTCCTCTACCTGTTCAGTAGCAAGCTCAGGTTCTGAAAGGGGACCATCAGCAGTGTGCATAAAACAGATTCCAGTGCACTCACTAGCTTGACTCTACAGTGCTAATGAGAGTGAAGTCTTCTGTTTAGTCTATCTATTAATCTATAAACATATACAGAGTCTATATAGCACAAACTAGATTTCTATTGTTATTAAGGATAAATGTGCTATTTTGAATTCACTCAGTGAAACTCCTAGGAAAGCACATTTTATATAGTTGACATTTTAATACATTACATATTGAAGTCCACTACAAATGCCATTGTTTTCTCTCCTATTACATGGTTG
The DNA here is from genome assembly GCA_013389865.1 of Piaya cayana. Taxonomy (NCBI): domain Eukaryota; kingdom Metazoa; phylum Chordata; class Aves; order Cuculiformes; family Coccyzidae; genus Piaya; species Piaya cayana. Next base: position 29,508 of record WAAB01013243.1, on the reverse strand, counting down.
TAGTTTGCTCTGTATCTTGAGGGAAATTCCCTATCCAAGACCATATTTTCTGGACTGGTACCAAAAAAGTACCAAAAAACACCTTTATTACTTTCAAGTATCAACTTCTAGCTCAGTAAAAACCTTGCTCTGCATTTTCTGTAGTAACAAAGACAAGCCATGAATAAAGAACGGTTTTTACCTGGAGAAGAAAAGAAAGATTCCATGTTAGGATTCCTTCATCAGCATGAGACATCTCCCCATCAGTACAGTTATAACAAAAAAGACCAGTCGCAACTTAGCCCTGTGCAAAGTTTCAAGGATTTGGACAATAAATGTCAGAGCAACATCATCTTTAAGCGGCAGTCCAGTAGGGGACAGTAACCCTAGATACCCAGTCATAGTCCAAGCATTTTCTATTAAATTGGAAACCAATCTCTCCAGTTGCCCACTGCATAGTAGCAGTAGTACTTCAGCAATGAAAAGCCCCATAGAAGGGCATGTGTTTAGGTCAAAAAGAGTCAGTAATGCTTGTAATGTTTGAGTTGTGCCTATGGACCATTACTTTGATCATTATGCTTCCAGAAAAGTCGCAAGTGGAAGGCTTGCAAGTTAAGAATTGTTACTTACAATAACCTACTTAAGCAAAGATGTATGGTGCTCATGTCTCCAGTCTCCTACATGCTAGGTCAATGCATATTCATAGCCTAAAGGTTACTCTACTTCTGCACTCAGCAGAATTTTTAAGGTTTTCTTAGCTTGTTCTACTTCTCCCTTACTACAGGCACCCAAATTCCAATTAAGACCACTATGAATTAGACCAAAATTTTCTATTCAATGTACACAGGAAATGCCCATTTTCAGTGACAAGGACAGTAGGCACACAATAGAGCTCACACCTTAGCCTAAGAAATGTTTCCCTCAATAAGATCACTGCAGAAAACTTCATATGATAACTCAAGTTTATCTTAGGGAAATAATTTTATTTAGGATGCACAAATAAGATGAAGGAAGTGGAGTTTTGTTAACTCATATCAAAACACCCCAGCTAACTCCCAAGCAAGTATCTAACATTCTGTCACTAATACTGGATGCAGAACCTTGCTTCAGCATCATAGATAAGCCTGTGAAACAGGTCCCCCATCAGTAACACAGCCTTTATCGTGTATGAATTAAACTTCAGAGCAGCCCAAACTTTGCATGCTTCACTCCACTTCCTCAACAGTAGTGATCCCTGATGACAGCATATTCCATCTAATTCCTGCCTCCCAACCAACCAAGTTTATTTAATATGCAAAAATGTTGAAAGAGTTAACAACTTCAAGCCAAATACTGGTTCAAAGTATTAATTTTTAGCTGGATTGTTAATACCAGGAAGAGGTATGCATTTGGACACAAATCAAAAGCCTTTAAGGAACTCTCAAGTATTCCACATCTAGTGCTTTCAAAGCTGGGGAAAGCAAAATCACCACAATACATGCCAACAGTGCAGTTAGAAACAAACTTTATTGTTGTAGTTTGAAGTTATTTACACAATATAAATCTCTTTGAAAGGTACATTACTTCATTTAATCAGTGGTAGAAGGCCTTATAATAGCTTCAATAACATTTAGTTCAAAAGAAATACAATTCACTCCAACGGATAAATGATGAATCTAAACTCCACAACATACAAGAAGGGTCATGGGGACCTTTGGGGGGATGACAGTGCTGGAAGTTGGTAAAGGCTTATTTGTAAATTGAACTTTTTATTTACAGAACAGACTCATGTTAAATAGAACACTGAAAAATATGTAGTAACAAAAAAAAACTGACACAAAATGGAATATATCCCTAATATGCTATAGCCCTGTTTCTGCAAGTATTGAAACGGTTTGAGAGCTGTAAAGAGGTTTGAGACAGAACCAGCGAATCTAACAAAGGCATATTAAAGATAGACTGGATACATTCTCAGTGCTGAGACTATTCAAAGCACTTGTGTACAAAGCAGCATGATTAACTACTACAGATGGCATCTGAGATACAAAATGTTAAAAAGAACATTTCTACAAAAGACCCTTTAACATGCTTAAGACTCAACACCTACCAATTCTGTGATAACACTTAATTACTTCTACCAAAAGCTTAGAAACATATACTTTTCTCCAGTTCACACTGAATTTCATGGCATTGTATACAACTCATGTTTCTCCTCCGTGGTCTCTTTCACTTTGGGCTTTGCATGGATCTCTACATGGGGTGAAAAAACCCCAACACTAAACAAGTCTCAATACCACAAGAATAGGCTGGTGAAATACTTTAAGTCATTTCAGCATTTATTTTCAAAGTTTGGTAATTTCAAGTAACTTGTTAGCTTTCTAAATGTTCACATGACTTCCAATTTCCACCAAGTTTTCTCTGTCATCTCTCTATATTTATCAAATCGAATCCAAGAATTAAGTTCCACACCATAGGGAACCTGAGACAGCAGCTCAACAATTTTATAATGCTACAGAAACAGCTAATGTAAAATCTTGAAGCAGAAGTTATCTGCCCACCTGTTCTAAGACTACAGTGGGCTTCAGGGCCCTTCCAGCCAGTCCTCACATCTCACAATAATAAACTCCTTTATTAAAGAATCTAGTGAGCAAGCCACCAACTATACTATTAAACACACAAATTCAAACATGCACCTAAGTGTTGCAAATTCATCAACTGCAGAGAAGTTGCAGGGGTGGCGGGTGGGGGGGAGAGGAGGGGGTGTACTTTTTGGGGTTTTTTTTTTTAGTAACAATATTTCATTGCTCTCCCCCCAGGTTGATTGCTTTTCTAATCACAGGAATCTCTACAGATTGGACCAATTGGAAAAGTCACTTAAAAATCAAACCATGCTTTTTCCAGTGTGTCACATCATTTAGATGAAGCATCTCCATGCAGCTAGCGCACACAAGTCTCACACATCTTCCTTTCCACTCCAGGGGTCCCTAACCCAGAGTTTGTTTTCTCCTGACACATCCCATTTGGATTTGTATAGTTTCTCAATGCTGAAAGCCCCTTCCTTAAAGATGTGTGGCTGGCTAATAGAACACCTACCTTGCACAAGACCAGAAGTCATGGCTTTTTCTATCTTTAACAACTAACTAAAACAATCAGCTTACAGCCCATAGTGATAAAAAGGAGTGAAAAGAATCAGCTACTAGATTGCTCAACATCAGCTCTGCATTACTACCTCAAGGTTTCATCAAATGCTTTCTGTTCTGCTACTGCAATTACAACCTGCCTGGTGTGGAAGAGATTATAGGAGACACTGGGTAATTCCAATAGTTTAGTAATCTAGCACACCTCAGAAGGCATCCAAGAACACTGTAAACAATACGAAACTATCAAAGCAAAGAATAAACAGCCACAGACAGGTAAGATATAGTCATAGGCCTCTGCAAACCACAGGAAGGACTACTCCAAGCAAGAGATTATACTCTGATGGGTCATAAAGTTTTGCTTAATGAGAAAGTTATTAAAATTTGCTTTGAAGTTTCTTTCAGTAGGAGTAAAAAATATTTTGTAAGTTTTTGCTAGCTACCAAAGGCTTTAAAAGGATCTTAAATCCAGTCTGAAACAAACCTTATTCTTTACAATTCCTTCTTGTCCTTAAACCATGCAAGTAAATAAGAACATCCAATACCTTACTACATCAACAGCTTAAGTTAGTTTCCATGCTAGTGATTTCCTTTTACCTATATTTACTGAGTCCATCCCTCCTCTTGATTAACATTCATTTGATAAACTCACTTCCCAGGAATCTAGTAACTCAAGAGTGTCAATACTGATAAGCAAGCATAGCTTTCATCCCATGAAGGTAAAGTTGACAGGATGTACAAACTACATCAAGATCAATTTGTCAGATGGGCAATGGGATTTGCACACCAGTATTTTCCAGCAGTTATTAAACACGGCAGTGACAAGAATAAACTAACAGCTTGAAGTACACCACAGAGTTCAAAAGAGACAAAAGGCAACAGTAACGAAATACAGCCTCGCATCCGGGGATAACTACGCTTCATTATGTCTATGCTTCCATGATTAAATGCTTCTCCAGAAAAGGACTTCCAACAAAAAAAAATTTCATGAGAAGTCATGTACCAATAAAACAGAACACTATTTCAGTCAAAAATGATAGCGATGATTAAGTATGGAAAAGAAGCTTTTATATTTATATTTCCCCTTACAAAGCAGGGTTGTGGGCACAGAGAGCAGCAGGAAGGAATGGCACACAGGGTAAATACCTCAGCTAATAGTCTCAAGGGGCTACCAATAGTTCTAGTGTTGAGGAAAATAATTGGCATAACTATTGTAGCGATTTTGGCAATTTATATTTACTGATTTATTATAAGCATTTACAAGTTAGCAACTAATCCTATTGTAAGGCTATATCCATCAAAAACATTTAAACTGGGGGACTTCTATCACATGTAACTCACCATGGGAGTCATACACATAGCTGTCACCATGGGAGCATGCATTTTTAAGAGTACTTCAACATTCTTATGTTTAGAAGTCACTAGCATTCAAGAATGGATAGGAAATTTTTAGGAGTTTAAGTAAACAATTCAACATCTTACCTGTATCACAGGTACTGTACACACCTCTGATACAGTTTGCCCTATTATAAGAATAGATTTTCTCTTTGTCTTAGTACCACGTAAACTCCTTTTTTTCCCCAGAATCATTAACAAGAGCAAAATGGCAAAAAAGCTAATGGGGGGGAAAAAGACTTTGGATGCCCAATGGACACCTTAGCATAAAACTGTTATGCTCTGTTACAGGTCAGTTTAACAAAGGAAGTCCACACACAGTTAGATGTCTTCTTTACATCAAAATTTCTACAAAATATGAGAGAATACAATGCAATACACAAGTCCATAGATGTAAGATACAGTACAATTCACACTAATTTACAAATGGTTATTTACACTGTTGTATATACATATACAGTCAGACCTGATTAATGCAAATTTGGTAGGTCCTTTTACAATGCAAATCAAGAGTGTAAAGGAAGAATTTAAAGTTATGCGACAAGAGATTAATTATCATTCAGAAATCTTTGATGCTTATGTGACCTAAGAAATTAGGCACGGATTAGCCAGATCTGACCGCAGAAATGAGAAGAAAAAAATTCACACTATTCTGCTTTACAAAAGCAACCAGGCCACTATGGTCTATTGACTTGATGCTATTTATGCAAGAATGCCATTACCAATAATCCTCTTTATATTTACAATATAGGTTTAACTACAGTAAGAATTACTAATTTTGGCATTCGTGCCCTTAACTTAACATAAAGGCAACAGAGTATCTTCTTGGCAAGTCACAGTCAAAACTACTGCAGGATGTTTCTAGAGCTCAGCTGGGTTTTGTCCTCTTCCAAATACCTTTAAGAGACTGAGATAAATTAATTGAATAAAAGTAAATGTTTTCTAATTCGGTGCTCTAGTACTTACCTTACATTCAGAATGTCCTGTATTCACAGTTTCAAGCTACCCTATAATCTGCGATGCTATTGCAAACGACTGCCTCAAACTTAACGCATCTGTAGTTGTACCTCAACAAGTGAGACCTATCTGAGTGCTACTGGCTCAAAGTGATGTGGAGCAAGGCTTAAGGTAACTGGCATTTCACTTTGGAAAAATGTTCTACGGTATTCCCTCAGACCTTATCAGAATTGTTTTAATCTGCACTTGTCTTGAAAGAAAGCTGATGCAAAGCAGCATTTAAGTGTGTAAAATTAATTTCAACATGCAAAATGAAAGCCTCTACCAGTACTGCAAAGTCAGCCACTAACTTGTGATCATCCTTGTGCTTCTTCTAAGTGGCTCAGGAAAAGCTTGCACTATTTACTATCTGCTTCAAAGTGCTTTTATAGGATTCAGTGGAACTTCACAAGAATGAGATTGAGCTGCACTCATGAAGAGCTTTGGTTCTGCAGAAGCAAGCTTCCACTCCTACAGTTATTGCTACTTGAGCTATACAAACAAAAATACTACTGAAAAAAAATTACACTAACTCCAAACTTAAATAGTACTGGTACCTGAAAAAAGGAAATGTGTTTTGCCAACTGTTGGGAAAGCTAGGACCTGTCACGAGTTGGATTTCCCAAGATCAAGTGAACCTCACAGTCTTTTTCAAATATTTCACAAATACAAAGCAACACTGCCAGAAATAAAGCTACCACTTCAAGAAAATAGTAAGAGTTCAAAAATATTAATCAATCTTACTCCCAAGCAGATCTTGCTGAACTTAAAGGGACTACCAAGACAGCAAGGTACTATTCAACATACATCAGTAATGCCAAGAGGGAGAAAGTACAGAAAATTAAAGTCTTCAGTGCTTTAATGAGCTCTAGCAACATCCTTCATAACTGCTACAAAGGAAAATATAAATGTCTGTATCTAGCCATTTGTTTTTATTTAACTACCAAGAAAAATTTGTCCAGTATAGTAGCATCCAGCTAGCAAATGGTAATGAAAATGGTTACCTAACTTCAAGTTACAAAAACAAAACAGTTCTCCCATTTGTATTAAGATTAAGGTTTCAACTGAAGGAAATTAAAAAACAACCCAAAACAACCATTCAGAGGTGAATATAAGCAAGAGGAAAAAAAAAACCCCAATCCTTGCTTTTGTAAAATAACAGAACGCCATTCAAAATGGTCTTTCAAGGTGAAAATTTTTCACTCACATCACTCTTTTGTCCTGAATCAATCCAAGCTTTTGTAAAGCACATGTGTACATGTGTATACATATACACCTATACACATACAGCAGTGTGCCATAAAGCAACTTTGAATACGTATCTTTGCTGGTGTCTGTACAACAGACTCCCCATAATATTTACTCTTCGGGTAAGGTTGTTTGCATGTGTATGCATGCACACATAGACTTTGTACATGTGGGCACTTATGTGACCAAAGTGCAAAGTTTTTCAGAGTATAACCAGAGTTGGGTACATGCCTACCCAACTCCATGCTGCATTGTTGGGATTTATTTTACTGTTGTGGGTTTCTTCCCCTCTTCCCCCTCCCCCCTCCAGATTTAAAGCCTCTTTTCGACACAAACTTACATATTGTTTTGTTAAGTAAACATTTTTTCAATTCACATTTTAACATCCAGACCATTCTTGGTATAATAGCTTCAAGAAATAAAGAGGGTGTGATGCTCAAAGCCCCAGTGTTCAAGTCATGTACTTTTCCATATTATCATTCAAACTGGAGACTTTGAAAAGTAATTTGCTGCCACAGAGAAAAAAAAACCAAAACCAATCAACACAGACATACCAGAATCTGCAACTACAAGTTCAAGCATTTAAGACCAGAATCCAAGGTTAGAAGATGACAAAGCAGAAAGGTGTCAACAATACACAAACTGTAAACTTAAGAGTCTTGCTCCCCACTGTAACAGGATCTCTGTTCACTAATCTTCAGCTTAAGAGTCCATTCTGAGATATGTTGCTGAAGTACATCAAATCTAGACACCAGAATAGTCTTCAAATTTAGAATCAAGTTTCAAAAAGGAATACAGATTTGGAATAGTGGTCTTTTGCTTTAAAAGTACACTTAACAACAAGCAGCTTTCCCACACAAGTTAGAGATGGTGTGTTGTGCATTTAACACTTATGATGGTACATATCCTCAAAGAATCTGATGGCCATAGAACTTTCATATTTCTACACCTTAACATGTCTAGAAGGCAAAAACCAAGTGTTACTTATTTCAGTACACTGTTTGAGTCTTATACAAAAGAAAAAGTACCATCACATGGAAAGCTGCCTTTCTTTTTTAAAAGAAAAAAAAATAATGATCATCCTAGCCTTTTTCCCTAGTTAGAGCACACTAGTGATTGCACAAGCCTACTACCACTCCTTTTGCTTGTATACATCAAAAAGGTTAATATTCTCTGACTAAGATTTCTTTAATAGAAGTTAATGCAACTTCAACAAGTTGTTAAACGAATCCTTTGGAACAACTTCACTGTCTGCACCCAACTCTTACAAGAAATTGATGAAAGCAGCATGGAATCATGTTAAACTTATAATAAATAATTCACATACAACATATGTTAAACTACAAAGAAGGATTAAATTGCCATTTCTACAACTTTTTATAGATTTAGCAAGTTTCTAATCCATTTTATATCCACAGCAGTATGTATAGTCTTCATATTAAATTTAACATTGAAGGACTGTTTAGAGGTATTATTTATAACGCAAGAACCACCAAGTGAGTATTACAGAACTTCAACAAAAGTTTAGCTTTTTTCCAGTATGTGTTCTCAGAAAAGATTCAGGGGTTGTCTATCCACTTGGTAAGTTTTTTTGTCTTCATTACTCAGGAAGGGTTAATGTCATGACTTCCAGCTTCATTTTGAAATACTGGTTAAACCGAACAATTGCATACCTGTTCAAAAGGAGACAAAGATTTGAAATTAAGAGTAGGTCACTCATATGAAAAGAGCCATGCAAGATAAGACTAGCCGAGATCTATCTACCCTGGTACCCTGTGTCTAATATGGACCCTTAGCAGCTGCCAAAGGAGGAAATTAAGAACAGAGCACACATATTATGGTACTTCTCACCCTCACCACCACCCCTGTACTCCCAACTTGCTACAGTTTGGAAAGCAGATGCTGTTGTAGCATCAGAGGTGGTAGGTTTGGTTTTAATAGTTCTTGGTAGACTGTCCAACAGCTGACAACTGCAAAGCCAGAGAAAACTTACTATTAGAAGAATGACATTTTATACAAAACTGGCAAGTTTGAGTTCTGCCACCTGCACTTTTACTTGGTTTTTTGTGCCATCTAGCGGTTACTAACAAGTACTTCTACTTGAGAATAAGTCGCAAGAAGAAATTCACATTTGTCTCATTTACAAAATGACACAACTAAGCCTAGTAAATCAGCTTGGTGCAAAAAATTGTACAATGGGATCTTTTACCACGCAAAATGATTAATTTTATCACCTCACTCAGTCCCCAATGGAGAGATGAATTCCTCTGCTTATTGTGATAAAAGACCATTAAAAAAATGCCAAAGACACACATCAACATGAAACAGAACACCACTGGCCAGTGTCTCAGGAAAAAAAAAACAAACTTAATTTGCATCGTTATCAAGATGACTCTTTAAAACACTCTATGAAACAAGAAGTAAACAAGTTCTTCTGTACAAGTGCCCCATTCTTGACTCTTCTAATTTTAAATGTAGGTCTTGCATTTGACATAGCCCACCACACTGACCAATTTGGCTCTTATGCCTTCATGTTTCCAACAAAAAACACTGTCCAAAAATAATTTACTCCTCTACTTGTCTTCCTTTCCTTGTTACACCATGTATTTTAGCCTAGAGGCACATGCTAGTTTAGAGAACTTTCAGCAACAAAAAGCTCAGATTTCTTTTACTGTCTATTTTTCTCCTAAAAAATAAGAATTATAGAATGATCACACAGATAAGGGCTGTCCTTCAGACCTCATTTTCTCATAGATGGGAAGCTGGACTAGATACCCACACAGGTCCCTTCAAGCCTCCAGTATTCTATGATTATATGTCACAACAACACTTACCCTAGAAAATCAAAGTCAATGGTGGAATATTTGGCTTGAATTAGAGCCCACAAACCCCAAAAGAAGTGAGAAGCCTGAAAGAAAAAAAAATAGTGAAAGAATAGCATTATATAAAATCCAACACTGAGATAAAAAGTTATCTATACAAGAGAATTCTCAAAACCCAATCTTGTTGTAAAGTTTTGGTATCTCTTTACCATAGTGATTTGTAAAAAAGCATTAAAGAATTAAATTCTGTCAATTAGAGGAGTAAATCCATTAGCTTCCTGACTGTGTCATTTTCAAGAAAAATAACATTGCATTTGTCATCTATTAAGCAGACTACTGTACAATTACTTACACCATACACGGAAATATGACTATCTCATTTCTACTGCTGCTAAGTAAATACATATTAGTCTTTATTTATGTAACTCCAGTAAAGTATGAAATTCTTTTGAACCTTTGATTACAACATTAGGTCATTATAATTACAACTAACTTTCACTACTCACTTAGACAAAGAGATGTATTCTGTAGCTGTGTAAGAGAACCTCTAACTCATCAGCATCAGCATTTATACAAATTTCTCACCTGCTCAAAACTTATTTAATTACAAAGCCAGATTAGTAGTCTGGAGGCCTGTGTTCAGTTTCAGACTGAAACTATGGATTACTTTAATGATATGATTGGTAATACACTTCAGGTAAACAAATAACATATAATGGCAATGGTAGTCTCTGAGGAAGATGTTTCTGGACCACCCAGGTTACAAATGATACACTTCAGACTTCTACTCAGTAAGTAACTACTTACAGTAATTACTTAAATTCCTTCCTGAATGTTGCATCTAACACTACCAGTAGCATAGGAGACACATGTATACGCACACACACTTGAAAGTACCTTAAAAATGGCAACTACTGTATGTACAGATGAACCTTTCTTGTGCCTCTGTTTCAGGTAGCTTTACCTGATAGCAAGCAGTTTGGCATTTTAAACCAGCATCCTTTAACTTCAGTTCATGTTTTCTTTTCACAAAGCTTCCCACATTAACTGACACAAGAGATTTTTGCACCACAAGAGACTGGTTCACCATGGGTGATCTGTAGGCAGGCCTTGAGCTGTCCTCTAAACAGAGCTCCATCCTCTTAAATATTAGCTTAAAACCAACAAAATGATGCTACATATTTTAAAATGGACCATCAGCCTACATAATTGTAGATCTAACTTCCTAAAGCCAGTTGTCTCATTTGTTTAACAGTACAAGTTGATAATAGAGATTTAACAAGAATAACAGAAAACAAGCTAGTATATTTAAGGGCTTTTTAAATTATAATCCTAGAGCATGAACTGTATTTCTTTAGAGCAACCATTAGGTGTTGCCAGAAAACTGAAAGTATTACAACAATAGACACATGCTTGGGTTAGTAAGAAGGAGGACTGCAGTAAGGCCAGATTGGCTTCTTAGCCTTAGTTCTCCTCCTAAGATTAATTTGGCATGTTATTTTTCAGGAGAAAGCAAAATAAAGTTACCTAGCTATTGGGTAAAAGGTACTTTTTTTCTGTAACATTTCCTGTCACATCCTCTAGGCAAAAGAAAACCAGGGCTAGTCAGAAATTGTAACAAAATAACATCAATCTGTAAAGCACCTTCAGAAATCACCCAAAGATAAAGCTTTGGGGTGGGGCGGGAAGACAGATATCAAGACATCTTCAGACTGTTTCTAATGCTATACACAATTGGGACATTCAAAGACCCAATGCCATACCTATTCAACTTCTTATTCTACCTCCATGAACTACACTTGATGCATCTTTTTCTCTTATATCCAGAGTCTGTGAAAGACAGACAGGAGACAGCTTATAATGCACAAGATACATGCAAAGCAGGGAGCAGACTTACACAGACAGCACTCACACTACAGAAAGTCAGAACTTCTGAGGAATCACTAGAGACTACCATGCTCTTTGCTACAATTTAAACACCTAAGAGACCAAAACCAAATCTGAAAGCAACTCCCTGCTTGCCAAGACACTGCAGGCAAAGAAAGAGGTTACAGCAATACTGAAAGACTCTAAAGCGACCTATTTATCTGTAAAAAAAAAATTCGAACTAAAAACTTTTATCACCTTATTTTAAAGAGTCTTGTGACCAAGTCACAAGATCCATATGTCAATGGAGCACTAGGCTGCCATTCTGTTTTCTTACTATTAAAGAAGATTTCGACATAGACGCACTGTATGCTCTGACCAACTCAAGAATCTGACAAACTAAAAAGACAATAGAAATAGTCACTGAAAGCTTGGCCACCTCCTTCCCTGAATACCCACTGCCTCTTGCACTAGGAATGTTCTACAGAGAACCTTTAACACACAACACAGCAAGAAGTTTTCATAGAAGAGGCTGAGGAAATTTTTTATTATGTGGCTCAGCATTTACAGAAAGAAACTGGCTATTACATTTGTCCATGGAGTAGCAGGCTTCTCTGTAGCATTCAATGTATTCAAATCAAGTATGTTACTTACCAGTGCAAACTGATTGACTTGGACATATAGAACTTCAACTTCTTTTTCACTGACTTCTGTGCCAAATCCTTTATATTCTTTGTAGGCCTCAAGGTAAGATCTCAGCCACTGTTCCTGTAATTTTCTGTTAGGGTAAAGGCTGTAGTCTACCTCATTTACTCCTAGAAAAATAAAAACATGCCTATTAAAACCCTAGAGCATCTAAAAAGACCGTTAGAACGAACCACATTACTGGATTACTTCTCCCCTCACTGCCCTCACCACACATAAAAATTGGTGCTGACAAACATCAGTATTTTTACTGACTTCATTAGTTACACGTTGGCAAGAATTCCTCACATGTGAACCAATGTTCAACACAGCAAAGAGATTACTGCTGTATGTGTTTTTAGCTACATACAACTTCTATTTGTATTTTGAGATTCAACTAGCTTGGCTTGAGTGTGGCAACTCAGATGGGAACTATTTTGAAGGTGATCACAGCTGATTTTCTTAATGTGTTAAATAGTGACAGGCACAGTCTCAGGGGATTTTTGTGTCAGACCTCTAGTATATCAATGCAGTAGATGTATGCACAGTATTTCATTAGTGGGCCATGCCTGCTGTGTCATTCCACAGAAGGATACTGTGAGAGCTGCGAGTTCTGCATTTATCTACCAAACTCTATCAAAACTTAGGATATTGTTTCCCATTTCTGGGTTAGCAGAGCTGCAACTGGTCTGCAAGATGAAACATCAACACATCTTGATATCATCATATGAGTAAGTATACACATGCATCTGTATATATATTTACATACACAGAAAGAGAATGTGTCAGAATTAGGGTTTTTTCATAAAGCTAGTTTACTTTTACCTCAAAAATACAATTTTTACCTGCAAATTCATTGAAGTGATTTCCAATATCATAAGCCAGGTAGTTGTATCCAGAGTACTCATAGTCTATGAACTGCACATCACCTATGAGACACAACAGCAGCAACATCAGAGTCCATACCAAATGAAGTCACAGTCCTAATCCTTCGGTGTCCATTGAAGTTTTAGAGGAAAAAAACCAAAACTACACACCTGCTTTACTTGTGCCCTGATGTGTGTACTCAAGACATTCCAGAGTAAGGCTGCGGTTATTATGAGATCCTTGGAATATTCATTCAAGAAAGCTCTTAAATAATTACCTAGAACTTACAGTTCCCTATTACTAAACTCTGACTAGCAGAATTTCAATTTTAACTTCTACCACATGAGGGCACCCCTTACCTTCAAAACAAGAAATACAACAGACAATCCCCCATTTAAACTTTATGTAGAAATAGCAGATCAATCTTCTCCCTGACTCAAAAAAGAGCAGTCCCATTTATTCTTACACAAGTGTGCAACTACAGCAGACTAACACATTGCAACATGTTGACACTTCCTTTAACATATCGATACTTCCTGCTTCCTCCAACCACATTTACAAAGCAGGAGTACTCTTAATACTTGCTTTTTTTAGTTGGCTTACACTAGCTTCTAGAAACCAGACTGTCCTAGAAACTATGAAACTATGCAGTGTTATGCATAGAAGGACTGACACAGCAGCAAACAGCTTCTAAATATTTCCAAATTACATTTGCCTATAGCGAAGCTTGGGGAGGAGGGAAGCTTCATCCAAACTAATACAGCATTGAAGCTGCTCAAGAATGTCTACACTACAAACAGTCAAAACATTAAAAAAAAATATAGATTAGGTAAAACTAGAGCTCTTATTTTAAGGGAAACCAGCAAAATTACTAAGAACATAAGAAGAGGAAGCAATGGGTTAATTTAAAAGCTGTTTACACCAGAACTTTAAAATGTAAAACCTTGCATTTCCCACTGCTGTGCTGAAATGGGAAATTTTTACAGGTGCACCCTTCTTCTCTACACCCATTCTTTTGATGACTAGCTGCATAATTACTTAATAAAAAACATTCCTTCCATTACAACGAACAATCTTCTTACAACTTAAAACATCTAAAACATTTATGCTAACTAACAGAACTCCAGGCAAAAAAAGTAAATCAAGAATGTTAAAAGTTACGCATACTATGCGTTTCCTAGCCTAAGGATTTTAACTAATATACTGCTTCCTTGGGATTTATGGGTATCTCACAGATCAAATAAAATAGTTTAGCCTTATTGTTCTGATCAAGTTACCACAGAACAATTGTGTTAGAAGTGGTCCTTCCTACACAGTCCATCTTTACCGTATTTGAACTATATGCATCAATATTTTCTAGGTGGATAAATCTTCTGGTCTAAGCACTTAAAACGGAAGTAAAAAACCTAAAACACAAACCAGAATCACTTACTCACAATCCTTCAAGTCAGAGGTTACCCTTACTTTCCCAGAAATAGAGAAACGCTTACCAGGGTTATAAGGTTAAACAAAACAATATATAAACAGCCTGCAAAGCAGCAAGCTCCTCGGAAAATCTTGTTGACAATTTAAAAGTGAAGCTCTCTAGAATTCTAGAGGGACAAGATATTTTACTCATCCACAGGTGCTGATCTTATAATCTTTTCAGAGATTAGTTTCTGCCACTGTTTGACTGGTAGATTCATGCACCTGTGCTTCCAACTGGTTCTTTAACACTACTTTTAAAAGAAACTAAGTAACAAGCCAGCCAAAATGTACAGACCAATCCTGGCTACTACTCTGTTGCACAACTGATCTCCTGAACAGCCCCCACACTCCAAACACTTAATAGTGCTTGTATTTTAAAAGGGGTTTTTTTCTTTCCCCCTCACATAAAATACAAATAAGGCAGGTAAAAGTCTGCTTTCAAAATATCAACATAGATACTTTGAAGTTTCTCATATACAAATTTATCTTGAATATACCTATGTACTACTATGCATTTTTAAGTACAGCCAACACTTAAGTAACATTACATACAATAAGGAACTGAATTTAACAAGATACAGATGAATCAGTTAATAGGCACTGTCCTATGGGGAAACGCATGTGAAAGTGATGTGATAAACCTCCAGTCAGCACATAAGTAAAACAGTGCATGACACCACAAGGCAGCAACAATGGCATGCCTAATCTGCAGCAGATGAAGAAACTTGAGCAGACTCACATTTGATAAGAAAAAAAGTTCAAAGTGAAAGTACAGCATTTTTATGCATCTCTCAGACTCATGTTATTGAGGAATTCAAACAATTTTTTCTAGGAAAGCTGAACAAAAAGATGCTCAGTTCTTTCTTGAAATTGCAAGAAAGCAAAACCTAAACTTGCCACTTCATAAATTCATACTGCATATGTCCCAGTTACCTTGTTTTTGAAGATACAGAAGAAACTTTGCATTAGTTCTTGAAATATCCATAGTATTAGAAGCTACTTATAAGATTTACTGCAGTTCATACAGGAAAGCCATTTCTAAAAGATATAGCTTACATTAGTAGTAAAGCAGTTAGCTGTTTTTTGTGGTTTTTAATAAGTACAACAATTTGTACATCCCACTGATATCACTGGGAGCTGGCAGACCAACAAGAGACACTAGTTGAAACACATTTATACTTAATTGAAGTGAGACATGATTTAAACTAGGCTCTAATTATCTCTCTGGAGAAGCTGCTGTTGTCAACAGGAATAGAGACATCAAGAATATTGATTATTTCAAGTTGAAACACATTCCTTTCTCCCAGGGGTCTTCTAGAGTAGACAATATGCAAAGCAATAAATATAAAAAATCGAATACATGTGTTCAATACACTAGAAATTGGTTTTGTTAAATATACCAAGTAGTAGTCAATAAACCATGTGCTAGATCTTCTCAGGGAACCAAAGGCAGGAGGGTGATGACACCTCTCCTTTTAGCTGTTCTTCACTTCTAATGGCTTCATAAGGTAAGCACTTGCACTTTAGACGTGCGAATTCTAGCTGAATGACAGCAGAATGACATATCCCAAGTTCCATCCCATCCTGCTCACCATGTGAGCCACTGAGGCACTGGAAGACAGCTTGGGTAAAGACAACAATCTATGCTATAAACATAAGTGAAAATTCTCACATGGGTCATGTACCCAAAAAAAATTTTAGCTACGAACACCCAATACAGATTTGCAAAACAAAATAGGTTTTTAGATCAAAACCAGAAGCCTTAAACATACCTCAGTCTTCAGAAGCACTGAGCACCCACAGACTCCTACCAAAGATCATAGAAAACATTGGGTAGGCAGAGGGAACAAACAGAACAAAATAGCTATCTACCTACACACCTAACTTCCTTGCAGGTGATTTTAATACATTCAAAAAGAGCACAGATACAGATAAAAGAATACTGATACTTGGTCTTATTGAATAGCAAGTAGTTGAATACTCTTAAAATATCAGGTATTTTTGGAAACTCTTAGGTTGTATTGGGAAAAAAACCCAAGATTTAAGAGCATGAGAACACAAGTTTTATAAATAAGCAGTACCAAGCATCAAGTATATTTTGGCTATCCTTACGTCCAAATTGTAATTAAAGGCAATGTGAAGGTCTGAGTTATATCCTTTATAGATTACACTGATAATTAAAAGTTAGGCAAAGTAACACTTGCTAATTTTCACATCCTGAGTTGCTGAAAACGGACATGTACAAAACAGCAAGAGGCAGAGTGCTCTCAGCCACAGCATGAACAAATTCAAATCAGATGAAACTCCATTAAACAAAGCTAGCACTCAACACGTTATTCCAGTGTCAGGAATAAAATTTAAGGACACAAGAATGATTATTCTTAAAACCAGTATGTGGCACAACTACGCTTTTTGCTTCAGTTTGAAAACTCAACATGAATTCAATGGACAGGATGAGTGTAAAGCAAAGCACTGGGACAATCCATAATCCTTATAACTGCACTGGACAGGAGCCCTAGAATTTACTGATAGTCCTAGTATCTGTCTGTAGCTTAAACACATACACACACCCCCCCTAGTAAATGTGCAAATTAAGCATTCACAAACAACACAGTGTTGCTAAAACCAATGAGCTATTTTTGTGCCCGCTTCTGAAAAGCTAGATTAACACTACCAACTTCACACAAACTTTACTAAGGAAAGAAGAAAAAATAGTTGTTAAAGATCATCAGTTCTCTCAATTACAGTTTAGGGTCACCAGGATCTTTCTGATGCACAGAAGCCTTCCTAGCTGGAAGAGTAAATTTAGCAAGAGTACAGCATCACCAAAGCTGTAAACTACCTTCGTACATCTTGATGCTTTTCCTAATGAAGCACATCTTTAAAGATTCTATTTTGTGCTCCTACAAAATCGTTTCGTATACCAATAAAAGCTTTTGCTTAGCTAAGCAGAATTGCAGCAATGCATGTTCATTTACAGTTAAAGGTGAGCCTCCACTTCTAAAAATCACAGTACAATGTTAGCAGAGAGCTTAACAGACAGATTGCTATCTTCCTCTGTAAAAAGTACACTGTAAGAAACAGCTTTCATATGACAAATAGCCTTTCTACAGATGACATTGAGGTTTGGTTACTATGAAAACGGTACCTGCTGTACCCAGACTGTTTTACAACATGGTACACGTGCAACATTCAAACATTTTTACAAAAAGAAAAGGCATACAGCATTTCTTTTAAAAGAAGTAATAATTTCAAGCCTATTGATTGTGATAGTAAACCTTTTAAAGGAAATCCTTCAATTTCTTTTCCAGCACAGCTTTACTATTATCAGCAAGTATAAAAAATAGTTTTACCTCAATGGGTCTGATCTGGAAAGCTAAAATTCACAGTAGTTTCAGCACTGAAGAAATCCATACTGTAAAAACAGATTTAGTTTTGGTACTACAATAACACTACTCCAATGTGCTTAATTTGATTTTTTTTTGCATACCTTCCATGCTTTCTTCATGCCCTCCTCTTTTTAAGTATACCTATAACCTACCGTTGAAATGAAGTAAAACCATTAAAGTTTGGTACTGAATTCTTAGAATTTAAACCTTATGTTAATGTGATATGTATATATGTATCTAACTAGAAGCACTAGCAATACTCTTTAGAAGTAGTATTATTCAGATGGAAACTTCTATACAAGCCACCAAAAGACTTACTTTCCTCAATCTGCATGCATTCAGTGTATATCTGATGCAGGAACTGGTTATACAGTTTTCCTACTGGAATCACCTCCAGAAAGTTTTCGTTAGTTTTTATTTAGAACTTAAAAGCAGATAAGCTTAACAGGTCAAAGACCAATAATGACTGAAGGAAGAAAATTCAGTTCCATTCACAGTCATTTACTTCATAAACCTTAGGCTGATGCATCAAACTATCACATGCAAACACAAAGATACTAGAAGGAATATGGCATCCCCACTATAAAAGAAAATCTTGATCTAATTGGATGAATTTGTTGCACTCAGCTCAGATATTTGAAGTGGGAGGAAAGTTGTGCATTTTTACTACACAATGGCTGTTTTAGTGTTGCAAGTTTGCCCTTTTTGTTTGTTTTCACATCCTGTTTAATTGATTCATTTAGTAACCAAACCTCAAACCACTAAAATAAAGAATTAAAACTCTTATGTTTGTACAGAAGCTTTGAAGATTTAAAAAAGTCATTCCTTAATAACATAGATGAGTTAAATGCATTATAATAAAACAAAAGTAATTAATCTTTGTCAAAAAGTGTACTGCCTACAACTGTTTAAATAAAGTGCATATTTACAAAATAAAATACTTGAGATGACTATGCACCTTATACAGAAAATAGAGTCACTGAAGTTAGTATTAAGTACCGCTAAGACACTTCATCATGGAAGTGTCTTCTTACAATCACAAGCCAGAACAAAACACACAGCAGAAAGTTTCTTCAGGTGTTCAATGCTCATATGATTTCTTTTTTTCTTTCTAAAAAAGCTTTATATGACTGAAATAGAATTAATATGAACATTTACATACTTTGAAACTTAGTCACGCAGGCAGGCTAGGGAATAAAAAATTCATTAAAGAAAAAGAACACCACCATTCTTCCTCTGTAGAGTAACATACAAATGAGAATTGGCTAATCAAGCAACTTCGTATTTGCACAGGTATCACTATCATTACACTGGGTCTTAAAACTTAGCTCAAACTAAGCTGAATTGAACAAGTCAGTAAAATGACTCCACTGATGTATTAAATGCAATTACAGCATAAACAAAGCCGCTCACTACTTGCTGTTTTAGCTCAACACCTACCTCGTTTCTTGTTGTAAATAATATTCTTACACAACAGGTCATTGTGACAGAGTACCACTGGTGATCCTAAATTTGACAGTCTTTCCTTCATCCAGGCCATCTCCTCCTGAAGAACTTGTGGACTTGGAATATCACTTAAAAACCTTTTCAGGTGTAAGAAGTTTGAGAGTTAATACTTAGAACTCTATGTTCCATACCAAGTGTTTCATTTTCTCTACATATGTACTGCAAAAAATTCAATAGACCTTCTTCCAAACCAGGGCACTTTTTCCCCTGGCACAATGGCAGTCAAATTACTGATAAATATTTCTGCTCTCCGCAAAAACATAGTTCTCTGAAGGTTATTTGAGCTGTAAACATGACGGTAGTCAAAAAAACAGGAGTAGAACTTGAATACAATCCTGCACATTTTTAAAGCAGCAAAGATTAAAAGGGTTATAGCATGAATTTAATTCACTGCTTCCTTCAAGATCAATACTGAACAGTAAGTATAAAGTACCATTTGTACCTTTACAGAGGAAATGAAATATTCATTTTAGTACTTTAAGTAGCCATTTCATCTTCTAGATTTTCAATCAATCGCTAAAGTTTGCAGTTTTCTTAAGAATTTCATGTTATAGAATAAAATAAATTCAAACTTTGTTAAAGCATTCTTAATTACAATGCAGCAAGAAGTGCAGTTGACATCAGTGATTTCAAAAGAAGTTCCACAAATGAACATCTTTAAGCTGAAATCTGCTTCCCGAGTGATATGAAGTTTGATTATGTTACACAAACATTTCCAAATTACAGTTTTAGCTTAAAAGTTTGATGGCAAACATTGTCTCAAACTTAAGCTTTGGATTACAGCACAGAAATTTTATTTAGGTTAAACATTGCTCCTAGTTTTATCATTTCTTTCATCCCAATCTTCCAGTGACTGATGCTAGAACGCTTTGAAAATATTTTCTTATTTTGTTAAACTCCTAAGAAAAAACTTGCTTGAGACACAACTCAAGAGGTATCTTTGGATGATAAAAAAAGGGTAATTAAACCCTTAAGCCCAAACTTAACGTTATTCATACTCCATGATAGCACAGGTCTAGACTGACTGTGCAGATACCTTTGTCTTACTCGGTGAGCTTATCACCCCAAAATGCCTTTCATTAACTTTTACATCACCCAGTTTTGGACAAATCTATAAAATGAACTAATAGGAAACAGCTAAGTAGTGTGGGTTAGAAAGCACAACAAGCAGTACTCCTGCAACCCCAGGAAACATGCTTTTAGTATTCATCCCAGAACACACATTTTAGTTTGAGACTGATAGCTCTTAAAAATTTAGACAACAACCTGAAGTAGCGCATGATTTGACCGTGGTTCTTGAAAAAGAGGAAAGAAAACTACCTTCACTAAACTGTCCAATCAAACCACAAGCTATTAAGTATAGATACACAACACATCAAATGAATTAAAAGAAACTCCTCATCATATTTGACATATATACAGCTACTTCAGTATAAAAGTGTATGACAAAACTCAACATTTTACAAATGCAAGAGTATGTGGCAATGCAAACTTTTTTTAAATTGGAAAATATTCTTCTGCCCCTTAATGAGAAAGAATGGAAAGTCAGAAAGGCACATAACGTAATACCTACCTTTTATTTACTTCCTCATCTGCAAATTCTGTGGGTATGAGAGAAAAGTATTTCCCCATCTTCAGCCACAGATTAGATTTAGGGATCCATCCATTGTGTGCATGAATAGTATGGATTTTCGCAAGCTGTCTGGCAATGAGTCTAAAACAAAAATAAAGTTTAAATTGATATTATATTTACTGTTTATCCGACAGTCTTGTCCTATTTTTCCTAGCAACAAGAGAAGACAACTACATTAAATATTTAGCAGAAAAACTGTAAAAAAAAAAGCAGCAAGGGAATCCAAAGAGGGTTTGAACAAAACCAGCATAGCTATACAGTAGCATCCTTCAAGATTCAAGCAGTCAGCAGCAGCAGAGGGAGCGGAGGCAGGAGGGATTGGAGTTCAGTTACAGCATGCATGCTTCATCTGTTCTTAAAGTCAACTCTTCAACTTTAATCCTTACAAGAGTTGACTCAAATTAGCTACCATTGTTAGACAAAAAAATTTCAGTGCATACATGAAAAGCTATAATCTTAAGACAACAGCATTTTCTCTTCATTGCTAATAATTTTTAATAGATCCCAATAGAAGACTAACTTGAACAGGAATGTGTTAGGGCTAGGAGTACTTGCTTTTTTTAAGTCCAACCCCCTACAACATCACAATAAATGATCTCCATAACAGTAACATGCAAGTGTTACACCCTCACAATAAGCTGACCTTTAATGAATACAGAGTCTTCTGGGGAGGCAGCAAGGATAACTGGTTCAGCACTGAAATACCATGATAACTAAGACAGAGGACAGCGAGCTGTCAAGATTGTGAATATCAACTTAGCACAGGCTTACAGAAATATTTCTTTTCTGCCTGTTCATAAATGAAGCTTGAGAACCTTTGGGCTTGACAGAACACCATAAAAGCATCACAGAACTTGAATAATGAAATAATAATAAACTAAAAAAATTAAAAGCTTACCTGAAAATTTCTGGATTGCATACATGCTCTGGATCCAGTGCCTCTCCCTGCATGAACTCGTAGCACAGGCCATTATTGAAAGTACAGTATAGTTGAGGTGCACAGCCATGGGCCTGCAACACGCGAAAACTCTTCACTTCCTCATCTCGATCTACTAAGAGCTCAGTCTTGTTTCCATAGATCCTAACTAGAACAACATCATCTGTTATATCACCCACATAGCAGCCAATCAATTTATTGGTGATTCCATCTGTGAACAGCTGAAAAGCAAAAATAATGTATAAGCAACTCAGATCCGCATTTTCAATGTGCCAGAAAAGAAAGCAGGTTACTCTTTAGTCCACAAAATGCATTAACAAAAGAAGCCTTTAAGATAAATGAAAGATTCCAAAGAACAAGGCAAGGATTTTTACCAGTAATCCATGGAGAGAGAAAAGGAAAGGGTGAAAACAGGCTACAGTGAACTATCAAAATACTACATGTAAAATGCAATAACTGAAACCTCAATATTGCAAAATGAGTATTGATATAGCTACTATGAAGCTGAAAAATTAAAATGGCTGAAATCAAAGCCCCAATAAGGCACCAATCCTAAACCAGTATGCAAAGTCATGAATACAGGAAGCACAGAAACAAAAACATGTTTCACACACTTCGTAATTTCAGTATTTGCTGATCTGTGCACAACTAGTAAAAGATATTCCTACAGTGCAAGACTACTCCTTTTCAAAAAACAAAGTTCAGGTAAGGAACAGCTTAGGTTTTGTGGTTTTAATCTTCTCGCTAGCCTTGAGGTTTTACAATTCCTCAAGTCATTTTGCATCCTGTACAAATTTGAGACAGTACTTAAAATTCAAGACACCAGTCTTCAGCCTTAATTACCATTCCAAATTTAAAAGCTTCTGACAAGAGCCTCTATTCACTCATTTTACTTCATAACTGGTACATGGCATTTAATAGATTTTAAAAGCATTTTAAGTCCTTACAATATATATATAAAGCACTTTTCAAGCCCAGCCATTTACCAGACTTTAGCCAGTCTCGGCATCAATACCTGCACACACAGACGATGAAGCTAATAACTTTCTACAAAAACAAGTAAGAGGATTATCTGAGCATTACATTTACACCTAATGACAACCTACTCACTGCCCTTCAAATTATGATGGATGTATGGGAAATAAGTTCCCAGCTATAGGACAGAGGCAACAGGGGTAGCAGGCCAACAAAAATCCCATTCCATAATTGCCACTTCTTTCACATTTGCTGATGAGGTCTAAAACAGTCATTATACAGGCTGAACTCCTGCAGATACTACCTTACAAGCAGACAAGATCCTGAGTTGCTGGGCTGTGTGCATACAGCAGCATGTAATCAAGCATGTCTGCAAGAGTAAAACAGCAAGTTCTTAATCTCCTCCAACAATCCAGGACAGTTTTACAACTCAGGGAACACATGCTTGGGTCTTTCAAACCCTTTGCACTCTGTCAACTCAGACTGAATGCTTAAGAACTTGCTACATGAGCACTACCCTTATTAACTCTAGTTGTTAGGTAAGTGACTGAAGGACAAGCCATAAACACAAACAATCACAACACCACTGTTTTTGTAAATACTGAATAACCTCCTGTAGTCTTAAACATGAGAAGTAAACAATTTAAATTCAATGTTCTTACACCAAATGTCATTTATATTCAGATTTAATTTTTTAAGTGTTTACAGTCATGTCTCTCACTCTATAGGCCTCAAACCTCTAATTAAAACTTAATTTAAAAAATGAATAAACCCTCATACAAATCAGAAAACTTCTTTTCAGGACCTTGCACTAGAACAAAAAAGCAGCCAGAAGTACCATAAAGCTTTTTCCTGAACATCCTGCAAGTTTAACAAAGCATTTTAATTTAGGAAGTGCTTCCAACATTAATTCTCATTTAGTTAACTCCTCTGGCATATGCACAATAGACAAATGGAGACATGGTCTGATCACCTTTATTAGAATTTTTTCAAACTATGCAGGTCCTTGAAGCTGCAAGCACCTTCTATTTATAGGCAACCTGAAGACCCTAGACAGCTTTTTTTTTAATTCCTAGTTGGGATAGAAGGCAAGAAATCATATGAAAAATGAAAACTGTGTATCAGAATTGTAACACCATGTTTTCAGTGGCAACAGTTTAAATTCCTCATTTACTAATACCTATTCGTGCATTCTCCTGCATGTCCTCTCGCCCAAAGTCCAAGTCAGGCCCAGACTGAAAATACTAACAAATGGCACAGTCTGTTGAATTTCAGACCTTACTAAACCTTAATATTAAATGAAAGAGTGCTTTTATTAAAAATAAGTCAACAACACATCAACTACACATCAACAAAAGGCAACTTCTCTTTACAGGCATCATCATTCCTTCGAACCCTGGATGCTTTGGGTGGATCTTTTTGCTGGGGAGAGTGGGTTTGAGGCTTTTCCTTTTTAATTTTTTAAAGCAAAATACAATTCAGAAAGTTTCACTTATTCTTCCCCTCCCAGAGGTAGCTTTTATTTTGAAAAATGACAGCTTATTTCCACATCTCAAGGGCTTATAGAAATCAAGCACTAAAAGCAATTTTTTTTTAATTCCTAAAGAAGAAAATCTGATGTTGCGTCAAGTCTTCCCACTTAGGAAAATACAAGACCTTCACAGTGGAAGATGTTGTGTTTTAGCTGTTATGTCTTGCTTTCCTCAGCACCCCTGTGCAATGTGGTGAACTCATCAATAAATGCAGGAAAGGACTGGAAAAGCTTACCTTGTCATTATAAATAACAAGATATAGCTCAAGTTCCCAAGGAAAGCCACAAAATATCAGAGGACATGAAAGTACTCCATTTTCTTAAACAGTTATGAACACTCAGATCTTACAGCAGTAGTAAATCCTATACCCTCAATGTACACACAGTAGCCATAAATTCAAATAAACTTGCTTACAAAGTCCCCTTGACTCAAAATTAAGTCTCTACAATTTATGAACATATTTTAATACCTATTATCTTAAAAACCAAAACCAGGAGACAAGTAATGAAGAATCTAGCCTTCAACAGTCTTCACAGAAACTAAGTTTTCTGTGTACGTAAGCATATTGTTGCAACACACGTGCTACATCAGAGAAGGATGATATGCATAATCTAATCTGAACAGCCAGTACTTAAATGCATTTCAAGTATGGCTTGTAAATCACAAATTATACTTTTGTATTATAATGTATTAATTCATCTATTTCCCCCTTATAAGTATAGAACTATTTAGATGGGAAGGGACCTCTTGGGATCATTCAGTTCAACTTCCCTGATCTAGAAGGGTCCACTAGAGCCAGCTGCCCAGGACTGTGTCCAGTAAAATCTCCAGTTCTGGAGACTCTAAAATCCATATGAGCAACCTGTGTCACTGAACACTGTCACAGTATAAACGTCTTTTCTTGTGTACAGATAGAATTTCAAGTGTTTGATTTTGTGCTCATTGCCTTCTGGGCAATGTCTGCAACTGGGCACACCAAGAAGAGCCCAGCTCCCTCTTCTTCACTCCCTCCCATCGTATATTTATGCATTTTGATAGGATTCCTACAAGCCCACTTTCTTCTACGACAAACAGCCCCAGCACTTCATTTGAAAGATGTTCCAGTCCCTCAGTCCTTTTCACAGCCCTTTGCTGGACTTGCTCCAGTACCCCTGTAACTTTCTCATTCTGCAGAGCCAGGAATATAGCAAATCCTGCCATCAGCTCCAGTACACCTGTAGCTTTCCCATACTGGGGAGCACTCTAGCATGGCTGGTAAACCAATGCAGAAGTACTGATTCTCAGACATTTTAGCAGAATTTTCTCATAAAAACTTTAAAAAGCACTTTGCAGGAGTTATTTACATTGAGCTGTTGATCAAGTTAAAACATACTTTGTCTGGCACGCTTAAAATGAAAACTTCTGAAATGTAGCATTAGAAAAACTCTTAACCTATCATTGCAGGGCCAAAAGAAAAATCAAAGTTCTGTTGAACTAGGAAGGATCAAAACCAGCAAGTATCAAATTCACTACCTCTGCTAAAGAAAAATAAATCTATTGTCTTTATTGAATACCAAAGGTGGTAAACAAAATAGGCAATAATTCCCAGCATAGAAGAACTTATGCAACTATTTTATATTTTTAAACAAATCCTCTAATAAGGCTTGCCTTTCACATATGAGAGAGAAATCTCTAAGGTGATACTACAAAATATCAGACATTAAGTAGCACCAATGCAAAGAAACAGTAAGGATTTTATTTGCTTAAACTGCTAAACAAACCTCTGGCCACTGTACAGCTTTTGTCATACTGCACAGGTCTATTATCCCCTTAAAACAAGTCTCATTAGCGTTAATAAAAAGAAATCTACAACCAGGAAATTGGACTCCCTCAACTGATAATTTAGGAACTCTGCTTCTTATTAGCATCTATTTGTAACATGCTGCTATAAGTAATTATTTACACCCAGGAGCACTTCAGTTACTGTTTCTTAAAAAGGCACAAGGGTTCACTTACTTTTCTAACAAGTTTTTTCAGAGCAGACGATTTCCATATTCCATCATGAGAAAACATCTAATGTTTTCTACAACCAAAGGAACATAATATTCACTTTATTTTTATTCAAAATGCCTTTACTGTAGCATTTAAAGAATTAACTTGAAATGCTTTCCCTGAAGCATAATCTGAGATGCAGCAGAAACAGTTTTGTAATACGAGCATCAGTTGAGCAGCGAAAACAGAGAATGGACTCTGATGACATGGATAAGGTAATCTGTAAACTCTCAAGGTCATATAGAAGAAGATGAAGATCTACAGAAAGTTACAAAGGCAGGTAGAAAATTCTAGAATAAAAAAAACGCAGAGAGCCAAAAGAAGTCAAGAACACAACAACACACAAAAAAAACCCCTTCCAGCAGCAATATTAGATTCTGTTATTCTTGTAACATGCAAAAATATAATTGTGATATGTACTTATAGCATTGTAATAAGTGCTTTCAGGTGAGGCAACACAACAACAAAAATCTGAAAATAATTCTGGAAATGGCATTTATACTGGTTCACAATTCTGTCAGAGAACTAGCTTGAAGTCAAGACTTTCTAGCTCTTGGGAACAAACAGCAATTGCTTATTTGAAACAAGGAGTGAAGGAGAGAAAGCTACAAATAGGCTTGAGTTACTCAAATACAGTCTCAGAAAGCAACACAGGCCAAGAGAGTCCAGGAAAAACACACAAAACTCAACCAAGACATAAAGCATCTTTATCGGTAATAATCATGTTGTTATATTCCTGCACAGGACATGTGACAGACGTGTTCCCATCTCATAAGCAGGTGGTTCTGATCCTACTGTTCCAGGTGTTCAGAAGAATGAGAAGAATGAGAACAAAGGTACGATGGTGTGTAACAAGCACGGGCAGGCAGAAAAAGGGTCATGAAGCAAAGTAGAAAGCACTTCTCACTCACAGTACACATGTAAAACAAAGCAAATATTTTTCCTTCTACACTGTTTTTACATGCATAGGAGAAGAAATATAGAAAGCAGTACTGTACTGCCATAGAAACAGAGCAGTGATGTGAAATTGCAGCATAAGTAGGAATTCTCACAATTCTGCTGCAGAATTCCAGACTGCACATCAAGATCTCCAGGAAGGAAAAGACTTTTAATGCATACTTCTATAACACTCAAAATTTCACATTTGCTTTGTAGGATATACTTTTTTTTTTTCAGATGTCTAGACAGGTACATCCACAAGTTTACGTCCCTCAAGAATTTAAGTTCTTGAAACAATTCTAATTCTTTCTCCATTGGTTCTTTCTGTAGCTATTCATAAAAGGACAAAGTACAACTACTGGAAAATGAAGGCCTTGGGTAAACTCTCATATATTCATCAGGGATTAGAAGAAACATTCAAAGGTCTCCAGGCTCTGGAGCCATATCACTATTCTTAGCCAGTGAAAGTCACTGCTACACGATTTTGGAGGTCAGATGATCACAAAGCCATTTGGTGCTAAAACTATCAAAGCTTCCAGGGAGCCAGTGAGTTAACACCACTATTCAGTGGTAAGCTTGGCCATAGGCTGAACTAAATAGTCTTCTACTGAACCCCAGGAGTGCTCTACCATAGGTGCTCCAAGCTCAGCATGGAGAACATCTTTCCTACCTATGCTATATAGTATCACACATTATTTTGATTCCCAAATCATTAGCCTTGCAATTTCAAGGAAGAACTCCAGGGTTGTTGTTTTGGGGATTTTTTTAATGGTGTCTTTTTGTTTTTTGATTTAGGGTTTGTTTTTTTATCTTAAGGTTTTAAGTTTCACATCCTTAAAATAAATTGCATTTTAAACTACATTTGATAACCTATTAGAAAATGCTAGATATGCAAGACTAATTCTGATTTAAACATGCGACAAGATGAGAAAGCTCTTCTTTTGCTTATGTCTGAAGAAAACCCCAAGAGAAGTGACATTTGTCATCTTCTTTCTGAAAATATATTCCACCTGAAAACAGTCAACATCAGGGAACAAGTTAAGACTTTTAAAGTGCTGATTTTTTTAGATCTCTAAAGATTTTGTGATACTGATGAAAACTGCTACAAATAAATTTAAAAAAACCGAATATGCTAACAGAAAAAGGAGTCTAAAGATTTTACTCAAAGAACTAATTTGCTGCTCCTCCCCCTAGAAGATTTTGAGACAAAATGATCATGTAACAGTGAGGGGAAAAAACAGGAACTAAAGCATCTCTGATAGTCAACATCCTTTCCAATGTTAAGAGTCTGTAGCATAGGTTATATGCCATTACATCGCCAGATCCAAGCTGTGCCTAAGCGATTATTGATTCTCCATAACTAGAACCAGTCATCAACACAAACACACCTATCTCCTGCACAACTGGATTACGTCATGCACTGTGATATGGCACATCAATTACACAAAACCATCACCACACAAACAATTGCTGCCCCACCTACTGAAACCACAAAAGCCCCTTTACGTTAAGGGATTGAAATTATCAAGCTTCATCAGAAGCTTAAAAAAATGGACAAACAAACCAACCCAGTCCAATGACATCTAACACTGCCTACATTTCCCACTTACTGTAACATTGTGTCCAAGGTACACCTCAAATTACAGTTTTTCCACAACACATCAGCAATGCAGACAATTAACTTTTATTCTTTCTGTCACTCATGACTTCTCCATTTAGAGATATTAGTACTCCAGGACAATAACTTGTGAACTCAGTCCTTTGTCTCTCTTTATCTACCTTCACAACTGCTGAAGAGCATGATGTATTAAGAAGAGCTAAGCATAAAAATCTCTCTTGAAAAATGTAATGACATGGAGACAGAAAATATAAAGTTAGTTTACTGCGTTTCCCAGAGGGTTACATTTCCTTTCTCTGTTTAATTATTTCAATGCTTTAAATCCCTCTCTGTCTGTTTAAATAAACCACTGAATATTTTAACTAGTTCAGAAATCTGAACTTAATTATAGTATAACAATTGTTATATAGAAAATACCAAAACTAACGCAACCAAAGAAATTAGAGCAGCAGCCAGAAAATACTGTCTGAAGAAAATCTATTGAGAACTCAGGAAGAAAATACAAAGA
>WAAB01013241.1:0-56452 GCA_013389865.1 Piaya cayana | reverse complement strand
CTTGGAGCAACCTGATCCATGGGCAGGGTGTCCCTGCCCATAGTAGGGTGTGGGACTGGATGGGCTTTAACTTCCCTTCCAATTCAAACCATTCTATGATTGTATGAAACACAAAACAGACAGGAACCCAGCACACAGTAGCCGTATCTCACTCCCAACATCATCAAAATCTGTAAATGCAAATGAAAGTCTTTGCCAGCCTCCTCTACACAGCAGTGATCGCATGCTGGTCTTTTCTTACATGCTCTATGGCCAGGGATGCAGCAGAAAAAGTCTGTGTGAAAGATTAAATGGATCTAAACAGTATTCATAAAGCCATACGATCATTCAGATCTTCTCCATTTCCTCTGTGAAACACCCTCATTTGCTGCCAAAGCTGTTAGAGTTTCCTTCAGGATTTTATTTGGACCAAGCTTAGATTAAAAAAGCTTGTTTCTGAGGTTCTTTTATTGTGAAACACGCAGTCTCAAGAGCAACAGAACTAGCAAAGCCTGGGTTCCTACAGAGCATATCCAGCACTTGGACACCCTGGTGTGTCAAAAAGAACAACTTTAAAGGGAGAAATTCCCACAGCCAGAACACTCATAATCTCTCTCCCGCATGAATTCTCTGGTGTCTAAAAAGACTTCAATTCACAACTGAGCTTTTCCTTCGGTGGGAGTACTGAGTGTTTCTCTTTGCTAGCCAGCCTCTCGCACTCAGGAAGCTGCTAGGAGCAGATCTTGAAAGCCTAAACTCCCTTTTCACTTCTGCTGGAAATTAGCCTAGTATTAAAGATTTAGGGGAAGGAAAAAATGAAATATTATGACTCAATTAAAAATTAAGCATTCCACAAACCCCCACATACGGGAGTATCGATGTGCTGGATCCAGAACTACTGCGAGACGCGTGTGTGGGCTCTGAACTTAATACATTTAGTCACTGCTTTTACACTAGCTCTTTGACTATTTTTACTTTAAAAGCTGTTTTTAACCACTTTTTGTATTTAGGAGGAGAGAAATCAAAGATAGCAAAGCAAGATAAGTAATAATATCAGTGTTTAACTTGCATTCCTATTCTGTTCGGTTCTAAGAAAGCACATTTCCTATCCTTCATGCCCAGGAGAAAATCCATTATCAGTCACACACTAACAATTCCAGGTTTGCTTCACAGCTTTGTTAGGAGTAAATTAACTGCATCGAGTGTTCTGACGCAGTGCAAGCCCAAACAGCCCTATTTGAGCCAGAGAAAACAGGTCCGACTGCAAAGAGCCATTCTGTTTCCTTGGAACTGACCTTCCAAACCATCCTTAATTCTGACGGAGATATTGACTGTACCAGTAACTGTGCCCTTGCCCTTCCTCTGCATTTCCAATTTCCATCAGGAGTCATCTAAATGATGCTTCTACCTAATGATGCTTCGACATAATAGCGTTCCCCACTTCAACTCTATTTGCAAGTAAGAGTGAAAAATGTTAGGCAAGGGATCCTCTATTTAATAATCACTCACAAGAAACTTCGAGGCAAGAGAACGCTGCGTTACTGCCCCCAACTTTTAATGAGGCTTGTTTGCCCAGGAGGATGGGCTAATGCATCCTCTCTTCCACTGGCTTCCTATAGATTTTGTTCTAGGCACAAATGACAGTGAACTCACTTAATTTGCAGTCTACTTCTTTAATATATTCACTCTTCTGCAACTCTCTTCCCTGCAGAAAGGAGACACTTTCATTTGTATTCTTCTTCCGCCTGAGCTGGCAGCATTATCTGTATTAGCGTGTCTCCGAGGTCACAAGCAGGACCAGGTGCTATTGTCCTAAGTGCTCTCTACACACATTGTAAGACAATCCCTGTCCTAGACAGCTTACAATTCAACTAGGCAAATTAGTTCTACTTTATGGATAAGGAGCTACACACAGAGCTTAGGACACTTGCTCATTGTCCAAACTAGCGTATGACAGGGGTGAGACTGAATTCAGATCCTCTAAGTCTTTGGGTCAGACTATCAAAGGTGATACTTAAGGATGCTGCTGCATAAATCCCGCTTGGCACCTCAGTGTTAATTAAATACTATTGCAAACCTGGCTCCTAAATCAGTGACCAGAATAAGCCTATTTTTCCAGTGTCAGACACTTTTCAGCGCAGGTACCCTCAACATATTTTGCTGCACCACTAAAAGGTTTCTCATGCTTCACCTTTGATGACGGTGCTTGGGGTACTGGGCAAGGCGAAGCGAGCTCTGGAGCGATACGCAAGCTCTTACCAGAGACGCCGCCATAAGGAATATATTCAAGGCCTCTTAGCAAGGTGAAGAAGGAAGGATAAGCAATATGTAATATATGCTAATTCATGTACACTGGGAAACAGGTTGAGAAAGCGAGACACAAGATGCACAACATCACAACAGTCAAGTCTCTAGATAAGAAATTGGACGGCAGCTTTATCTGCCCTCACTATGGAAAGGCCCCAGACCACAACAGCTGTAGGGCTGAGGCATATGCTGTTTGCACAGCTTTTCCACGCTTCCAAGTCTTTGCTATTAGTCCTCTCATTTCTGTTCTTATTAATTCCCGATATCAAATTGTAAAAAGCCTACAGAAGGGGTGTCATGCTAGGGGAGCAGAGGTGAGAAGAGGATCAGTCCTCTAGAACAGTGTTAACACTGACTGACCGCAGGGAGCTCTAAGGAGCAAAGTCTCAGCCAGGCGAAGTGGCTGTGACATACGGGATGTTTTGTGTGTGTGTGTCCCTAGGGTGGCTGAGACTGACTGCCATCTCTTTTCCAAACTTGTCAGGCAATCTGGAAAGCAAAGTCCCCTGCCACCTCCAGCTACAGAGACACTAATGAATCCGCCCACAGGCAACTTCCCTAATTCTTAGGCTTTTTATACTGAAAGGCATTTAGCACCCAGGGCAAAGCTTTTAGCTTGACTGCACCAGAACTACCTAGATAAAGGTCTGTTAACACGCTCTGGCAACGACCAGGCTTTTCGGTTATGTTACAAACACTTCCATCCCAGATGCACTGACGACTGGGAATCCACTTAAATCCAGGACCCAGAGCAACCATCATCCTCTAAAACACTGCAGCAGACCAAAGAGTATGGAAACAGGCTGAGCTCCTCTTTACAGACAGTATTTAACCTCATCTCCCGGTCACCGCATCCATCAGCTCTCCCACCAAAGCAGACAGACACCCGAGGGCTCAGTCAGACAAAGAACAAAAATTGCTTTTATTAATCTCATTAATTTTGTGCTGTTGTGTTTTTAAAGCCTTGAGATCGGAGACCAGAATAAAGGGACCCCACCAACCCCATTGCAAACCGTCCTAATTTCCCCACCCAGCCAATTTTCTGTTTGGAAATCACTTATTGACACTGTCATGCTCTAACGATGTCCTATCCGTGCATTCAAATAACAAATAAACCAGCAGGAATTCAACTGCACGCTTTGCCACAAACATCAGAAGTACATTTGGAAAACTCTGCAGCCCATTTGTAAACCCCTTCCCACAAGAAACGCTGCAGCGGGTTTATATCATTTTAAATACACAGTGTCTTTTAGTCTCTGGTGTACACAATAGCCTGTAGGAGCTCAGTGATAAAGCTTCCTATAATTGTCAAATCTCCTCCAGGCAGGCACCAATGTTTCCTCATGTGTTGCTAATGGTCTGTGGAATTAACACGGCTGTTTATTGCTGTGCTGTGCAGAAGAAGTGGCAGACAGGCCTCTGTCTGAACCTCCCCACTGCAGGCAAGGATCTGACAGCACACTTTTACTGCACAATAACCAGAGAAAAGGCACCAAAGCCATTTTAACTCCTATATTGTCATTTACTCTTCTATGCTCATCTTTAAAAGGAATTCAGAATGCTTTCTAAAGGAGGAAACAGCTTCATTTTATGGTCCAAGGAAGAGAGACAGAAAGGGAATGATTCAGCAAAAGCGTGGTCTGCTAAAACATCCTGGTCTCAGATGAGAAGCCCATTGCAGAAGCAGGTCTCCAGCTTCTAGATTTGACTGTTAAATTGCAAAGCATCCATTTACTTGCCATTAAGTTCTCTTGTTTTAGAGTAGAGTGGTATCTTTTGATGCAGAATCCAGACACTTCTCCCTGGGTAAACTATCTATGCATATGCATGTCTGCTCTCCCCAGTCAATCAGAATATATTGTTTGTTTTTACATATAAAAATCTTGCCGTATTTTTAATGATGACAGCGTGTTTAGCGATGCGCAGCGCTGAAGTGGACAGTCCTTATTTCAGGCAGCAACATATGGAAGCAGAGAAAAGCTGCGTACCTGGATCAGCGCTAGTACTTTATCCTGTACAATGGTGGGGGGATTATTCTTGGGCGAGATGATTTTCACCAGAACACCATCGATGAAGTCACGGTTTGCCACTAAGACATGAAAGCGATGGCCACAGTTCTTCACGCAGGTCTCCAACACCTACACACACCAAAAAAAACCCCCATATATTGTTGGAGCAAAGCTTGAAAACACACACAGCACCTACATGGCTGGTTTGATCTGGGTTTTTTCTTTATTATTCTAAAACTTCTGATGAGATGGAGAGAAGACAGAGGAGAAATTGTACTTTTACTCTTAACTCATCTTTTTTCCCCATATTTACCCAAACCCTTACTTTTCTGCACACACATTTAGATGTATCTCATCTACCATTAACATATAGGGTCCTTTTGTGATCTATCTTTGCCTGTTTTCAAGGTAAAGAAATAGAAAGTTTCTTCTTCTTCAGAGCAGAACTGTCCAACCTGCGCACGTGAAGAGCTAAGTACACAGCATCACATCAACAGCCACTAAGACAGAGGACATCCTGTCACAGTGAGGTATTATCATGCTGTGGCACCATCTTCCATGTACCTGGAGCACAGCTGGACCCTCTTGCTCTGAGCTATAAGCCATGTTTTAGAGTTGGGAATTCAGGTGAATGATCTTCACTCATTCAAAACACTCCCTTGTGAATGCTCTGACAGGTTATACTTTGACACGTTTTCCCCCTGCAACCTAGCTAGAGGCACCTTCCACTTGCCATTCAACTGCCACGGAAGAACAGCTGTTGATTTTTCTCTGAAGAACATGATTAGCATGGAGATAAATCCAATGCGCCACTTCTCCTTACAGCCATGCCTAATAACCACTGCGACTCTGGATCTGAGAAGTCTGTAATTACTCTCCTACTTCAGCTACTTTCATCAGCCCTGATGACACAGACTCATTGCTGATGAATTTCGCTCTTCTCTGCACAATGGATAAGCTCATGGTTTGGTCTTTGGTAATCTGTCAAAATGACAACCCAGGATAGGAAATGGCAAGAAGACAGAAAGAACAGTCACGCTCCGTCAGGGAGATGCAACAAGAGCTGTGTGAAAGAATCATACAGATCACCTACTCACAGCAGTGTAACTCCNCGTCCTAATTTCCCCACCCAGCCAATTTTCTGTTTGGAAATCACTTATTGACACTGTCATGCTCTAACGATGTCCTATCCGTGCATTCAAATAACAAATAAACCAGCAGGAATTCAACTGCACGCTTTGCCACAAACATCAGAAGTACATTTGGAAAACTCTGCAGCCCATTTGTAAACCCCTTCCCACAAGAAACGCTGCAGCGGGTTTATATCATTTTAAATACACAGTGTCTTTTAGTCTCTGGTGTACACAATAGCCTGTAGGAGCTCAGTGATAAAGCTTCCTATAATTGTCAAATCTCCTCCAGGCAGGCACCAATGTTTCCTCATGTGTTGCTAATGGTCTGTGGAATTAACACGGCTGTTTATTGCTGTGCTGTGCAGAAGAAGTGGCAGACAGGCCTCTGTCTGAACCTCCCCACTGCAGGCAAGGATCTGACAGCACACTTTTACTGCACAATAACCAGAGAAAAGGCACCAAAGCCATTTTAACTCCTATATTGTCGTTTACTCTTCTATGCTCATCTTTAAAAGGAATTCAGAATGGTTTCTAAAGGAGGGAACAGCTTCATTTTATGGTCCGGGGAAGAGAGACAGAAAGGTAATGATTCAGCAAAAGCGTGGTCTGCTAAAACATCCTGGTCTCAGATGAGAAGCCCATTGCAGAAGCAGGTCTCCAGCTTCTAGATTTGACTGTTAAATTGCAAAGCATCCATTTACTTGTCATTAAGTTCTCTTGTTTTAGAGTAGAGTGGTATCTTTTGATGCAGAATCCAGACACTTCTCCCTGGGTAAACTATCTATGCATATGCATGTCTGCTCTCCCCAGTCAATCAGAATATATTGTTTGTTTTTACATATAAAAATCTTGCCGTATTTTTAATGATGACAGCGTGTTTAGCGATGCGCAGCACTGAAGCGGACAGTCCTTATTTCAGGCAGCAACATATGGAAGCAGAGAAAAGCTGCGTACCTGGATCAGCGCTAGTACTTTATCCTGTACAATGGTGGGGGGATTATTCTTGGGCGAGATGATTTTCACCAGAACACCATCGATGAAGTCACGGTTTGCCACTAAGACATGAAAGCGATGGCCACAGTTCTTCACGCAGGTCTCCAACACCTACACACACCAAAAAAAACCCCCATATATTGTTGGAGCAAAGCTTGAAAACACACACAGCACCTACATGGCTGGTTTGATCTGGGTTTTTTCTTTATTATTCTAAAACTTCTGATGAGATGGAGAGAAGACAGAGGAGAAATTGTACTTTTACTCTTAACTCATCTTTTTTCCCCATATTTACCCAAACCCTTACTTTTCTGCACACACATTTAGATGTATCTCATCTACCATTAACATATAGGGTCCTTTTGTGATCTATCTTTGCCTGTTTTCAAGGTAAAGAAATAGAAAGTTTCTTCTTCTTCAGAGCAGAACTGTCCAACCTGCGCATGTGAAGAGCTAAGTACACAGCATCACATCAACAGCCACTAAGACAGAGGACATCCTGTCACAGTGAGGTATTATCATGCTGTGGCACCATCTTCCATGTACCTGGAGCACAGCTGGACCCTCTTGCTCTGAGCTATAAGCCATGTTTTAGAGTTGGGAATTCAGGTGAATGATCTTCACTCATTCAAAACACTCCCTTGTGAATGCTCTGACAGGTTATACTTTGACACGTTTTCCCCCTGCAACCTAGCTAGAGGCACCTTCCACTTGCCATTCAACTGCCACGGAAGAACAGCTGTTGATTTTTCTCTGAAGAACATGATTAGCATGGAGATAAATCCAATGCGCCACTTCTCCTTACAGCCATGCCTAATAACCACTGCGACTCTGGATCTGAGAAGTCTGTAATTACTCTCCTACTTCAGCTACTTTCATCAGCCCTGATGACACAGACTCATTGCTGATGAATTTCGCTCTTCTCTGCACAATGGATAAGCTCATGGTTTGGTCTTTGGTAATCTGTCAAAATGACAACCCAGGATAGGAAATGGCAAGAAGACAGAAAGAACAGTCACGCTCCGTCAGGGAGATGCAACAAGAGCTGTGTGAAAGAATCATACAGATCACCTACCCACAGCAGTGTAACTCCATCTACTTACTGCCACTCATTCCTCACGGAGCCCGCCCAGCGCCGCGTGTCCAGGAGTGCGGCATTACCCAGGAAACCCCTGGCTAAAGCCATCAGCACGAAAGGTCACTGGCAAATTATCTCACACCTTAGCAGTGCTGCCTAAATGCACAGACTATGATTTGCACGTTATTGAGCAAAATTAGATCAGCATAAATTAATGTGAGGCTCCTACAGAGAGCCATTCACACGGGAAATCGTGCATCAGCTACTTATGAAGCTGAAAATATGGCAAGTTCATCATCCTCACTTGCAGATATGCCCACAGCTGTTGTCTTGGAGCGGCAAAACAGTAGGACACAGGGAAACAAGAATAAAACAAAAAGCCCCAACGAGTACACAGAGCCATTTGGGCTGCTTTAACTTTCCTCAGTCCCTAGTCGGGAGGAATTAGAGCCCAGAAAAAAGCAGAAATCAATTGAGTTGGAAAAAGGTTATGCAAAGCTTCCTATAACTCTTCCCCATGGAAGTGAGGAGATGACTGGGGAGAAGAAAAGGGCAGAACAGCTTTAAAGCAAATAGGGTGGATATTCAAGAGAGTGCTAGGAAAAGCATAACGACAAAAACAAACGGTTTTGCCCTTTCAAGGCATTCCAGGCTGCCCCCACTCACCGTCAGAGCCAGCATGACCTCTCTGTAATTTTTGTTTCCATTCAGCCTCTTCTTCAGCGCCCGAATGGCATCCTTGGGACTGAAGGAAAAACACAGCATTTTAAAAAGACAACTTAGACACTTTTCATACACGACATACTGTGGGAGAAGGAATCATTTGCCACTTCCAGCTGGATATAGGCATGTGTGTTAACTTCAGATCATTTGACTACAACCAAACTAGGGTCATGTAGAACTATGTGGGGAGACAGGACATCACAGAAGTCAAGACTAGACCAATGCTCGAGGCCTCCCAAAAGGTGGGATGCTGATCCAGCAGGGAAGATTGACAGGCACTCAGAAAAAGGCCCAGGGTATAACATCAGTAATGAGTTCTGCAAACTGCAAGCAGCACAGCTTTTCTGCTGCTGAAGGAGACATCTCTGAGCAGGTTTCTATTCAAATGGCTGAAATTAATAGTGCTGCAAAGAGATACAGCTGCTGAAAACAAGAACCCAGGCGCACAAACTCAGTACCCTCTCCCACCAGACACGTTTCATGGCAGCCCTCTCATGCAGAGATCAACCCCAGAAAGAGCTGCATCATACACTGGTTTTCTGAAATGTCTGAGGAGCAGAAAAACAGAGCAACTCATTTGCAAACTGCATTTAAACGATGAGCATCTGCACTCAGACTCGCTGCAGCTCCTCACATGCTGAGCACGACTGGATGAAGATTGTTTTCCTGAACCTTTCGGAGTCTGCTGAAATAGCACATACCCTTCTTCTGTCTCGTTGATAATGTCACAGATCTCCATGTTGAGCGTCCAGTCCTCACTCTGCAGAGAGCCATCTGTGGCCTTTTCTGTAAAGTAAAGAAAAACCAATCTTTCCACATCTTCTTGATTAGGTATTGTACTTCAATCCATCTTCAGTTACTCGGAGCTGAAACTACCCAGTAAAAGAAAGAAAGGAGAAAATAGAAAGTCCCCAGCGACTGTAAGCAATGTCAAACCTTCCCCCCTGGTTTTAGGGATCAGCACAGAGGTTTCCAGACAGAATCAATTATCCCTCAAGCTCACTACCTCCAGCCCACAGATATGGGCTGTTCTTTAAAGACTCCTGGGAGAGCAGGAAAATGTCAGCTAATTCCAATTTAAACTGCTCAGATGCTGCACTGTTGGCAAGTTACGAGGTAGGAAAACCTCCTCAAAATCAACACAACCTCCTCCCTGTTTTAGCAGATAACACCTCCACATGAATTGAGAGAGGAAAGATAGCAATTTGGAGACAGAATTCAAGGAAGTCCAGAATTTCAGTGCGAAAAGAACCACCAACACGTGAAAACATTCAGCACGTGACAGGTCAGAACATTGTTCACAGGCAGCCCTTTCTGCCCAGGACTCACTCCTGTCCCACAGCACAGAAGTATCTGCTTACCAAGGGGCTGCGCACTGCTTCCCCCTGCCCCATGGCCCCTCTCTCCTCTTCATGCCTGGGCTATGTACACATCACCTAAGCAGGATCTGCCCTCCTCCTGACTCCCAGATGCTCCCTCCTCACTGTGTGGGTGGCAGGTAAGTCACTCCAGCATCAGGAAGGACGACCTATAGCACTGTGACAGTGGCAGATGCCAACTGTTGGCAGTTTAATTTACAGATGGCTGCAAGAGTAACATAACCATAACTTCGAGTAATCAGTTGACAAGAAGTATTTCCTCCTTGGGATTTCCTCCTAAATCAATGCAGTTCTGTCTACGGTGCCTAGAACATCCCAAGAATTTTTCACACTTCTTCCTTGCGGCATTCAAACCCTTAATGCATTGCTCTGCCCACATTCAGAAACATTACTGAGTTGAACATAAAGTCTGGCACCACAGACACTTAGAAAGGGGACCTTCCAGTCAAACGTGACCTTCTTCACTAAATTAATCAAGGTTTTTCTATGGATCCCTGGTATCCAATGTTGGAAGGTAAACACGGTAAAGAAAAGCATTTTTAAATGCAAAATAGACCAAGGAAAAAAATTCTGGAAATTGTAAAGCAGGAACAAAAGCACAAGTACTATCTTCCCCAACTGTCCTTCTGTTTTCACATCAGACCCCAGTCTGTCCCCCAGAACAAGGCAGATTTTGTTTGAGAACGCCAGGCTCTGAGGACTTCACACATCCCTCTCTGTTTACCAACTGTGTTCTTCCCATTAACATTTCTATCATATTCACTGAGGATTTAGATGCCACAGGCCGTAATGATGGGACATGATTCTGAGAAAGACTGCGTGGCTGGGTAATCCAGTGACTCATCTACACCAGAATCATGGCTAAAGCAGCTCCAGCAAGGACAGGAACTGTCTAAGTCTGAGACAAACCACACAAGCTACACAAAATCCAAGCAGAGAGTGCTGAAAAGAAGCCATGGAGAAGACACTATGGGAAAGGAGATCACTCTTTGCAGGTCTTCACATTCAGAGAGGCAGCGCTGCCAGGCACGGAGATGCTGCACAGGGTCTCACCCACCAGGAAACTGCAGCCAGGAGGCTGCAAAGCTCCCAGTGGTGCCACCTTCACCTCCGGGTCCCTTTCAGCCATCAGCACCATAGGGTAGAGTTCTCATCAACAATGAAAACTCCTTCTGCTTGAGAATGAACCTCAGCCCAATGCATGGCTTCAAAAATGCCCAGTAAATACTGGACAGGTTATTGAGTATCTTCCATTTACTGCATTCAGGCCATGTTAGGCACGGAATCTTTTAAGGAAAAGCACAGGCAGAGCTGTTTAATGTTTTCTGGGATACAGGAATTCATCTCTGAACACAGCAACTTGCAACAATCGTTTTTGCAGTTGCATTTTGTTCTTGTACAGTACATAAGGCTTTATTGTTATAGAACGCAATCCTGCCTTCACCTCCATAAAGTCCTTGTTGCTTAGAAAAACATTTTATTTAACATTAGAGAAAACAACATAGTACTCAGGGATACAAAAAAAAATCCACTACAGCTGCTCTGCTGGAGAAGGTGATCTCCAAAGCTGCAAAGGATTTATAAGCACAGTTCTGCAAAATGAGAGATCACACTTTAAATAGAGGGTATTCCTTAATCTGGGTATATGATTTGTTTTCTTCATCTAAAACTAGATTAACAAATTTGTGTGTCCTTGACAGCATTTGGCATCAGGCATCGACTTCACAATATTCGTGGTCTCTGGTTCTGTTATAACTTTTTATAAGTGCTTGTGGAGAATGCTGCTCCTGCACACAGCTGTGCTGGTCGCCAGTTCACTCACTGGTCTTGTAAGACCCATTTAGTTAAGTTTTATTGTGACAAAATATGCATACGGCACTACTCCACAGCTAAAAACTGCAGTCTTCAGGAGATGGCAGAGGTGCTGCTGTGGCACGGTATGGAGGGTGACACAGGAACACTCATCTGGGGTCCCCAAGAACCTCCCTCCTATTTCCCTTTGGGATATGCTGAGGAAAACAAAATCCGTTTTCTCCCACCAAGTTTGGTTACCACTTTTTTATTTTATCATTTCTGTTGTTTCATTGAACTTGATTGAGATTGTGTGGGTTTAAGACGTAACAGTTGTCTTTTTGAGACTCAGTTCTTTTCCCCTTGGGTAATTTTTAATTCGAATAAGAGTTGGAAGCTAATTTAGCCTCTTCTTCAGCAACAGAGAGCACACAAGCACTTGTCATCTGTAGTCGTTTGTCCTTTGTAGGGCGAGTGACCCAGATTTGATGCTGCAGTGCTCTCTCGACTGTTAGAGAGGAGCCAAGCGGCTGCAAAGAAGGCCCACGAGTTCATGTGTGATTTGTTTGAAGAACAGTGTTCTGCCGCAATGAACTGAAAGCCTGGAGATCTCTTCCAGAACCACAACACAGCAGGTTGCAGTTCTGGATTTCTGGTGAAACAGCTCTGCCTGCACTCATCCGTAAGAGAATCTCTGCCCAACATACCCAAAAATGCAGTAAATTAAAAATACCCTATAAACAGTCAAGTATTTATTGGACTTATTGGCAGCTGTACACATCTCTGAGATTCCTCCTCAAACAACAGATACAACTGACAGGATTAAACAGATCTGGGAAACAATCAGAGAACTGTGAGGGAATGGCATGCAAATAACCTTTAAAAAAAGTCACCTCAACCTCTTTCAAGCTCATTAAAAGGCGTCTAAATGGCACCAGTTCACACAAGGACTCTGAAGCATGACTGAAGGATTCCAGGGTGACTAAGAAATGTTAGATTAGACAAGGAAAGAGGTAATGAGCAGACATCCCTCTTGGCTCTCCGTTCACTGAACCCAAGAGTTTATGGTGCAGTTTAATTGCATAATCAAAGGGGCTGGCAGCTCCCAGCCCGGGTGCCAAGGGCGCCTTGTGCAGCTCCCAACCCTAC
Source organism: Piaya cayana (assembly GCA_013389865.1). Classification (NCBI taxonomy): domain Eukaryota; kingdom Metazoa; phylum Chordata; class Aves; order Cuculiformes; family Coccyzidae; genus Piaya; species Piaya cayana. Next base: position 43,911 of record WAAB01013241.1, on the reverse strand, counting down.
AGTGGAGACCAGGAGCCAACGTCTCACACAGAGACAAGATACCACCAGGGAGAGTCTCCCTCAGAAGCAAGATGCTATCAGTTCCTACCACCTTTCCCAAAATAAAGCATAAATGTTCTGGGAGAAGGAAAGACAATCTGGCACCCCACGCCTGACACGCTGCAGACCCTGGGCTCTGCATCCACACACGCAAGCATTAGCTCATCTCTAGGCTGCAAAGAAAAGGAGAAAAAGTGGTGCTATTTTTTCATTCACACCTCCCCTCTGAGATCCAACTCTTGCGGCCACATTTCCACGCTCTGCCAAATGGCAATATCAGTATTTCCCTGCCTGCACTGAAATCACGTACATTTTAAGGCATCAAAAAGGTGCTGCTCAGTAGCCTGAAGTTTTCAGTGCACACACCCCCAGCCAAGTCTCCTTCCAAGCAACCTGCTCTGACCACAGAGATGTCGCCACAAGGAAATCACGTCAGAGACACCCATGTAATCACCACATAATAAATAGGCTGGGCAAGGCAGGGAAAAACACAGAAGAACTTTTACCACCCATCTTGAACCCTGCTCAAAAGTCACCCAACAAATAAACACGAACACTCATTGTCCTCAAGCTGCTGTTCCCACAGCCCTTTCCAGTCCTACTGCTTTTGCTTCAAAGCTACCGTTCAATGTTGATGATACTTAAAATTTGACTTTGTTCACACATGGTTGAGATAAAGCAGAACTCCTCAGTCTTCTCTGTTTCCTCCTTCCAACACTCTTCTCTGACCATCATACTGAACTGCCGATGGAGACTGCCAGGTTTTCATCAGGCCTGCGACTGCACAAGCTGAAGCCTGGATGCTATTTAATTCACATACCACATGTGATCTTACACAGCCAAGACTGAAACTCAGTCTGCTGGAGGAACATCTACTGCTTTAGGGACACAGACCTGTTGGAGCAAGTCCAGAGGAGGCCGTGAAGATGACCAGAGAGCTGGAGCACCTCCCACACAAGGACAGGCTGAGAGAGTTGGAGTTGTTCAGCCTGGAAAAGAGAAGGCTCCAGGGAGACCTTAGAGCAGCTTCCAGCACTGAAAGAGGCTCCAGGAAAGCTGGGGAGGGGCTCTTGATTGGGAAGTGCAGGGATAGCACAAGGTGGGAACAGTTTTAAGCTGAAAGAGGGGATTTGTGACAAGATTTTAGGAATAAATGCTTTCCTGGCCCAGGTTGCCTGGAGAAGGAGTGGCTGCCCCATCCCTGGACGTGCTCAAGGCCATGTTGGATGGGGCTTTGAGCAACCGGATCCAGTGGGAGATGTCCCTGCCCATGGTAGGGGGGATGGGCTTTGAGGTCCCTTCCAACACAAAGCATTCCATGATTCTATGATTCTATGACTGCAGCTGAATGATGACAGCAGGCACAATCAGGGTAAAAATCTCCCCAAGAGGTCTATCTATAAATACCAACAAGTCACTGGTGCTGCCTAAAGTTCTTGGAAGAAAAGGCATAAGTGGAAGTGAAATGCAACACTTGCCAGGATTCCCATCAAATGAAAACTGCGCTGCTCTGTCTGAACACCAGAATCTCGTGAATGAACAGATCTTTGTGTTCGCAGAAATCAGTTTTCTCTCTTGGGACGTCTCCAAATATTGAATCAGAGACTCTTGATTCATATGTTCAGGAAGAATTACGCACAAAACCTCTCCTGTTTATGCAAGAAGCACGCACACCAGTGCACCATACTAGAGCAATCCAAAAGCAAGAGAGTTCTGATCCCACATTTCTCCCCTCCAACCGTGTTTGGTGTTCAAGCAGCATAAAACATCGGGGGTTTTTTTGCTTGGAAGTTCAGAAGATTGTGGATCTTAGATCTTCGCCTTGCTTCTTAACAGTCCACCTGCCTACCAGCTGTGCTCCAACACTGAAGTTAGCAAATCAAACAGTCAGATGTGTAATATTTCACTCTGCATAATGTGTGAGAGGGAGCAGAAGAAGCCACGCAGTATCAGCAGGCTCTGCCTTCCATCCTGCTGGCCCCCCTCCCCTCGGCTTGTCAGAGCTCTCTCCAAAGCAAGGGCTATCAGTTGAGGTCAAATGTAAAATGCTTTTAGAGAATGGACAGAGGTCTTACAGGGGAAAAAACAAAAGAGTTTTGCAAGGCAATGCAAAACACACACGACAGCAATAACTCACAAGGGAAGATAAGCTACTGAATGAGATGGAGACACCTCCCTCCGAGCTGTGGCTCATCAAAGTGTTTGGCTTTAAGCCATCATTATATTTTCTAACTCCGTGACCTGCACAGCACCATCAATAAGACCTGCAGAAAGACCACAGAAACATATATCATCTGTCCAAGCAAAACAAAGGTAAGACTGAAGATCCTCAGCATTCACATGGCTGCTGAGTTCAAGACATCTCCCTTGGAAGACAGATATACACTGGAATAACACTTGGATATTTCTGGACCTAACGGTCTATTCTTGCTTTCTCCACATTTGCTATTAGGAAGAGTCATGGGCACTTAGACAGTATGGTAACCACAGGAGGGTTTTTCCTTTGTAGCAAAACCCTGCTAATAAAAAATAAATGTGACTCATTCAAAATTCAAGATCAAAACTCAACTCTGAAGTGACTTACTCATAAAACCCTGCCAGTTCCTTTGTTAGAAAGCACAGCTCCAATCGCGTTTTTCAATTAGCCACCTCACTGCTCCAAGCCCTTTTTCTACATTCCTTATTTCACACTGCTCTGAAAATGCTGAGCTTCACACTTCCAAAGAAAAAGCCAGTCAGCTAGAACAAACGGGCTCACTCTGAACCGCAAGGCATTACAGAGAAACGTGCTTTGGGTAGCACTGCTGAAGCACTGGCCATCCACTTCCGCTGCTGGGATTTTTCAGTTGATCTTAGCTATGCTTACATCGAGACTCTTTGAGATGAAGCCATCTATCCTCCACTCATTGTTTTGCAAAGTTTCTGAGGCTGAATAAATGAATAACCAGAGTTTAGAATGACTGCGGAGACTATGTTAAAATACAAGAGAATCTGTGGGCATGCATATGTGCAATCATGATGAGTATTGAGCTCAAATGCTGTTAGAGGCACAGCTGTAGACTGAGGACCATCATTTTCTCCAGTTAACTTTCAGGTTTTCTCCTTTTCAAAACTGCCAAACTTCTTCCAAGGTCCCTTCCAGATCACATTTACCTGCAATCACATAACACGCAATTACTGTGCCTTTTAAAAACCACATGGTATTCAGTTACACTACAACATCCTTGTGATGCTATGGAAAACACATTGCCCGACATCTCCACAAATTCAGGCCCTTGGAAGCTGGAAACCTTAGCTGATGAAGTGAGCAGAGCTGCATAGCAGTTTCAGAAGGAAAGCGAGGTGAATGGATTAATACATATTAAATATTAACAGCTGTAAAACAAAGGAGACTTTGCTGTTATACTCAGACCAGAGCTTCCCTTGAACAAAAGGAAAACTGAAACAGAAATCCTTATAACATTATAAGAGTAGGCAAGAGAGTAGATCAGCCTGACTCACTTAGTTTATCACATCTTGTAGGTCTCAGAACATTCACATGTTGTAAAACCTATTGTATTGTAAGGAAATGGCCCAACAGGGCAACCCAGCCCAGGTGGTTCCTGTACTCAGCTGTCATCTCAGGCACAAATAACGGTTTAGTCATCATCCTTTAAAGCTTTTTGAATCTGGATCCCAAGCAGTATGGTGGGCTTCTACACAATAAAGACTTCTGTTACCAATCTTCTCACTGAAGTTCCCCCTTCAGCAGAAACTGCTGCTGCTGACAGCACGCTCCACTGAATGATGTGTATTGAAGCTGCTCTCTTTTAAAACAGATGGCAGAAAGAGACTACTGCTCCTTTAAAAGAAAGTGAAATCCCTCTGACTTCTCCATTCTACACAGATTTAAAAACAAAGCACAAACCCCGCCTTCCTCTGATACACGCACACTCATTAAAGCCAGTGTGTGACCCATGTACTGTAAATAGCCGTCCTTCAGAGCTAGGTCACACAGCAGCGGCTCCAGCTCATCAAGCCATTTGCATGATTCAGAGGCACCTTTCCCTAAATCTCAGCCTGCACCACGTGTTTCTTCACCTCCTTCTGTAGTGACCTTGGCCAGATCCCCATCTCACAGCAAACCCATGATATTCGAAGTCCGGTGCTGCTTTACAGTGACAAACAAGGCCCTGCTCGCATCAGAAGTCAACATGCTAACGCCTTCAATCAGAAATGTCAAAGCAGTTTTAGAATATACGTCCTGTACGAATTGATTTTAATGGATTTGAGTGGAGATGTTTACCGTGTGATTTACCGCAGGGGAGCGACAAATCAATGTTCCCTTCTGACATGTCACATCTCATGACAGACCATCCCCCCACGCTGTTGAATTGGTGGAGATGATGGTTCACCCGTGATCCACTGGGCACCACTTCCAGCACCCCAACATTATCACACTCCGTGTCCACCATTCTTGTCTAGATAAGAGGCATGAAAGGATGAATGAAAATCTTCCAGGCGACAAACTGTTCTCCTGTAGATTCATCTTTTCTGAATCTTTTCTGAATTAGACCACAACTGCTACGACTTGTCCATACAACTCCGTATGGGAGAACTTATGAGTACAGAGTTGTTTAAACAGGTCACTGCATTGGGATAGTGACCCAAATCTCCTCTGACCACAGCCAGCACTGTACACCAAATCACATTGATATTTAGTCATTTCCATAGGCAGAACTTGGATTGCTGCCTCATACTTGCCAAAGAGTTTTTATGTTGCTTTAATTTCTCCAAGAAATTTGCATGATTGGAAGGGGGCTGCCTTGTTCCTTAACTGGAGCTACCAGTTACTTAACTGAGCATCTCAGGTATTAAAACACTGACGAATAACATCTGTTCACCACACCAGAAATATAAAATTTCTTAATAGCTGAGTTTTGGGCTTTCCTCTACTCCAAAAAAATCCCAGAGGGAGAAACTAGCAGAAGCAGCTGAACAAACAGTCTTTTTGCCAAACACCTCTCAGTAGCTGAGCAGCTTTTCTCACCAGAAAGACAACTGATTTATTAGTGGACAGGTGTGGTTGGGCTTGATGATCTCAAAGGTCTTTTCCAACCTAGTGATTCTATGATTCACACAGACAACCCCAAAATTCCAAAGAAGCTCTTAAACACCTACATGGATTTGTCCAAGTGTCAAAAAACTGCTAAAAAACCCCCCAAAACTGAGCAGATTCCATTCATTTTATCAACCTTTACTTACAAACCTGAGAGTAACTACCGATTTCTCAACTTCTTTGTAATCAAGTACACTGAAAGGCTGTATTATAGTGGGCTTGTTGTTTCCCTCACTATAAGAAGGATGTTGAGGCTCTGGAGNCCCAGGGAGGTGGTTGATTCACCTTCCCTGGAGGTGTTTAAGGGACGGGTGGACGAGGTCCTGAGGGACATGGTTTAGTGTTTGATAGGAATGGTTGGACTCGATGATCCGGTGGGTCTCTTCCAACCTGGTGATTCTATGATTCTATGATTCTAAGTCACACAGAACACTGCTATGACAGTTCCTTAAATAAACTATTGCAAATGGCTTGTTAAAAGATCCCCAAAAAGCACAAAATTCATACCACAATCAAAAGCAGAAGAATGTCTTTGACCAGTAAGATAATACCTGGAGGTAAGATACTACCAGAGAGAGAGGGGAATACTCGGCGCATCCAGGTGCAGTTTTACCACCCAGAACTGCAGGCAGAGCCACGTTACAACTTGATATCCCAGCTGCACAGAACGTTGCAAACCACCTCAAAAGCAGCGAGGGGCCCTACATGTGACTGCCTGCCCTGTGCAGGACCCCACCAGCACCCAGCGACTGCAGGTGAGACTGAAAAAACACCTTTATGAAAAGTTACGGATGATCAGCATGTCAGTGAGCTGTATTTGAAATCTATCAGCTCTTGATGGCTAATTTTGTACTACACGAGTAAAGCGAGTTCTAATAACTCACTTGGGACTTCACTCCAGTACTTACAAGCTACGTGCTTTTCATATTCATAAAACAAAACTAATTGCCTTTCATGGATGAAATGTTCTAAGAATTTTTAATCCACATCAGCTGCAAACTCTAAAACCTCATCCCCATATATTTAAAGCTCCCCCTCCCACCCACTCACACACAACATGTTGTTTGCTGCACACAAACTGGAAGGCAAAGATAATCCATCAGGCTCCCACATTGGTATTATTTATATTACTTTTTTTACAGGTTACTCCTAAAGTCAATTGCCCACATTCTCACATACTTAAAATAAACCAAAAACACTGCTTACGCTTAGCGAAGAGGGGCGGGGGGAGCAAAAATCTTTCATATGTAGCCAAGCAAGAAAGCAGTTACAAGAACAAGTTTATTCCTTCACTGTCACACGCTGCAGTAGATTTTTAAGTAAATGTTCATGTACGATAATTAAAATGTGTTATGAACGGCAAAACCCAAGTCTTGCAGTAGACTACTCTGTGTGCACATTCCCACACCCAGCTCTCTTATTCATCTACAATCATGAAGGCGAGAGCTGCATCCGCTGGAAAACCATTACCCTACACGCAGAAGAAAACGAGACAGTCAGGAGCCTGCAGCTTTCAAGGGCTGACAGCTCACGTTTTCTAGTGTGAAATGCTTCCGTTTGCTTTTCCATTTAGCAGTCTCTCCCCACACTGCTCTATGAGATGACAGCAGGCCTGTGCAAGAGGCAGCTAGCTCTGATCCCATCCAAACTCTCCAATGCCTCCGCAGCTTGAAGATCAGTGTCTGGAACACGCTAAACGCTTTCACCACGGGAAGATGGGAGAGCTGGCTGCTCTTCTACGAGGGAACAGGAACCACTTTTGCCAAGGCTGCTGTCATTGAAGGGCTTTGTTGCCAGCTGCCCATTCCAACAAACCGAGCTTGCTATGCCTGCAAAAGCTTAGCGGCTAAACACTTCCAAGCAATCTTCTCAGGAAACCTGAGTGGAAATCAGGCAACAATAACAAGAAACATTCCTGCTATTCCACCATGTGCAAGCTGAGAAATGTGGATTTCTTTGTCTCTAATAACCCTATTAAAAATCCTGCTCCATTTCTACAGCTCCGTTTCTCACGTGTTGCCGCTTTAGGTAAGCCTGGAAAAGCCTGATACAGAGAAAATGGAAATACTAGAAGTTTAGATCAAGTGTGCAAATGCCTACTTCTGAGACCATCACTTTAATTTCCCTGTAAGTCTCCATTCATGAATGTGTGCTATCCTGTCCTACAACCCTGTAAATTCTGTAAGGCTGGAACTGTCCCTATCCACTTCACATTCTACTGCAATCCCTATATTACACAACACTATTAGTGCCGTAAAATTACAAACAATGTAGACGTACCAGGGGACTGCAGCACAGGTCTGGAAAATAACTATACTGGTCCTTGGACAGTTCAGATTCTAACGAGAACACAGATTTTGAGCGTGGCATACAAACAACTTGGTTTATTTATCATGTGCAGCAGAGAAGTAAATCCTTGCAGATGAAAAGGGATGATCAAATGTGTTCTGAAAACCACAGAGGGTGGATGGGAAGGTAACTTTCCCAGTGTGAACATATATGATCTTCTGGAATCTACAGAGAACCAGCTCTCTGGTCTTTGCTGCTTACAGCTCGTTAATGAACAACACAGGAGAAGTCACGAGTACTGAATAACAAATATGGAGCCTAAAGAAGCCTTCCTGGCAGTGTGAAACTGATACATTTTAGTGTCACTGCTCCTGCTTATGAAAGCAACAAGTACCAGCGATAGAATCATAGAATCATAGAATCATAGAATCATCAGGTTGGAAAGCACTAGCCCAGTCCTGCTTACTGGTGGCTTCACCAGCTCCAGCTGAGGTTACCCTCTCCCAGGCATTCCATTATACTTCCAGGTGAATCAAGGCTTTCTCGACTCCGTTTGGATTTTATGTTCACGCACACGGCGCACGTTCTTCCTCAGAGCCAAGCAGCAGCTTCCTAAGCAACCAAGAGCATAATGATGCCTTTTATGAGAGTGCCCTTCGGAGGTGCAGAGCTTGCCCGAGCGAGGCTGCACCGTTTCAGCTCTCTCCTGGTGATGACCAACAGCCCGGAGATGATGCTGCCAGCCAGCACGCAAACTAAGGTTTGCTCTAAGGAATGCCACATGTGAAATACCCCATTACCTGCAGCAAGAGTCAAGGCCAAGACCCTTTAAGGAACATGGCTGGAAGAGGGATTTTTCATTACTTGCTGGCTCCAAGACACTGGCATCAAGGGGGATTTCAAAGGCAGTTTTAATTATAGCAGGTAAAACACACACACGATCGAGCAGCAATGTCAGAAAACCACCAGAACTGAACACTGACCCATTTGGGTTGTTTGCTGAACTTTAATCGCTTTCCAAGTCTGACAGCTGCTCAAACTTAATTGCTCATTATGCTTGTAAATAAAAACTGATCTCACTCTCTGATTAGCCAACCATCTTATAGTTGCCATAACAACTTCTTGTCTAATAAGTGATTTCAGATTTACCATTATTTATACTAGCAGAGAATTTCACAAAGGTCTGAGATCGCTCTTTTCACTGAAATACCCTTCTAATTAAAAGATTCAAAAATCAGTAGAGAAAGGGCAGTTCAAAGATAATGAAAAAACAACCTATTTACTACAAGAGCTTAAACATAAGATAAGGGGATCTCACTGTCAATCCTCTTATTATCACACCTATATCCCATACCAGCCACTCAGAACACTAGGCAACACTCAGGTAATACCTGGAAACCAATTTCAAGATTCAGTCCAGATGAAATATTTCACTAAAGTTTGCACGTTTTCTCTCCTAGTCTTAAATTAGGAACCAATTAGCTGGTTAAATTCCCTAAGACTGGTGAACTTTCTGGTGAATGCTAAGGAGTTAAGGTTCTCGATGGCATCATATAAAGAGGGAGAAGGGTTTGAGCTGAGCCCAACAGACGTCCCTCGCATCAACATTTAGTCGGCATGGTAGGGTTGGGCTGACAGTGGGACTGGATGATCTTAGAGGTCTTTTCCACACTTAATGATTTTATGATTCTATGAACTACAATTAAAGCTGTTTTGGAAGGAAGAGTTACAATAAATTATCTCATCCCTGGGTTACCTCAGTAAAAAATTTACTTGAAGCTTGACTTTTTGGACAGAATTACTAATTAAAGCCTTACAGATGTCTGGAAAAAAATATCAGTATTATCTCTAAGTATTTGGTTATCACAAGTTGTGGAAAATGCCTCTGTTAAAACACAGGGATGTGTGTGTGCCAGTCTGAGAAGAGAGAGTGATGGGGAGCTGTGGAATACTTCTAGCCTTTGGGTCTAGTACAGCACAAAGACCTTCCAGAATCTGCTGGCAAAGCTGCAGAAGCTTGCAATTCATTTAATCTGCTCAAGATAGCTTTCTGTGTGTACAGGCAAGGAAAGATATCCATTTCCTTCCAAAGGGAAAATAAATGCAGAAAACTCTGAGACAAAAACTACAGTTAATGTCACTAAATATCAGATATTAAAAAGGGGTTTTTTCTGCATTTACTCAGCTATGCAAGAAATGTGACTTTTTTGTTATTTAGGTCAAATACAAAGCTGCTCACGCTTCTTGCAGCAGATGAAGCCCACAAAAATACCAAAGACGCAACATGTCCGAGTTAACAATATCCTCAACATTCCTGACCACATTTGGGACGTAATAAAGTCTTTCTCGCCTTAAGAAACCTCGGCTAAGGTCTTGGGGTTCACACACGATTTATGACACCACCCTGTGCTTTCACTTTGAGTACGCTTCCTTTGATCTGAATTTGAACAGAGAATTCCTTCCCAAAATAATCTAACCCAGAAGGCTTCTGAGGACCAGCTGGGGAACAGACTGGCTCCCTCTCAACGAACAAGCAGGCTTACGGGCTCACCAAAATCTTCAACAGGTTCCTCCTGAATATCTACTTGATTTTGAGTCTCCTGATGCTCCCTGAGACTGCCTTGCAAACACTTAACTGCCAAGGAGTTTCTGTCAACTCAGAGATACAAAAGCATCAGTAAACAGCCTGCACAGAGGTGTGCCAGGCACTGCCCAAACACAGGCAGGGGAGATAAACACACAGATTTATCTTCCTCCCTAATCTTTGATTTTGAAATGAGTTTCTACATTATTGGGGCCCAGCTTTTAACTCTGGCACACACAGAACAATAACAGAGCATATACTTAAATTTAAAGACAGTGCTGCCAATAACAGACTGGTTGAATTTATTTGCTTCTCCCCTTCCTGAGCAATGGGAAGAGCACCTACAGATTGGAAGATCTGGCTCTGTGAGTTAGGTACAGACATGCTTACCTGTAACAAAGGACCTGTTCCTAAGGGAAAAGAGACCAGGCTTTAGATCAGCACCTTTTATGCTTAAGAATCATCAATTTTAAGAGCATTTTCCCATGGACAATAACAGAAATAAATAAGCAAAATCACTGGGGAGAGCTGTCAGCAGAATGACTAAGCACATAAAGCCTGTCTCTCCTAGACAGGATTTTTATACTCAGCAACAAGTTTCTTTTAAGTAGAAAACTAGTAAGTCCCCGGGCACATGCAAATGAGAGAACAAACTCTAGTTCTGGCTGATGTATGCAGATCTGTCCTACCAGATACATTGAGAGAACAGTGTTCTGCAGGCTGGCCTCTCGGGTCACTTCCTAACTTCTTGGGCTCTTACAACTCTGCTTTCTCCTCTGTGTTTGCCGAACATTAATGCTTTTTAGCATTGATGGACAGCACAAATTCTAAAACCAAAACACAGTGTGCAGCTATTTACCCAGAGCCAAATAGGAAACACCAGACGAGGGAGGAGATCACCAGGCCAGCCCTGAACACCAGCCCTGCTGTGCTGGGCCACATCCCGTGAAGAATCAACTCACCAGAATTCCTGCAAACACTGCTGCTGTTCCCTCATGACCATTATCACCAAGGATAATAATGTCAAATGCCTTGCTCACCTTCAAAGAATGCTTAATTAAAAACCCACTGTAGCTTAGGAAGTCAAAGGAGAGTTTGACTAATTCAAAACTGGTCTTAATTCAACTAAGAAAAAACACAGTATTGCTTTTTTTTTGGTGAAAAGTGTTCTGGATGAAACATGAAATCCGTTGGAAGGGTCCGTGAGGATTTGCTGTCTGTGTTTATAGTCAAGCATATTTTAAACAGGCAGTTTAAAAATCTGCCGAGTACGTGAACAGAGCAGCATCAACAGGAACACGTTGTCCTCACACTGCAACCTCTCCCATATAAATTCATATTAGAAGCATATGGAATATACATCAAACTGTGCTGCGCTGGAAGAGATAAAACTGCATTACTCAAAAATACATGCTATAATACCTTCATGAACTACAATCTGCTTTTGTGCCTATAAAATAAATCCAGCCTTAGAACCCTAGTATTAAATGGTATTACACTAATTATCCAGCTCTACACACGTATGTAGTTTCTCCAAGTTGCCAGATTCATGACTCAGTATTTATTTGCTCCTCTAAAAGCAAAGATACCCATTTTCATATTTCATGGAGATTTTCCTTACAACATAATCCATTATCATGAAAGGAAAGCAGATCCAAATAATCTTATAAAACTAAAAGCATTTTATCAGACTCTCTTTTGCACAGTTCACACACTTCTTGCATGAAACAGTGTGGGGTGGATTTTTAACAACTGAGCAGCTACAAAAGTACCTCTAAAAGCACTTGGACTCTGAAAAAAGTCCTCCTTGTGTCCTTTTCTCTGTGAGGAAAGACAAAATACACCTTTTGATATAGCATATACTGTGGGAATCTGACAGCAAGAAAAGTTACTGCTGCCTTGTAGTGAGAAAAGCTTCCCTTAGAGCAGGGCACAACACTTCAGCGGTTATGAGGAAATGCAAAGGAGTATTTATTTTATTATAATGCAATTAATGAAAAGAGAAATGAGTCAGACTCCAACAGCACGCCGCAAACACATCATTTTATTGGTACCAGATCCTAGGATTACGGTGTGTCCTTTAAACACTGCCTTCTGGCACTGGGAAAAGGTTTCTTGCCAAAAAAAAGTGTTTTCCTTACAGCAAAGTAGCAAGTTCATTCTGAAGGGAACTTAGGGAAATTGTGTATGTGTACTAGAACAATGAAAAGGTGCTTATACGCTTCCCAAGCTGAGGCATTTTCTCATAAAAGGAAAAAAAAAAAAAGGAGGGGGGGACAAAACAGCAGCCCTGAAAACAGACTCTGGTCAGTGTATTTATTATCAATTTAGCAGCCTTGAATGGAAACTGCAAGTGCTTTGATAAAAATCAATTGAAAAGCTGTCTGCCTTGCTGTTGCTTCAATAAAGTGCCTCCATATCTTTTGCTGAAACCTTGTTTTTGTAGCCTCCATCAACAATACTCTGTATTAAATCACCATACTGCTCCTCCTTCAAAAACAGACTCGCAGGCAAGTGCCTGGATCCTGGATTCATCAAGATGGACCAAGGATACAAACCAGCACTGCCTGAGCAACACTCCAGCTACGCAGGGCACCTGAATTTCTACTGTGTTGTTAAAAATTAACCTTTGAGTCTCCATGCATTTAACTCGGGTGCTGGACTTCTCTCCCTAGAGGTCTTTGGCTCCGAGTTGAGCAGGATCAGCTGAGTTCAGCAGCACAGAACCCTGGCCAGGGCTCTCACCCAAACGGACCCCAGTACAAACATCCATTGCTCCGAGGAGCCCATTTCACACCTCACTGCCCTGATCCAGCCCTTCCCACCCAAGGGAGCTGGGGGAGTCCAGCAGCAAGACTTGGACTGGATTTAAGCACATAAAACACTCTCCTGAAGCGACTGCAAACTCTCTAGAGAATAAAAGCACTACAAAACATGACTGGTTTTCCTGTGTCCTCATGTGGAAGCCACGTGGCCTTTACCAAATAAGCAGAATGAGCAGAAGTCACCAGTACATCACATTCTTGTAATTCAATCAGCTTTGATTATCTAAGACGTTCTTGCTAACCTGCGGCAAGGGTATTTGTTCTCATAACCTTGAATAGAACGGTGACACTTTAAAGATGGCTCCCTTGAACAAAGAACGATAAAAACACAATTTATGGCAGGACGTTGGATCTCAAGGCAAATTCCTGCTACTGTAAATTGCAGCTTTTCCTCCAGGCCAGCCCCTCTTCCAACAACAGGCAGCTTGCCTTCCTTGTCTTACTACACGTCTTCCTGGACCCTTCCTCCTCTCTGGTCATGAGTATTCTTATGAACAACCCTCTAAGCACCCACTCCATTATATTTCCAAAGAGGTTTGCAATTAGTAGCCACAGTGCTGTTGTACACAGTTTCTGATATGGGGCTTCTGGAAACTCAATGGAGGCCACTCATACAAGCCAGTCCAAAAATCGGGTAGCTTTCAGGGACAAGGAACCTGGCACCCATTTAAACTGGCACTTGAGATGCAGGAGACTCTATCCACCTCTATTACAAATCTTCTGAGCTCATCCTAGCGTTACTTTCCCACATTAAGCAAAAGAGCTAATATAAAAAGCCTATCTGGCTTCAGACATGATCCAGATAAAGAGAAGGAGAAAAGAGAAAATCCCTCATATCATCTCTCTCAGCTGTCCTCAAACCTTCTCTGACACTGGTGTTCTTTCAGACCTGGCATTTATCTGAAGACATTGTCATCTTCACTTTGGGCCCCTCGCTACAAGAAGGTCATGGAGGGGCTGGAGTGGGTCCCAGAGAAGGGCAATGAAGATGGTGAAGGGACAGGGGTTATGAGATAACCTGAGGGACCTGGAGCTGTTTAGCCTGGAAAAGAAGGAGGCTGAGGAGAGACCTCATCGCTATGTACAACTGTCTGATTGGACTTAATGGCCTCAAAGGTCTTTTCCAACAAGATGATTCTATCATTCACATGAACCACTGCTACTTTCCGGCAGAGAACACACATTTTTGGTGTGCTGATGGACCTACAGGATTTTCTGCGCTTCTCCCTTATGGTGAGTGTTGGGCCTTGCTTGAAAACATCACAACTGTGTTCAACACAATATGTTTAAACAGAAACAAAAAATCATTCGGTCTCCTTTAAAGAATGAAGAGAAACATAAGTGAAAATTATATTCCACAAGCTTATTGAAAAAACAAACTGTGGCAACACTGGGCAGATAGCATTGTCTGAGAACAAGGCGTGCTTTTGTTTTGCTGTTGTCTCACAAAGGGATAACTGGCAGTGATGGGAAAGGCAGAACAGTTTCTTCTTCCAAAATAAAACTTGCAGCTATGTATGTATGAAAAACATTCTTAAAGCACAGCTGAATTTTGCATTAACAAGCCCCTCACACAGCCCTGACCTCAGCAGATGAAAGCAGCTCCCTCACAGCTTTGTGTTCGAAGCCTTGAAATTGGCAGCAACCGCTTGTTGGAAGAGAGTGAGGGCACATAAGAGACCCGGAGTCAGGAAGGCAGGGTAAAATCTATTTTTCTAGCCTTCTAACGCCCCAAATAATTCTTAAGCCTTAAGGAAGTCACTATAAAACAATTACTGATGCTAAAGAATCTGACAATTAATAAATGAGAAATTATTGCCTTGCCTTAACATTGCAGAAGCTTGTCCAGGCAGCAAAGCAGCCAGCTGTCCCAGCAGATGTGGTCAGATGGCCAAGCACAACACAGCAAATTCACTTTAAAATCATGTTTAACTTCCACCATTCTCATTATTAGCCTTCAAATCTCAGCACTTCTCTCCCTAAGTAGAAGAAATAAACACCCCAGATGGCTAAAGAAAAACAGCAAGCTATACATATGCTCCATATAGTCTGAGAAAGCAAGAGTCCAGCCATCTCCTAAGCACAGTGCGAGACTAAAGGGCCTTTTACCTCAACAAGGGTCTCTGCACGTGCTATAAAGGAACTTCTGGGGTTTGAGGCCATGACCAGCTACTCTGCAAACTTCAAACTTTCATTTCCACAGACACAAGGCTTCCGTCATTCCATGAATTTATGTAGATTAGCTATAGACTAGACTACATGTAGCTGTACTTTATCCTAAAGAGAACTCCAAATAAGGCATCAGAATTACTGCTGCTTATGAAACAAATCAAGGAAGCCAAGATCATGGTTTCACTGGGGAAGGATGCGAGCATGAGTGCACTCAATGGAACATCGCCTTGGCTTCTGGGACCATACGCCACTGTCCCTACACTGCAGGAACCCAAGCTGTTATTTCTTTCTTAAGGCCTAAGAGAAGAAAGTGGGAGGCAATGATGGCCCACTGAGCTGTGGCCAAGTTGTCAGACTCAGAAGAAGTGGTGCCCAGGTTTTCTCCTGCAGCCCTGGCAGTGGCAACCCAAACCAAAACCAGACTGACCACAGTTGAGAGCGAACACGCCTGTGGGAGGGAGGAAACACAGCAACCCAAGAAGGCCTTGGCAAGCTGTGCAGTGAAAGCATAGTCAAAATAACCTGCCTAATGTCACCAATGCATTAGCAAAACCACAATTCAAGCTCTGGGCTGAAAACGGAGCACATCCTTGTACCCCTAAACCACATCACCTTGCCTGCAGATGTACAGGTCCAGAGCGGTATCAACACTTTGGGGAAAAGGCAGCTGAATGATGGGGCTGTTCTGTTCACAGGCAAAAGGGACTGGGGGACACAACAACTTTCCTTCACCCATCAACCACCTTGAAGTGGAGTCGCTCCTTCCTTGTGGCAAACAGCCTGCGTGCAGCCCCCATGCCTGCACAGCCCTCTGCAACTCAGAGTCCTCCATGACACCCACTGATGCCTAGAGACCCCTACTAGGGTCTACAAGCACCCACCAGCTCCAAAAGCCCCCGTCACCTCCACAGCCCTCAATTCTGGAACCCCTGTTTACCCCCAGAGTCTTTCCTGTACCTCCAGAGCACCCACCAGGCCCACAGAGAGCACACAACCTCCAGAGCCCCCTGCTAAACCCCAGAGCCCCCCACAGCCGCCAGAACCCCTTATTAACTCCTAGAGACCCCCAATAACCCCAGAGTCCCCAGAATCCCCCATTAAACCCCAGACCTCCTTAATAAGACCCAGAACGCCCCATTAAACCCTAGAGCCACCCATTAACCCCAGAGCCCCTCATTAACCCCTAGAAAGCCCCAAAACCCTCAGAGCCCCTTATTAATCCCCAGAGCCGCCCCCAACCCCAGAGCTCCCTTTAACCCCAGAGCCCTTCATTAACCTCAGATCCCCCATTAACCCCTAGAGTTCCCCATTAACCCCAGATCCCCCCATTAACCCTGGGGTCCTCCATAACCCCACAGCTCCCCATTAACCCCACGAGCCCCCACCCAACCCCACATTAACTCTCAGAGCTCCCCATCAAACCCTAGAGATCCCCATAGCCCCCAGACCCCCCGCCGTACCGAGGCTCTGCCCCACCGGGGTGCTGAACGGGTTCCCCAGCAGAAACTCCATCTTGGGATGACAACAAACAGTGCCCCGGCGCCCCCCCCACCGCCGCCCGTGCCACGCCCCGATTGGCAGCCGCAAGAGCCAATCGCAGCCGGCGCTGCCGAGTTTAGCCCCGCCCCTAGGATCTGATTGGGCAATGACGCGACGCCCAGAGATGCCATTGGATGAAGAGCTTGCCCATCACTGTCAAGCCAAGGGCCTGCCCCCTCTGCGGCCCCGCCTACCTATTGATTGGCAGCGGGGAACGCCGCTACCATTGGAGAGCAGCAATCGCACTCTGCAATGATATTGGTCAGAAAGAACGTCAATCATATGTACCTGGTCTCGCCCCCGGGGCGCCGCGCAGGCGCTGATTGGCTGACACGGATTTCTAGCGCTCTGATTGGCAAGAAGCCTTCCCGCCCGCCCACCGGCCATTGGAGGGTGAGCTTGTCATGTGACTTCCCCTAGTAACGCTCCTGGGCGTCCTTAGCAACTGAGCTGGGGTGCAGGTGAGGACGGGCCGGGGCCTGGGACCTGGGGACTTGGGGTGGGGGAGGAACGGGATGGGGGCCGGAGTCCAGGGGGGGCAGGGGATGTCGAGGAAGCTGGGGGCCGGCCCTGGAAGGGTGGGGGGGAAAGGAGGCATACAGCCTGGGTCACAGCCACCCTGGCAAGCACAGGCAGGGTCCCCTCTCCGGGCCCTCCTGGGCCTTCAGGGCTCTGGGGGCTGCTCTATGGGCCAGGAGGGGTCAGGATGGTGGGGTCTTGGCCTTGAGAGGGCTGGAGTGTGAACCAGGGGGTGTGGAGGAGGCTGGGATCCAGGTCTTGAGGGGCCTGAGGGGAAAGCAGCAGCCCAGCTGGGTCACAGCCACCCTGACAGGCAAAAGCAGAGCCCCTGTCTCGGGCCCTATTGGGCCTCTGGGTGCAGGGAAGCAGTGCAGCTTCCCAGGCCTGACCCCGGCTGGCTGTGGTTCTTGTTAGGGTGACAGATGCACTGGCACACACAGTGTCACCCTGGGGTGTGATTAGCTCTGTGTGACTGACATTGACTAAAGAAATGTTGGGTAAATCCAGGGAGAGTGGTAAGCCTGGCAGATTAGGGGTGAACAAACCAGAACCAGCCACCCCTCAGTCTTTACCAAGCACAGCCACAGAGAGGTTTGGTTTGTTAACTAAAAGTCATGATGAGATGGGAACTCTCTAACCCCAGACATTTGTTCTTTCTTTCCTCCCATGCAAAAAATCAAGCAAAACTTCTTCCATAATTACCGATAACATACACAAGACAGAGGTGACAATTCAAGTCCTTGATACTGGTTCATTAACTGCACAGTTTTGGAACAATAAGTCTTCCAATTGTGTCCTGGGAATGGCCTCAAGTTGCACCAGAGGAGATTTAGATTGGAGTGGCACCAGTGACTCTATGATAGAACATGAGCTTGTCTTTGATATTAGCCGTGAGGCATTAGATCTTCATGCTCAGCTGTGCTCTCTGTTCCTTAGAATTGTCTATTCAATGAATGTGGGAAATAGTAGCCAGGTGATGGTTTTAACTATCTTTCTTTTCTCTCTTTTAAGGCTGAGACCATCTAGAAATGAATCAGCTGTACAACAGCATCAAGCCAAATGTTATTGATGATGAGATGGTTCAGAAAGCCGTTGAAGAGCAGTATCGGGAGGAGTTGGGAAAGTTTGCCAAAAGGGAAGGTATTAACTTTAAAGATGTGACAGAACTACAACTGAGTTTTAGAAGTGAGTATCAGTATATATACTTCTTCTTGTGTTGTTAGAGGGTAATACAGTTAAGCATCATGTGGCTAACTCGCAATTAAACAGTCATGATTAACATTGTTTTGTTATGTGAAAAGGATTGCCTGGACTTGCAATTTTAGCCATACCCATAAGAAGCAGTTTTAGGAGAGAGAGACGAGTGTTTTTTTCTGATGGGTTCCTTTAAAGCAGCTTTACTTCAGGCTGTTATTGTCGCTGCTATTCTTATTTAACATTTATATTGTGGTGACACCTACAGGCCTATCGGGCCCTACTGTGGGTGGACAAATCAAATCCTGGGCAGTTCCACCACTGCCAGTGATTGTGCGAAAACTGTTTTGTAGATTATGGTGATGACTGTTCAACATGGTCACTTCCTCCAGTCATCTTTAGCATCATGGCAGCTTGACTCTTGCTGTCAAACCAGTCATAAATGGGCATTCAAAAAATGAAAAGGAAGAAAATTTGGCTGAATATTTGAGTATTTTCAGGGTATGTGACTTCATGGGCAAAAATCTGCTTTTGATTATTCATTGTGTGTTCCACTAAAATAATGCGCGTATGAGCCGAGTTCCTTAGAACAGATTCCCTGCTACCTGATCCTGCACGTCTTTGTCTGCAAATACAAAATAGAACTGCTTGATTATGTGTACATGCAATCCTCAATTCACTCTGAACTCACTAAACAACAACAGCAGCATAGCAGCTAACAAAATTTCTGGGAAGCCACTGTGGGGGAGAAAGAGAATTGGGAGTGAGAATGTTCTGTATTTCCTGTCACCTTGGTCCTAATGTTTTGCAGCAGTGCCTAACTACCTGCCCTTGTGATTCTGTTTTTGGAGAAAGCTAAATGCAAGGATATCGATTAGTTCTAAACTGCAGCCTTCACAGAAAGAGTAGACCCCAAATAGCTCTCCTGCAATGAGAGTCCCAGGAGCAATTTTCAACAGCGGTAGCTGGCCACCGCTAGGCTGTAGACACGGAGAAAAGTGGAGTCTCATCCCAAACGTTCTGCTTAGAGATGGAGAGGAAAATGAAGGTCAAGGCCTCCTAGGAGTGGATTCATAAAGCCACTCTCGACTGCAGGGCCGTAGTAAGCATCCCCCCAGCACCTTGTCAGCATTGCTGATAAGCAGTGTGCGCTGGTGCAGGACACTGAGGTTAACTAGGCTGCTTCATTGAAATCTCATCCACCCAGCGGAGCTCTCAGCTTTCTGGGGCAGCCATCACATATACTATCATAATCTGCTGAAAATCAGTTTGAAGGTAAGACTGGGCATGTTTTCCTTGTGCAGGATAGTGTGTCTGCTAAACTGAAAGCTGTCTCATGAGAAAAGCAATTTTCATTTCTTTTTTTCCTGTGGCTTTAGATATCCTGCGGATTGATAGTCTGTGGCAGTTTGAGAATCTGACTAGACTGCAGCTGGACAACAACATTATTGAAAAGATAGAAGCCCTGGAGAGTCTGATTCACCTTGTATGGCTGGGTAAGATACAAGTGTGTGAGGCTGGATGCCTTCACAGGTGAAAAGCAATCTGCGATAAAGCCAGGATGTCGCATTCCTGTTCAAACAAGGCCGATGGGAGCTTTCCCAGGGAGGGCTGTCAGCTCTCTGTGTGTTTCCTCATTTGACTGTCAAATGTCCAAATGCCTGGATATCAGAGCTGCAAAACAGTCCTTCAAATGTTTTAAATCTGGGTTTAATACATTTGATGTGGCAGGAACAGGAAGATGAGATTCCAAGGTTGTTTCCAGGGTTTGTTTTTGCGTTTGGAAGTGACTTTTGTGAATATCTATGGAAACACCTCTGCGATGTAGAAGCCTGTATTCTGTTTTCAAAGCTAACACTGGCATTTCAGAGCCTCGAACCCACTATCTTTACCCCTACATGCTTAAGGACTTCTTGTCATTGTTGTCAGAAGAAGTCCCATACTTGTAGGCTTAGAATCATGTAATCATGGAATGGTCTGGATTGGAAGGAACCTTAAAGCCTATCTAGTTCCAATCCCCTGCCATGGACAGGGACACCTCCCACTGCATCAGGTTGCTCCAAGCCCTAAGCTGGCCTTGGACACCTCCAGGGATGAGGCAGCCTCTGCTTCCCTGGGAAACCTGGGCCAGGGTCTCCTTCACCCTCACAGAAAACATTTCTCCCTAAGATCTCATCTCAATCTCCACTCTTTCAGCTGAAAACCATTCTGCCTGTCCTATCCCTACACTCCCTGATCAAGAGCCCCTCTCCAGCTTTCCTGGATGCCCCTTCAGCAACCAAAGATGCTCTAAGGTCTCCCTGGAGCCTTCTCTTCCCCAGGCTGAACAACCCCAAATCTGTGGGAGGTGCTCCAGCCCTCAGATCATCTTCATGTCTTTCCTCTGGACTTGCTCCAACAGATCCATGTCTTCTGTGACTTTTTTCAACTAAAAACTTGGGATACTGCTAGCAGCACCACATGGTGGTGCAGGTTTGGATGCTGGGCAGATCTGTGAGCTTACAGCTTCAGATTCATAGCTTAGAGCATTCACTGCCAACCACAGCTACATTGCTGCCTGGCAGAATAAATAAGTACTCAGCAGCTGCTGAAAACAGCGTGCAGGGCCTTGGTTCATAAGCACATCTTGAAATATCTGATGGGCTCTTCTGGCCAGTTGTCTGCACTGTTCTGCTGCACAGATGAGTAATGCACTTGTGAATCAGCGGCTGAGCACTGCACGGAAGCAGAGTGTTTTGAAGCACACTCGTGGGCTTTGTTTGCCTGAAGGCTGCAGTGGTTCAGCAGCTGCTCCATGAGTGTCACAGCCATCCAGGGGCTGGGGTGATGCAGGCAGCTGGTAACCCCATCAACTGTCTTTGGACTTCAGATCTCTCAGTATTGGCCCGAGGGCAAATACTGCCCTTAGTCATGATGGATGTAGGTGTTAGGGTTGATGTTCAGCAGGATAAGAGGAAATATCAGTGACTGAAATAGCTGAAGTGAGTCCACACCTTTGTGTGCCTCTGTTGGCAACAGGGCAATTGTGAGCGTGGGGCTGGCAGGTCCTGTGGGACCACAACAGTGGGCACTGGCATGGCAAGTGTCTAATTTGTCACAGAAATACCCCCCTTTTAGGGCATTTCCTCCACTCTTTTCTTGTATTTTGGGTTTCCCCATAATGTAGAAATCACTTGCAGGTTGTGTGTAGGGACTCTGTATGGGAAGTTTTCAGCTGTTCCTCTCATCTAAGTTACATGGAGAGTTGCAAGGAGAAGGTGTATTGCTTCCTGACACAGAACAAGGATTTAACGCTGAGCCTTTCCTGTGGGACACGGAATAACGCTGAGAAAAGTATGATGCAAGAACCAGGCTAACTGCGAGGTCCCTGCTAGAAAGAGTTTAACTTTTGATTTCTAAACTCTTCCCCAGACTTGTCCTTCAACAATATTGAAGTCATTGAGGGCCTGGATGCTCTTGTCAAACTGCAGAACCTCAGTCTCTACAGTAACAAGATATCTAAAATCGAGCACATGGACACGCTGCAAGAGCTGCAGATTTTCTCCATAGGAAAGAATAAGCTGGCCACTCTGGAAGACGTGAGTGCTCCCTGTCTTTGCAAGTATTCCCTGTCAGACTTTTGCCACAATATCCGAGCCCTTCCCTAGAGGAGAAAATTCTCGTAAGGATTTCACTTCCTCTGTAGTCTAAGTTATGGTTTTGGTAAACTTTCCCAGTGCTAAGTGCTTACTACAGCGATTTCTTTGAGGTTATTGACTCACAGGGGCCTGGATCTGCTACTGCTATCAGCCGTGGCAGAATTCCTATCAGTTCCCATGAAAGCTGGAAAAAGATTAAGTAGCTGCGTACAAGAAAAGGAGGGAGCAGGGACTAGGATTTATTTGGGGATCTTTTGAAGGCCACTTACTGATCTAAGACCTGTCATTTTTCTACCCTATCCTCCTTTTTTCTACACCCATCACTTACATATTCACAATGTGAATTCAAATATTTCCTTTCCTGAAAGCATTAGGAGCCCATAATTTAAGGTTGGCAGTGTTTGGCAGCACAGCAGGATATATATTGCAATATAATTGTAATAAGAGCGATGAATTTCAAGGCTGTGTGTTTCCCAGCACTGGGAAGTACAACATCTCTTTCCCCTCGGCAGGTGATCTATCTCAGGAGGTTTAAAAACTTACGTGCACTGAATCTCACAGGGAACCCTCTCTGTGACGATGAGCGGTATATGCTGTTTGTTGTTGCTTATCTACCAGACGTGGTGTACTTGGACTTCAAGCTCGTGCGTGACACTGTGGTAAGAATTTCTCCATCCCCTGCTTGTGGAATTGGGCAACGGCATTGGAGAACAAGCCTTACAAGCAGCATTTGAGGGACCTGGGGATGTTCAGCCTGTAGAAAAGCAGGCTGAGGGGAGACCTCATCACTGTCTACAAGTGCCTGAAAGAAGGTTGGAAAAAGGCGGGTGTTGGTCTCTTCTCCCAGGATGGGAGAGAACGGCCTCAAGCTGCAGCAGGGGAGGTTCAGATTGGACATCAGGAAAAATTTCTTCACCGCAAGGGTTCTCAGGCTCTGGAACCCACTGCCCAGGGAGGTAGCGGAGTCCCCATCCCTGGAAGTGTTTAAAAGTCAGGCAGATTAGGTGCTTAGGGATGGTTTAATAGTGGACAGGGACAGTTGGACTTGATCTCAAATGTCTTTTCCAACCATAGGATTCTGTGAGTCTATGATCTTAGACATGCTTTGTTGGTATGCCAGCAGTACTCTTGCATTTGGGGCCGAGTCCCTGCAGAAATTAGGCCTACAGAAACACGCAGTGTTTATTCTGCCTCCGCCTAACAGCTGTGAACCTGTAGGCCAGATTCTATCAGATCTGACAGATTAAGAACCGTCAGAGGCGTGATGGCTCCACAGATTCTGTGAAAATCAGCAGCTGCGTGTGGGAGAGGGGCCTGGTTAATGTTGTCACAGAGAGGCTGCAGTGTGAGTGCGAGCATTCCTGGAGATCAGAGAATCTTGGAAGAGATAGTCTTGAGACGTGGATCCAGGGGAAAGGAGCCTGAGTGGTCCTGCTGCTCACTGAACAATTTGTTTCGTTAGTGGATTGACAGACTATCAGGCCAGCAGGTGCCACTGAATGCACTTCCCACTCCCAATTCCTGAGAACAGGACAGTGCATCCGCACCAGTAACCTGCAGGACTGCTGTTTCATCCCAGGGCCCAGAGGAACAAAGAAGAGGGGGGTTGTCTTTGTTTCTCTTTTTTTTTTTAATAATAGGAAAAAAATAACACGATTTATTGTAAATTTGCTTGGCACAGAGCAGGAACTGAACTTAGAATATACACTACTCTTCCCACAGGGCTGGATGGACTTTCCAGGTCATTGAGTCCAGTCCCTGCTTGTACAGACAGTACGTCATAGAATCGTGGACTTAAATTTGTCAAGCTTTAGTTTCAAGCTAATTAGGTTCTTGCCCTGCTATTACCTTGCCATCCACTCCTCCAAAGAGCCTTCTTGTCCCTAGTAAATGTATTAAACTCACTAGCTGATCAAATCAGAGCTCAGATTCTAGAAGTCAAAATAGGACTCCTGCTAAAAAAGAAAAAAACAAGCCAAACGATGAGGAAATGGGGAGATAAAACTTTCCTGGGGCTGAAGCAGGTGCATTGAATGCAGACTCAGAAAAAAATGAAGGGATGAGGAATGGATTAGAAAACTCATAAGTAGTTTAATAAAAAGCCCACAAAGAAATGGAGATGCAGATGTCATTCAGGTGTGTGTTATAGAAAGATCAAATGCTTATGCCCAGATTTGTGGGGCATTGCTGGATAATCCAATAAAAATGTTGCCTTTCTTTGTGTTTCCCAGCGAGAAGCTGCAGTTTTAGAGTACCAAGATCATACTGAGCTGCTGGAACGTGACGAGGCTTGTGCCCTGGCTCAGCTGAGGGAAAAACAGACAAAGCAGAAAGACCTGGAGTACCACACGGTATGTGTTCTTTGGCTGGTTCTACATTGTCTCAGGAGAAAGGAGCACAATACATATTGACTTCTCTTTTACCTGCTTGAAGAGTTAATGCGAGGTTAACATTGACTGTGTTAAAATGAAGGCTGGGATTAATCTCTGTGATGTCCAGATCTCATCTTTTGAGTGAAAACAGGAGCTGATGTAGAATATACATGACGGAGGGAGCGTAGTTCTTTGGCTGAACAATGAAAGTACAGATACAGACCCTGCAAAGTTAGATAGTAAATCATATCCAAAGATCTTATCAGCCTGATGTGAGATTACAAATCTGGGAGAACTGGTAGTGTTTTCATGGTGCAGCAACTTTTTTTTCTCCTTCAGACTAATTTAATGTTTTCCCTTAGTTCTATAGTTCTTCACTGAAAGGGTCATTAGGCAATGGAAGAGTCTGCACAGGGAGGTGGTTGACTCGTCTTCCCTGGAGGTTTTTAAGGTGCAGGTGGATGAGATACTGAGGGGCATGGTTTAGAGATTGGTGGGAATGGTTGGACTCAATGATCCGGTGCGTCTCTTCCAACCTGGTGATTCAATGATTCTGTGATTCAATGATTCTATAGTTAAACTCACCAGGGCTTTCAGAGATCACCTCAGGCCTGTGACCAGACTGAAAACAAGATCAGGCAGAATGGCGCTTTCAGTTATGGTCTGGCTCTGTATTCCTGACCTCTAGGAGATCAGACTAGCTGAAGAGAAGGAGGTGGTGAAGTGACAGGAAGGACACTTGCACCTCTTCCCTTCTAAAGGCCACCGACTCCCTACCTGAAAGGCTTAACAACCTTGCAATATGTAGTTGTATGTGTTAGTGGTTCATATTAAACAGTGTTTTCTGTCCTTAGGCTAGAGTTGTAGCAACAAAGGTACATGTTGAACCAGGCTGGTTTTCAGTCCAGTTGCAGGATGCTTCCATACCGTGGTGCTGTATCTGTTGGGTTGGTATCACAGTGTCTGCACCAGTGTTCCTCTGCCGGTGAAGTGCTTCTAGGAGACAACATCCTGAGGACTGGCAGCAGGCTGGCACTCTTTATTTTACTTACATTGCTCTGCTTCTCTTAAAGGCAGCCTTTGTTGAGCACCTGAATGGATCATTCCTGTTCGATAGTTTGTATGCAGATGATACGGAAGCTGCCAAACTGGCTCACCTCCCTGGAGTGGAAGACCTGCTGCAGGCATATCCTTCCTGGGTTAGGAACACCTACAGCTAAAATGTAATGCCTTGACTTAAGGAGGTGCATCCACAGGGACTCTTCATCCCTTGCTTTTGTCCCAGGCTGAAAGCTACATTGACCTAAAGTCTGAAACAGTGTGTGTTCCGTTTTGGAATGGTACCAAAAACCCCACTGCAAGACTGTGAGACCACTGATGGCTTTAAGGCTTGATATCATGTGAGACACGAGGGCTACAAACAAATAATTTCAATTACTGGCAAGCTGGACAACCCAGCTTTAGTGGTTTTACAATCGTGACATTTCATTTCTATCCCCAACAGCTTATGAGATTCTAACTTTTTAAATTCTTGCTATTGTTATTACCATATTCCTTTTCCTCCCCTTGAATCAAACAGAATTTCAGTAGCCTTTTCTCACCCTTGAAGAAGCAAGGCTTTGTACTTTCTTTAAGTCAGGAATCCACTTAAAGTTTAAAATGAGCTATAAGATAAATCTCTGTCAGAGTCTTAACAGCGCAGCCACTAAAATCATGTTGGAATCGAAGTGGTAGGAGATAGGAACACACTAATCAGAATGATACGAGGTGCGTATCTCACAACCTGCCAGTGCTGGCAACGTGAAGTTTTCAGGCCAGCACTTTTTTTTGATCGTTGCTGCTCTGTGGAGGAATAGAAGCAGACACTTTTTTCTTTTCTCATTCAGATTAATAGAGCATTGTCAAGGCCAGTAACTTGACCTTCCTTAAAACTGCATTACACTGCTGGGGAAAAATGCATCACAGCTTAACTACAATAGACTCCAGAAACAATTCCATTGCCAAGATAATAGCAGAAGAAAAATTGACGTTATTTTTGTGATGCTACCAAGTCAGTAGTTTATTCCACGCTCTGGCTGTAGGCTCTGGAGCTGTATTTATTAAGTACGTGGGCACTGCATTCACACTTGTGAAGATAGATGGGGTCGTATGCTTCATTCCGCAGCTGTGTCAGGAAAGAGTCAGAGAAGTATATGTATCTCCTTTTTTTTTCCTCTCAAGGCCTTTTCCCCCTCAAGTTGCCACAGCTTTCTCCACACCCTTAAGGTAGTAAAATCCTATGCATAAAACGTGCATGAGTGACCCTGTGGTGCCACAGACAGAGTCCCTGGCAACATGCGCCCAGCAGGAATTTACACAACAGTCGCTTGTGACTCTCGTTGCTCAAATTTAGAGAGGCAGAAAGAACGTAATGTGTTGCTCCACTGAATAAGCAAAATACCTTGACTCCAGTGTCACATACAGGAAGGAGTTTGTCTCGGTTTGTGAGAACGTGTTTAATTTTGGCCTGAAAGAGTACGAAAAACGAGAAGCTGAAGTCTCCAATTTCTACGAAAGCCTTCATCAAGTGTTAGCAGCCAACCAGCAAGAAGGCAGGAAAGTAATCCTAGACTTTGAAACTCGGAACAAAAGGGTAATGTCATTCTACTTTTGTTTGATACCTGATTCCTCTACAT
This sequence comes from Piaya cayana, assembly GCA_013389865.1. NCBI lineage: Eukaryota > Metazoa > Chordata > Aves > Cuculiformes > Coccyzidae > Piaya > Piaya cayana. The sequence continues at coordinate 16,967 of WAAB01013241.1, read as the reverse complement.
CATACGCCAGCTTTTAATTTCACTCTGCATGAGGGTAGCTCCATTGAAATTAGGAAAATTATTCTGGATTTACACTGCTGTAATGAGAATCAGTACCTGATCCCTAGTGGCAGAACCACAGAGGGGTTGAGGTTGGAAGGGACCTCTGGAGGGAATCTGCTCCGATACTCCCACTCAGGCAGGGCCACCTGGAGCCCAGGATGACAGAAAATGGCCTCAAGTTGCACCAGATCGGGTCTCAATTGGATATTAGGAAACATTTCTTTACTGGAAGAATGGTGAAGCATTGACACAGGCTGCCCTCCATCCCTGGAGGTTCTCAAAAAAAGTGTGGATGTGGCACTTTGGGCCACACTTTAGTAGTTTGATGGTTAGACTGGATGATCTTAGAGGTCTTCTCCAACCTTAATGATTCTATGATTTGATGATTTTATGACCATGTCCAGATGGCCTTCGTATATCTCCAAGGTTGGAGACTCCAGAACCTCTCTGAGCAACTTCTCCCAGTGCTCAGTTGCTAACCTTTCTTTATGTTTCTTACAGTATAAATCAATACCAAGAAAAACAGCTGTGTTAGTGAATAGAATGGCATTAACCAACACAACATTAAAAGATTTTTAGTATTCTAACTTGGAGCTTGAAGTTTCAGCCTTCTGGGCAAACCACAACCAGCTAATGCTGACAGCCTTTATCTGTCCTGGAAATTCAGCCTAGGACAAAATTATCACAGAATCATAGAACAGTTTGATTTGAAAGGGACCTTAAAGATCATCTAGTTCCAACCCCCCTGCCACAGGCAGGGACGCCTCCCACTGGATCAGGCTGCCCAAGCCCCATCCAACCTGGCCTTGAACACCTCCAGGGATGGGGCAGCCAAAACCACCCTGGGCAACATGGGTCAGGACCTTCCCACCCTCATTGTGAAGAAGTTCCTCCTTATTTCTAGTCACAGCATAGCGTTATTGTCCATGATGGTAAAAGGCCTTCATGACTTTACGCAAAAATAAGTGGCTAAACATGGTGGGGCTTTTACTTCCTTTTGCCATGCAGAAAAGTTACTGGTCTTTAAGAAAATGGAAATGCTTGATCTTTCTATTAGTTTAAATATTTTTATTAAGTTGATTTAAAATATATATAGGGAGAGAGATTTCAGATATAGTGTCATCCCCTTCTCTTTGAGGCCTCCAAAAGCTCCTCCTTCATTGCAAAAGGGGGAAGAAAAGGTAGGAGATTGCAGGGTGCTTGGTTTGTTTGCAAGTAATTTTCTGCTTCAATTCATTTTGTCAACCACAGCACAAATAACTTTAACAAAAAAACCCCAACTAGATAAAGTTATTGGAATATTTCTAGTCTTTTAAAGCAGAAACTGTCTTTTTTTTTCATTCTGCTCCACCTCAGCCACCCATTGTGGCTGCTGAGGGCGTAACTTCTAGCTGGATCCCTTTCTAACCAGGTATAATAGATGGATCATTATTTTGTTTCCATAGAAGAAATAAGCGGGGAGGCTAAAGCCTGGTAACACTGTCAGCTGAGCAGAGCAAGTCCCTGACAGCTGACACCAGGCAGAGTCATGAGTGCTGGCTCCCTTTGCAAAGCAGGTCACTTTTATTGAGGTATCATCACACGCTGGCATCCTGCTGAGTCACCCCACATCCTCGCTGACTCATGCTGGCAAAGCGACTCCATCCGCTCTAGTCTGAACGCCAGTTGCCTTACTGGAAGGCAACACACACAGATTGAGATGCTATATTCTGTTAACTTGAACTTCAACTCCCTATACATTGTTATTTTTAAAAAATGAACAAAAAACCCAAGAGCCTCTCATTAAAAAACCACACACATAGACACAAAACCCAACGAAAAATGCCCAAAACCCAAGGAAACAAGCCTGAGCCCAGATTTTGGCCCTTCACCTTTCTCCGCTGAGCCACAGGCTCAGCTCTGGATTGAGCTGCAAGAACGGGACACAGCGGTCAGCACAGCAGTTTTCGTACAAACACTGGAGGAGTTGGTGCCAAAGCCGAATGCTCTATTTTAACAGCATTTTCCCCTTCATTTAAAATTGCCGGAAGTCCCAGCAGACTGAGCCCTGTCAGCCATTCTTAGGGGCTGTTTGTCTTGCTGTAATCCCTCCATGCAGCCCTGCATACCCTGTAAAATAACTCTGCTCCCTGAAGTTGGGTAAGGAGCAAAGAAGCATTAAAGGCCTTGAACTCTGAAGTTACTGCTCCCACAGGTGCAGCTTGAATGGCTCAGGAGCTCTTTGAGCCTCCTAACTCGTTTACATTAGAAAAGAAGAGAGCTTGCACTCCTCTTCCCTGCAAAGTTTGGGTAATCCAGTCCATTTTGACACAGCCTTGGCAATCATTTCCATCAGAATTCTCTATTTTAGCCCATTCCATTCCCTCTCGGGAGAAGTGGATTAGACATCTTAAAAGATGTATATTTTTTTTCCTCCTATTAATGTTTGATTGTTAACTTATTTTGAACAGACCTGAAAATAATACAGCGCTCAGCACAAGAGGATTTTTGGTTTTGATCCAAGAAATTATGAATCTTGTCTGATACAAAAGTGACGTCAATATTTAATTCTGAAGGGCAATAAATCCTTGCTGTAAGAGGAAAGCAGGCAATGATAGATATTCCATATTCAGAATACCAAATCCAGACCCTGCAGAAGTCAATCAAGATTCTCCTTGACATGAAGGGGATCAGGATTTAGGCCTGCGTTTCTTTCTATGAAGGAATTATGAATCTCTTCTTCATGGCCAGCAATGTCAAGAATCTATACCTGTTTATCTTGAAATGTGTCAGCAGGGGAACCAAAGTTGGCAGCATAGAAAGGGGCAAAGTCTTCTGCTGACTGGAGGATGAGGAAGCGTTTTCCCGATGCCGCTGCGTCGCCCCTGGATCGTTAGCGCAGCAGCAACCTCAGCACTGTTGCCTACCCAGTATGTAAATCTGGAGACTTCCTGAATCATCACATTTCATTTCAGCTAATCAGCAGCAGGAACTTTTCTCACCTTTGTAACAAGTTAATTAAATTGCAATGGAGTGCTGAACACAAACTCTTAAGTAATTTATGTATCTCTCTGTTTAGAGGCTGGATGAGATTCGTAATGCCGGTAGTTCTGATATTGCTGAGTCTAAACGAGCCGAGTGCAAGGAGGACATACTTCAGCTGTCAGAAGCACTCATGACCTTGGAAATTCAGATAGCTGACCAGCTGGAGGTAAGGGTCAAGCACAAACCTGCAAGACCTCACATCCAGAATCCAGTGGGGGTCAATTTTCTGTTGCCACATCCCTCTGGTTAGTAGCCCATGGCACGAAGAGGGGGGCACAGGTCTTCCTGTCAGGCTGATGTTTTGTCTCCATATTATTCTTTCTCTGCACAGCGTTAGTGAGAGTGAGATCAGGCTCTGGACATTGATCCATTGCAACACATCATTACCTTGAATCTTGTGTTCAGTTTTGTGCCCCTCACTACAAGAAAGACATTGAGGGGCTAGAGGGTGTCCAGAGAAGGGAATGAAGCTGGGGAAGGAGCTGGAGAACAAGGGTTATGAGTTGCAGCTGAGAGAACTGTGATTGTTTAGCCTGGAGAAAAGGAGGCTGAGAGGAGACCTCATCCCTGTCTACAACTGCCTGAAGGGAGGTTGTAGCGAGGTGGGTGTTGGTCTCCTCTCCAAAGTGACAGGCGATAGGATGAGAGGGAATGGCCTCAAACTGCACAAAGGTTGGTTCAGATAGGACATCAGGAAAAAAATTATGCACTGAAAGGGTTCTCAGGCACTGTCACCACTTCCCAGGGAGGTGGTGGAGTCTCCATCTCGGGCAGGCTTTAAAAGCCAGGCAGATGAGGTACTCAGGGATGGTTTAGTAGTGGACAGGGAGGGTTGGACTCAATGATCTCAAAGGTCTTTTGCAGCCAAAAGATTCTATGATTTCTGTCTCTCAGAACAGAGCGCAGTGTGTCCTTCACATCTATCCAAGCTGATTTCCTAGACTTTAGAGAGACTTGAGGTCATTCATTTTATAGGTCTGCGCGTACAGAAGTTGCTATAGCTTGGGGTGTGCATTTGGGATTCTAGAGGTGTAATTCTTTCAAGTTGATCTTTGCTATGAGTAAGATTACACATATGTTTGCTCAGCTTACTGCATTTGCTTGCATAATAGCTGCCTTGTTTTCTCCCCAGACTTTTCCTCAAAAATTAGGCCAGGGCTGCTAATGTGCATCTTCATTTAAAGAAAATAAATAAAAAAAGGTAATCTGTTTAAATATCAGCAGGCAGAAGCCGCAGCCCGTGTGCAAGCAGATGCAGCAGTTTACATTTGTGAATGTGCATGACAAAAAGCAGGAGCTCAAAATGGATTCCTCGCTGTAGCAGGATTGCTCCTTTTTGTGTTTTCTGAATTGGTCCTCACGTATCTGCAGTCCTTGACGGAACAGGCTGCGATATTTCTCCCTGCACGCCCTTCTGGAACTGCAGGATTTGGTGGCTGTGTTTGAACTGCTGGTATCAAGGCATTTAAGACTTCACAGCTTCTCCATCAGCCATTTTTGGGAGAGGTTATAGGTAGCAGCAATTTTAGTTCCTGAGGACTAAACCAGGAGGTGCAGTAAGCCCAGGCATTGGTTGGGCTTACAACAGGAGGCTTTTCAAACACGCAGGGAGACTGCAGCCTGGCACGGGAACAGAGCGCTCCCCGTGCTTGGATGAGCATAAAAAAGGCTCCGCTGGCTTGCTCCAGACACCAGGTAAAGGTGGCATTCGGGCAGCTTCCTTCCAATAAACCGATTCTGGTTTTCTGTCCCTAAATGAGAAAAGAAAATCTTGCAGCCCTTTCAAAACACCTTAAATGCTTGAGGCAGTTCAGTTTCTGACAGTGCTAATAACAGCAGTGAGTCCAAATTATAACCGGTTGTAGACTCTTCCTAGACTCCCTGACTCCCTTTTATGTCTAGGCAAGTTTTTATTGTAATATTTCCTCTTTTTTCCACTCTGTTAAGGAACTGATAATGGATTTTAAAAGAAACATGGCTATCGTAGCATCAACATTCATTGAAGACGTTAAAGGGATATATCCTTTTGACAGTGTGTTGGCCTGGACCTCCCAGTGATGTACGTACATCTCGTTTCTACGGCCAGAAATGAGCCATCAGTATAGAAATGGAATTTTTTTATTTCTTAAATCAACAGAAAAGGACTTTTCCCAGCTTTGCAGGAATGGTTATTTAAGGTGCTCAGCTTCCTTCTGTGGGGACTATAGAGAGCACAAAAGGATCTAAGTCCTGCTGCACTGAAAGTCAGTAGGACTACATGGCTTTTTCCCCCCGGGAATCTTCCTTTCTTCTCTATACAGACATAACAGCCCTGGAAGGCCTGGTTGGACTGTTTTCAATGCCATTCTTCTCACAGCAGCCAGTGAAACGCCTACAAGTCCTGTTAAAGTTTATTTAAACAGCCTTAATTTCTGCCTTGTTGATGTCTTCTGGATCAAAGTGAGATGAGAATACCAAAGTGCTTCAGGGACAGGTTACCCTGCTTTCAGTAGATACGTCTGTCAGCCTGGTGTGAATAACTGCACCACACTGAGTTTAGCTTATATCCTCGGAGGACTCCCTTGATTTCCTTTGCAAACCTCAGCCCACTCTCTCAGTTCTGCATAATTTATTGCAGTGAGGAGGCGACCCAGTGTGTGCGGCTGCAATTAAGAGCAGAAAGTGTTTATCCTGACACCACAGAGGCATCTGGCAGCAGCCAGGCTCTTCGGGGCAAAGCCTCCAGTGACAGGAGGTCATTTCGTCTCCAACATTGTACGGTTTGGTCAGCCTTTTCCTTAACCATTCTCTGTAGGATGTCCCAGTGCCGGGACCTGGAGAACCGTTACCATGAAAAGCTGCTAGAGATCTGTGCCACCACACTGGAGAAATCAGTCAAGAATGGGCTTGAGGAGGATTTGCCAGATGATGTTCGAATGGTGAGGGCATCAAAAAAATTCATCTCCACTAGGGAGTTGACAAGAAGAGGAGCCTCTTCTCCAAAGGGACAGGGTTTTCAGGGGGTTTAACATAGCTAAAACCATGGCTAAAGCAGAGCATAACCACCTCATATGAGGCTGCAGCCACTTGGCTGAGCTGTGGTGGACAGAGGACAACTGCAGTGCAGGTTTCCATGGGCACTGGCAGACCTGGTGGCAGCAGCCCAGGAGAGGTGCTCTCTCCTGCCTCCAGCACAACTCACTCCTCTGGCTCATTCCCAGACAGCCCCAGCCCAGCAGGCATTGAGGCAGCGTCTTTGCTGCACTTGCAGATGGTTTTGTTCAGATTCCCCCTGCTCCCCCAGGAAAATCCCAACACCACTCCGACTTCTATGCACCGTGGCTCTGTTTGCCTCAGCAATTTCAAAAGCCCTTCCCTAGAGCTCCCCAGCCTGTGAGCTGATCTGGAGGCAGAACGTGACCTCTCCAATGGGCCCTTCTGCTGAGCCCTCGGCCGTGCTGTGATTGCAAAGATCCCAGGAGCCTTTCAGAAAGCACAAAGATCGCTGCAGTACTCCAGTCAGCAACGCTGCTGACCTTTTTGCCTCCGTTATTCCTTCATTTAGTGGCTAAATGACTCGAGTTTTGCATTTGCTGTGGTTTCGCTCTGTCCACATCATTCCAGCCCCCCCATTACTCCAGGTAATCAAGAGCTGACAGACACAAACCAGACCCCTGGGCCCCCGAGGGAGCTCCCTGCTTTATGGCCTGTGCAGATGGCTGCAGTTCCGCACCGTTGCTGTGCACCCATTTTGCCTCGCTGCCATCCATTTCCATGCTGAAGCAATCTTCATTTGTACAACAGCTGCACTTGGCTGCAGGAGGAGTCATTACGCTTTAGCGAAACCACCCTCTATTTAGAGACACAAGGGAAGTCACTGCTTCAATTAGAAGCTGGGACTCTCCAAAAATGAAGATTTACAGCCAGTGCCACCAGTGCAAGAGACCCTTCCAAGTGCAATTTTCCACATCCCGCGCCTGCTGGGCCAAGCATGCTGGAGCAGATGCAGCCTTGCTTCAAACCAGCTGCCTTTGGGGGCTCACCATGTGCTGCCAGGCAGCCCTGCCTGCAGCAGAGCACTCGGCAGCAAGCGTTGGCTCCTTGCTCTGGCTGCTGCCTCAGTTTCCCCACCCATACTAGGAATGGGGAAACTGTCCCTCTGTTCCTCTCTTGTGAGATCCCACCTGGAGGATTGCGTCCAGTTCTGGAATCCTCAACGTAAGAAGGATGTGGAAAAGTTGGAACAGGTCCAGAGGAGGCTACAAAGACGATCAGAGCACTGGAGAACCTCCTACACGAGGACAGGCTGAGAGCGTTGGGGGTGTTCAGTCTGAAGAAGAGAAAGCTCCAGGGAGACCTTATAGCAACCTTCCAGTACCTGAAGGGGCTACAAGAGAGCTGAGGAGGGACTGTTTACAAAGGCATGGAGTGATAGGATATCCTGAGGGGGAATGGCTTTAAATGGGAGAAGGGAAAATCTTCACCATGAGAGTAGGAGGCCCTGGCCCAGGTTGCCAAGGAAGCTGTTGCTGCCCTATCCCTGGAGGTGTTCAAGGCCAGGTTGGATGCAGCTTTGAGCAACCTGATCCAGAGGTGTCCCTGCCCACAGCAGGGGGTGGAACTGGATGATCTTTAAGGTCCCTTCCAACGCAAACCATTCTGAGTCTGTCATAATACTGTTACGCTGCAGTGAGGTCAAGATGGATCCTTGCGAAGGCTGATGCACTGGATTCCTCTTGATGACTAGTTTTGTCTGGCTGAAACAGAGGCCTGATTTTCTTCCCCCAAGCACTGCAGTTACTGTGCTGCCTGTTCCAAGCTGCGGTGCTTTCACCGCACACCTGCCTCCTTCTCTTATCCACTCATATTACCTCCCAGATTCTTGAGAACAAAGCCACCATTAACAATGCAGCGAACGCATCCCATTTCATCCGCCTGCTGAAGATCAATATGCGAGAGAGCGACATCTTCTGCAACACCTACCGCTGGCAGGCCTCTGTGATGGAGGAGGTAAGAGACCCTCACGCTCAGGGAGATGGGGTGGAGAAGTGGCTCAAGTCATGGGAACACTGCTAGGAAAGATGCTCCTAAGTTTTGCTGGAGCCCTCTGTGCTCCAAGGACCCTGACAAGCCTGTGGATTCACTGCTTTGTTTTAATCTGTTCAGGTTTACCAAAAGGAGATCGACAGAAACCGTGCCCGTGTCAAAGAGATCCTTCTGTACATCAATAGTCTCCAGGAGGAGCTGGATAACAGAGATCCTGGAGCCATAGGAACAGGTTTGTCACAGGCTGGGCAGATGGCTTAGCTGGGCTCTCCCAGGACAGCTTTGCGGCCGCACACCCAGCAGGGACAGCTGCCTCCCCACGCCTGAGCTGCCTGTGACATTCCAGGCCAAAGGCACGCTTCTTCCATCCTACCATAAACTGCAAATAAAAGATACTTATCGACTCTGGAAAAGCACGTGAAGCTCCATCTCTTCCATCATGTTGGCACAAAGCCCATGCAGACAGAGCTCAGACCTGGTCACAAGGGGTTACAGATCAGCTGTGAGCTAATTGAACCAAATCATCGTAGCATATCATGCCTTAAAGCTTTGGTGCCTGCAAGCACAGCAGCAAGGAACCTGTGTGCCACAGCAGCCTGGGAAAGGAGTGCTCTCAATCAGCTACTCCCAGGATAACAGCAGGTTTCCAGCTCAGCAAACACAAGGCCGGTGGGGGCTCTGCGTGCCTGGGAGCCTCATCTTCTCACCGCCACTCGCAAAAGCAGCTTTCTGCAGCGTGAACAGAGCAGCCCCGAGCTAGCAGGAAGGGAAATCAATGGTTCCACAGAAGCTCACACACCGCTGCTCGCAACAGCCAAGCGAGGAGTCATTAATTCCCCTCCTTGCTCGGTGACAGCCACTTGCTACGCTCACTCGTGGGCAGCTTCTGAGAAATGATGCTGGCCAGGGCGGTGCTGCTCGAGGCAAGTGACAAGGAAAAAGGTAGGAAGGTTAAATGAGAGGGTGGCTGTACACGCACTCTGGGTCTCTCACAAAGCCCTGTGGCTGGTGCTGCCTGTCACACACAGGCTTAGCTCACAGTGTCCTGTGCTTTCAAAGACCCAGGTTCCCCTGCTCTTGCTCCAGGACTGCAAGGTCTCCCTGCTGCTCCTTGGCTTCTAGGACATGGAACCTAGTATGCAGAGGCTCACACAGAGATGTGGAGGGAGCAGATCTGTTCAGTAGTTAGCATCTGCTCTGCTCTGTTTTTTCTGCCTGCACCTGCCCAGAGCCTGGCAGCTCATGACCTGCACTGCAGTTTGGTGATTAAAACAAATACTCGGTAGCATTGGATTTCAGTATCTAGCAGGGCGGTGCCTTTAATCAAACAGAGAGACCCTGGTGTTACATACAGGCACGCCGAGGGATGAAGAACAGATGCAATGGAGTCTGTTTTCAGATTTCCATAACAAGTGTGTGTCAGGAGCTGGCAGCTACGAAGACGTGTGGCATATGCTGGGTATGTCTGTGCCGCGCCCTCCCAGGAAGCCGTTTCTTCCGCGGGAGCTCCTCCGATGAGCTACAGACACTGGTAACGGACAGAGCTGCCTCCTTGGGGATGCAGAGGAAGCTCACTTTGACCTTTCCTCCTTGTGGGCTCAGAACTGCTGGCACTGCACTGTGACAGGCAGTCCAAGCAAGGAGCTTCCCACAGTCATGACTCCTCTGTACAAGCCTGATCCCAGGAAAGGCATGGAGGCAGGAGAGTGGTTACCGTCCTCTGGTTCATGCCAGCAATCCACAGCTGGGCATCATCCTCCTGTGCCCAGCCCAACAGCCTCAGTCCTGCAGCAGCTTTTGTTTTACTGTCGAGCTCTCCGAACAGAGGTGGACAAAGAGAGTCCCAGCTGCCGCACGAGCACGCAGCTCGCACAGGTCATAGTCATGGGCCCATTCCACATTGCCCCACCGCTGAATCTGAAGGAGAGAAGGAACACAAGTCAGTTCAGAACTAGATTATAGGTGGAGCTGCTCAGTGACTCTTGGCCTCTCTTTTCATGTTTGTGAAACATAGGTAACCCCCAGGAGCTGTGCCAATCGCTGACTACTGGGGCAGGGAGATCTCTGGATGAGTGCAGTAGAAGGACATGCTTCATCTGCACTGGTGTTTGACACCAAGCCCCTTAAAGGGATGGTGAAGATTCCCATCGACTTCAGCCACTTTTGAGTCAGGAAGAGCTTCCCAATGGGCCAGTTTCCAACACACAAGTTATTAGCTTGGTGTCTACCAAGGCCTCCAGGCTGGATAACCTGCAGGAAGAAAAGACAGCCACGACTTTGCACTTCAGATTAGAGAGGGGAAAAAAGCAGCCATCTGGGCTCTGCAAAAGGAAACTGTCAGCCCTATGAGCACTCTGGGCTGTTGTGCCTGAGATGTTGCTCTATAGCAGCGCACTCCAGCTCTCTTAAATGGGGAGAGCAGCAGAGTGGAACCTCTCCTGCAAGAGCAGGCCCTTCCCTTGCCAGTTATTTTGTGGCAGGAGATGCATTTGTCATGCTGAGATTATTGCTATTTGAATTACAGGGCTGTTCTGTAACATCATTTACCTGGTATTCTTCCTCCAGGCGAGATAGAAGCACGGCTTTCTCTACTGTAATGTGCCTGTCAATCAGAGCCATGGACAGAACCAGAGATTTCAGCTGGGTGATAACATATTCTATACCTGGAAGGGAATAACCCAAAACAAACAAGATTGATGGTTGTTTTCTGCAGCATTTCAGCAGCATCTTCACATGCTCTGAAGAGGCAGTTGGGGCACAGCGCCTCCCCAGGGATGGCGATTCCTCCCACCTGGTTTGGGGCATTTAAAAGTCAGATCTGCACTCAACAGCAGGCACAAAGCACTGTTCTGGCCACTGTCACCTCTATGCCTTGGAAACCACCTCCTTTTATTCTACCACAAACCTGCTCTGCGCAAAGGGAAGCAACACCCATCCGGGCCCAAGCATTCTGGAGCTCAGCTGGAAGTCTCAGGATGAAAGAGACCGGCGTCCCATTTGGTGCTAAAACTGCTGTGCACACCTATAACCACCCCTAGAACAACACTGTGCAAGTGTGTGTGATGTGCTGTGCCCAAGAGCACTCTGTCAGCAAAGGACACTGCTAATGGTAAAGCAGCAGAGCTCTGTCCTGCCAACCCTCTGGCTGCTGCCTTGCAAGACACCCCTTGGCAGGGAAAACGAGCTCAGGCCGAGAGACCTGAGCAAATCCCACAGACAGACACGGCCAGAGAGCAGGGAAGAAGAGCCCTCAGCTGTGAGCTGAGCACTCACAGTTCAGATCAAGCTGATAGGGAACGGAGGTGCTTGCACACGGACCGGGTCTAAGGAAGGGACCGAAGAAGTCAGACCATCCTGCCCTACCAGTCTAGGCCAGATCCTGAATTTCAGGTCTAAAGTCAACCAGCTGCCCACAGGCTCTCCTTCCCTGGGCAAGCACATGACTTTCCCTTCCCCCCTGCCTACTCATCTTACAAACTGCAAGGAAAAGAAACAAGTTCATTAAAAAATATCTTTACAGGGGTAACAGAAAGGCTCTGCAAGTCCTGTCCCAGGAGTTAACACTGTTAACCTCCCTTAGTGGATCAGCAAGGGTATTCTGTAAGCTTCACTCTCTGTTGCTCATTCTCATCTTGCATTTGAAGACAAACATCACTTCATCTCTCTATCTTTAGGTGCCATTTGGCAGTATCAGGTAAGAGCAAGTGGGCTCTAGAACCCAGGAGCACTTGGAGTATAAAATCCCATTTGTTTTCCTAGTAACGAAGCTGGGGGCTAAGTCACTGGAAGGTTTCGCACTAAAGGAGTTATTTGTGCAAGGTTAGAGCAGACAGCTCGCAAGGCAGAACAGTCACACTCAGAACAATGTTTGGCACCACAAATACAGCTGGGGGATAATACAGCTGGGGGACTGGCCTGCAGATTTAGAACATAAACCTCAACATTGATTATCTCAGCATATCAACAGGAGAGCGAAAACATTACAGTCACTATTCTGCCCTGTGGAGAGGAATCAGCAGAGCGCTCCCAACCCAGCCTCTCTCACCATGCAGGGCCCACGAGTTGTAGGACGCTAAATGGCTGACGAAGGTCTCCTTGGTGCTGGCTGGAATGTTGGGCCCCAGGATGCTGGTCGAGGAGCCAATTGCCACGTCGTACCTGGAACGATCACCCAGCCCCTTAGCAAAGCACAACCCTCATGAACCCAGCAGCTCTGACACACACAAGCTCCCAGCCTCAGCAGGGCAGAGCACAAGCAGACAGAAACATCTTAGACCCCTTACCTTTTCTCAGCCCAGGCAACAATGGGATCCCATTCATTCTTCTGCAGCTCTGCCAAGGCGGCTGGCTCCTCTACACGATAGCTAGGACATCACAGAATAAAACCACACTGGATGTTCCCTCCTGGGCTGCCAGAGCGCTCCCTGCCAGGCTGGGCACACCTCTGGGAAGGCCACTGCCCCCCACCAGACCACAGCAAGGGGAACAAGTGCCTACTGTCCACCAGGCAGCACAAGCAGTGACCGGGAACAACTCCCAGCTCTTCCCCAAATTCAGAGCTTTTTGCTGTTCCAGAAAGGACAATTCTATCTCACTACAAAACAGCAGCAAGCCAGCCAAGAGAGAACTGCTGGCAGCCCCAAGCCAGCCATAGGACACAGCAAGGCTTAGTGGTTACAGTGGGGGCCATATCCCACTGGAATTCTCTATATGGAAATGCTCCTCCTGCCTCACCATGTCCAGTGGCTCAGCTCGGGTCTCCCTGCCACCAGCCTGACCAAAGCCACTAAGATGGATCAGAGCCCTGCCACGACTGAATAATAGTGGACATTTCCCCTCACTTCCCTGCAGCCACCTTTCCAAAACCCAGAGTGTGACAAAACACCTTTGTCTCTGTGCCCCCATCTCATACCAGATAGTGTCAGTCTCCAGGAACTTCACAGCCGCACGGATCAGCTGCATTTTGTTTCGCTGCGTGGGATTATCCAGCGCTGTGTTGCACAGTGTGGTCTGTAGGATAAAGGTAGTTTATTAACTATTGTTCAAGGCTTGGGGAAGCGGAAGCTTCCACTGCACAAAGCCAAGAAGGAGCAGAGGAATCTGTGGGGGGGCAGAGAACCAAGGAGTGCAGCTAAATGGGGTGCACTCCCTGATCAAGAGCCCTCCCCAGCTTTCCCGGAGCCCCTTTCAATACTGGAAGCTGCTCTAAGGCCCTTGCCCAGTGCTGGCAGCCTGGGATCCCATCTTTATCCTCCAGCATTTTGATCCTGTTTTCAATCCTGACTGCTCCCAGCACACTGTGTTCTGCCCTGTTGAGGTCTCAGTGTCCCAGGCTGCCGTGCTCACCAGGTGCATGGTGTAGAATTTGATGGTGTCTGCCTGTGAGTCCCACTCTGTTGCCACTGCGATGGCCAAGGCTTCACTGGGGACAGTGAAGAGCTTGGCCTGGGGCGTTTTCAGCTTTCGGTGGTCCAGGTTTATCTCAAAGCCTCCTGGGGAATCAGAGTATAAATCCTGGGGAATCAAAGAGGAGCAGGCACTAAGGAAAAACAGACAACCCCACAGCGCGAGCAGATTCAGAGCTGGAGCTGACAGGAGCACAGCACCAGGGATACCCAAGTTTCCCAGCATCACATCGTTTGGACACGATTTTCACCCCAAACAGTCTTGGAAGCTGTTTCCCACCACACAGCTCCACTAGAGATGAGGGAAGGGCAGTGCAGGCTGGTGACAAACACTCAACTCGCACAGCCTGTGCCACGTTCTTGCTGAAGGAGCATAGGCTGACAACATCCCTCATGGGAACCAGCTCCATCCCGTCCCAGCCGCTGTACTCACCTTCTCCTTGGGAGATGCTCACGTTCTGGTAAAACCGCTTCCTCTCTGCAGGCAAAACCAAAGTGATTCAAAGGGGAGTAAGAGGAGGTTTGGTCCCTTCCCCTTCTCCCTATCACCACCCAGAACAGACAGAGCCCTTGGTGCTGCTGAGATTCAGATGACCTGGATACAAAAGTCCTGCCCATTCATCCAAGCATTCCATGTTTTGGTGAGCCCTATGCAACCAGGGAAGCATCACGAAACTGGTGAAAACCACAGGGTGGCTGCACACAACCGGCATGCAAACAGGTTTGGTTTTACTCCTGCCAGGCTGGCGACTCAGCTCCCTTCGAACTGGCCTGCACTGAGTTTCTACAGAGTCTGGCAGAAGCAGTTTCCCAAGCAAACCTATCCCACCACTCCCTCTGGAGTTCTGCTTCTGGGTCAATCTTTCAACACTCTCCTGCTGCGCTGACCTTTGATGAATACATCTGAGCTACCCTGGGTAACTCTCTCTTCCTGCTTGCTCTGTCTCAGAGTGACGAGAAGCCAAACAGAGCCAGGCTCAAGGCAGGCCAAGCCAAGCAACCTCCTTGCCCACCACAAACCCACCCAGGGCCAGCACACACACTGTCCCGAGGTGCCTCCAGCTCATCCTCTGCCTTGGCCTGATGCACTCACTGGAAGAACCACAGCTGCCAACGGGCTGGGAGCATGTGGAGCAAGAGGCTGCTCCCTCCACCGCCACTTTCCACAGAGCCAGGTTTGTTACAGGTGCAGGGGGTGACAGCAGGATGGGGTTGGGGACACATCGTACACACTGCAGCACTGGGTCACCAAGGGAGGAACCAACTCCCGCAGCTGCCTCCAGCCCACACATCCCACTGCAGCTCGGGAATACACCTGCTCCAGCAGCAAGGTGAGCCTGAGGGAACCACAGCTCTGTGTTTTAGGAGCAGCCTCCTTTCCCACCAGCACTGTTCCATGCACTCCCAACACCTGACAGCTGGATTACACGCATTGCAAAACCTTCTGTCTCTCACACAAGGCAAGAAGAACCTGCAAGCCCTGACAAAAGCAACTAGATCATAAACCCCAAACCCATAAATCTACCTCCCAAAGAGTGAAGCAAGCAGGCCAGGCTGCAGGGCTGTTTTACTAGGCTAAAAAAAAAGACATTCCCTCTGGGGAAAGGGAAGATGATTTGCTCAGACTCAGCGACCTGCAGGCTTCAGGGCCTTGGAATGTGCCATGCTGCTGAGGCACAGCTCTGGAGGGGTTAACAGTGCATTCCCTAGGAGTCCTGAGTGACACCAGTCAGCTCCCAATACCCCACAACAAGTCACCATGGTTCTACAGCCTCACCTAAGACAGAACACGGCTAATTTCACTGTTCTCAAACCCATGCCTTTCCAGCAAAGTCTGTGGAGGGAATACGTAGCCCAGAATGTGCCCCAAACACCCCATGTGGGTCCCATCTCCCAAAATCCCCCAAATCCACCACAACAGAGAAGCAAACATGACAAAACTGGTGCACTGAGGGCCGGGTAGAGTGAAGCCCCACTCTGAACCCTCAAAAAGATAAGAGAGGAGGCCCAGCACCCAAGACCCGCTGCTTGAGCCCATCCTGGCAGGATTTGACTCCTTCCTATTCTTCCATCCACCAACCCCAGTGTTCCCCTGGCTTGGGGTTCCCCAAGGGAGAGGGGAGGGGTTACATGGCCCAGAACATGCCTGAACCACCCTGCATGGGCCCTACCCCCCCCAAATCCCTAGAAACCACAGAAACAGAGAAGCAGAGGTAACAAACCAGTGCACTGAGGGCTTGGCAGTGAGAGGCCATGCTCCAAACCCTCAGTAACACCAGAAGGGCAAGAGGGGGACTGATTCCCATTTTTCCATCCTTCCTTGACCTGGAGTGACCTCAGAAGGGTCCTAACAGGGACCTCCCACCTGCCAAGCCCAGCTTTCCCTTGTCCTGGGGTGACCTTGAGAGTCCATCCAGGGGGACCCCAACCCCACTAAGCCAAGGCAGGGTGCCCTACCTGCAAAGCCCAACCCTCCCTTGACCTGGGGTGACCTCGGGGGTCCCTCCAAGGGGACTCTCTGCTCCATGGGGCCAGGGAAAGACACACACCCCCCCACCTAGCCCAGTTTTCCCTTGACTTGAGGTGACCTCAGCCTCCCCTTCCCTCCCTCACCTGCGGGCGGGGCGTAGGCCCGGCCCCCGCCCTGCCGCCCTGCGCCGCTGCCGCCAGGGCCGGGAGGCGATCGAGGGAGCCGGCCGGGCGAGAGGAAACCCCAGAGCAGCCGGTGGAAGCCGCGCCACATGGCAGCGAGAGAGCAGGGGGTACGGGGAAAGCAGCGGCCTCAGCGCAGGCCCCGCGGGAGCCGGCACGCACCGCCCAATCCGCGCCGCGACTGCCCCGGGGGCTGCTGGGAGTGGTAGTTCCCACCGCACTGACTCGCGCCGGTGGGGGTGGGAAGCAGTGTTTGGTACAGGATCATGGAGTGGTTTGGATGGGAAAGGACCTCAAAGCCCATCCAGCTCCAACCCCTGCCATGAGCAGGGACACCTCCCACTCCATCGGGGGCTCCAAGCCCCATCCAACCTGGCCCTGAACCCCTCCAGGGATGGGGCAGCCGCAACTTCCCTGGGCCTCACAGAAAAAGGTTTCTTCGTAAGATCTCATCTCATTCTCCCCTCTTTCAGCTGGAATTTTTTCCACCTCATCCTGTCCCTGCCCTCCCTGATCCAGAGCCCCTCCCCATCTTTCCTGGAACCCCTTTCAGCCCTGGAAGTTGCTCTAAGGTCGCACCACAGCCTTCTGCTCTGGGGTCTCCTCCCTTGCCCTGGGGGGACAAGACTCTGAGAAAACCTTATTGCTGCCTTTCAGTACTTAAAGGAGGCTGATAAGAAAGATGGAGAAAATCTTTTCAGAGACGCCTGTAGCAATCGGATGAGGGGAAATACCCAACCAAGTCCTGGGCTGCATCAAAAGAAGTGTGGCCAGCAGGGCAAGGGAGGGTATTCAACCCCTCTATTCTTCTCTTCTGAG